>CAWUFW010015930.1:0-334618 GCA_963921515.1 Calotriton arnoldi
GAGTCCCTCTAGGTTCTAGTCAGCTCCATACCTTGAGAATGAGAGAGGTGGGAATCTCTTTCCGGGTCTCGAACTCTAACACCCCGCGAAGGGAGTCAGAACACTGGAAGCTGGATGTGAGAGGTTGGCCTGGTATATGCTGTTCACTAATTAAAGTGGACACCTTGCACCAGGGCAAATCGACTCTTATGGTAGATAGGTTTAAGACAACCTTTTAAAGAAAGCTATCCTAGTGGTAGCTGTGGAGAGCAGCCTTCAGGCTAAGTCTCGGAGGAATGTAAAGCAGCTTGTTTTACCATATAATCTCTTGAATCACCAAATGAAAAGACACCACACAGGTATATATATCAAATATATATGTATTTATTTCTAAATAACTCTCTACTAATCTCTTTATGAGATTAGAAGACAAACATATGCACAAATCAACGTTTCACAATAAGTTAAGCACAAGATATGGCTGGGGCCCTAGGGGCGTACCAGACCATATACTAAGTAAGAGACTTAGAAACAACGACTTGCAAGGAGACAAGGCCTAGGGCCTTCAGAAGTGCTGGGGCCTCACGAAACCACCCAAGGCAGGTAAGTAAAGGACCCACGGGGGACGCGTGCAGTGTGGATACACAGGCGCGAATCGCCGTTAACTTCAATGGGGCAAGTCGCGGTTGGAAATAAAGAGTTTTAGGATACTTCGGGAGAACCTACAAGCAAGTCACTTACAGGGTAAGTAGTTCTAGGGCCCACACCCACAGGAGCACCGTAGTGCTGGAGTTACCTCACCCAGGGAAGCCGGGTGCACAGGTGTCCTTTGGTGTCGGGTCGCGGCGTCGTTTTCAATGGCGAACAAAGAAGACTTGCTGCTTGCGGGAGCTGAAGAAGTGTCCGGTGGAATCCAAGCCTGGATTCTGAAGAAGGATGACCTGAAAGCAGAGGGGACAGTGTTCAAAGTCACTTGGCAGTGACCCGGGGCAAGGAAGATGGATGCCCACCGTCGTCGGTCGCTTCAGGTCGGTTGCGGGTGCCTTGACTCTTCAGCCACGTGGTCCAGGAGGCGTCGACGACGACCAGGAGCTGGATTCGGTGTGTCCCTCGACGTCTGCAGCTGACTGCGGTGTCGGCAACTCGATCGGAGCCAACAAGCCTTGGCAGCCGCAAGTCTTGGGGAGATGAAGAAAAGTCGATGGCGCAGACCAGCAAGGTCTGAGGGACTCACCCAGCGAGGGTAAGTCAGGGCAGGCCTGGAGCAACCAGGGGAGCCCTTTGGTTTCTTTAAGAAGTCTTCTGGGGACCCACAAGCCAGCGGGCAAGGGATCGCGAAGACACCTCGGGCGGAATCACTCAACAGGGGCCCACGGTCACTCGGGACGGTGTAGGCCTCTGATCTTCGGAGGGATTCCTGCTGGAGGTCGGGACCACACGTGGTCCAAAGCACAGGTTCGTAGAACGTTGTGAAGGGGTTGCACTCGACAATAGTGCACGGTACCCAGGGGTCGCGGTTCCTCGTTACTCGTGGGGTCCACTTGCCTCAGCTTCGCTGGGGACTCACGATGGCCTGGGAGAGGTCAGGAAATCCACTTCTTGGGCTGCAGGGACTTCGGACTCCGGCGGGAGCGGCGTAGTTTGCGACCGTCGTTGTCGTTTTTGGTGCCTGCCAAGCAGGGGAGTCACTCCTTGACTCCAAGGGAGATTCTTCTGTCTTCCAAAGGTAGTGGAACGTCGAAGGGCCAGGATTCTTCTGTAGAGCGTCGTCCAGGGGTTATCTGCTTTGCAATGGCAAGGTTCCCCCTCTTATACTAAAAAGAGGGGATGGACTAGCTCTATGACCCCACCTATGGGAGGGTCAAGGGAGGGGTGGCTACACCCACTTCCCTTTGTCCAGTTTCGCGCCAGAGCAGGGGCAGGTAGCCCCTGAGCTGGTTTGAACTGGCATATGCACAGAGGAGCCTTCTGCTCCCCCAGTGCAGGACTTCAAAGCACTCTAAGAGTGCACCCACCCAGCCCCAATACACTAAACCCTGTCTGGAAGGTGGTTACACCTCCCTGTGACAGGATGCCTATTGTTGGGCTTCCTCCACTGCGAGTTTCGGTCATCAGCAGGAGGGCAGCCCAGTGTCTGTGACTGGTGGCATCCATTTTGTGATGCCAGGGCTCTTTAGGATTCTACCGCGTTTCCACAGCAGGTACATGTCTTATCCCTCTAGAAGGGTGGAATGCTACCCCCGCCGCCAAGATTGGCGGGGGGTAGTATTCCAAGATGTTTGACACCAAACACGACATGTTTTGATGCAGCCATTCCAAAGTTAGCATTTACCGCGAGGATATAATGCACTTAAATAGTATATGGTTTAACCGCATCCACAAACAGCACCAGAGAATAGACTCTGAGAGCTGCAGAGGGGCCCTGCTCAGGCAGAGGCACCCCCTCACATAGAAGCCAAGCACCCTGCCCTCAGGATTGATAGGGCCTGCCTTAGGGGTGACTGATAGGTTTATATGTGTGTGCAGGAGAGATATAGGAAACCTATATCTCAGTGAGGGGTGCTAGCACCACCTCACCCAGGCTGCAGTAGCAGGCCTGTGGTGTCAGATTTAGACTGCTTCCCAGGGGTGGCATAACACATGCTGCAGCCCCTGGTAGGCCTGTGAAGTACCTATGCCCTTGGCACCTAAGGTACCATATACTAGGGACTCATAAGGCACCACAGTATCCAATCACTAGTGCACCTAGAGTGCACTCCATGTCGTTTAGAGAGAACAGAGAGGCTGGGGCCCTGATTGGCAGGGACCCAGCCAGACTATAGCCAGAAACCAGTGCTAACATCAGAAAAAAAGTGGGGGCAACATAAGAGGCAGATCCTACTCTCCTACACAACCCCCCAAACGTAGGGACACTAAACTAACCTTGACCAGTTGAGTCTTCGTGTTCAAAGTGGAAATACCTTGAGAGTCCATCTGCATTGGCATGTTGGGTCCCAGGCCTATGTTCCACTGTATAGTCCATCCCCTGTAGGGAAATGGACCACCTCAAAAGTTTTGGGTTTTCACCTTTCATCTGCTTTAGCCATAGGAGGGGCTTGTGGTCAGTCTGAACTATGAAGTGAGTGCCAAACAAGTATGGCCTCAGCTTCTTCAGGGCCCATACCACAGCAAAGGCCTCCCTCTCTATAGCTGACCAACGTTTCTCTCTAGGGGTCAGCCTTCTGCTAATAAAAGCTACTGGCTGGTCTTGACCTTCATCATTCAGTTGAGACAGTACAGCTCCCACACCCAGCTCAGAAGCATCTGTTTGGACAATGAACTTTTTGGTGTAGTCTGGACTCTGTAAGATGGGGGCAGTGCACATGGCCTGCTTTAGGTCTTCAAATGCCTTTTGACAGCTAGCTGTCCACTGAACCTTTTTTGGCATTTTCTTAGAGGTAAGATCATTCAAGGGGGTCACTATAGATCCATATCCCTTGACAAACCTCCTATAGTACCCAGTCAGGCCTAAGAAGGCTCTCACCTGTGTCTGGGTGGTTGGAGCAACCCATTCCAGTATGGTTTGGATTTTGCTCTGCAAAGGCTGAACCTGGCCTCCACCTACAAGGTGGCCCAGGTACACAACCTGACTCTGCCCTATCTGGCACTTGGTGGCCTTGATAGTGAGGCCTGCTTTCTGCAGGGCCTCCAAAACATTTCTGAGGTGGACCAGGTGATCCTGCCAGGAGGAACTAAAGACAGCAATATCATCTAGATAAGCTGAGCAATAAGTTTCCATCCCTGCCAGAACTTTATTCACCAACCTCTGAAAAGTGGCAGGTGCATTTTTCAATCCAAAGGGCATCACCACAAAGTGGTAGTGCCCACCAGGGGTCGAAAATGCTGTTTTGGCTTTTGCATCCTCAGCTAATCTGATTTGCCAGTAGCCAGCTGTGAGGTCAAATGTGCTTAGATACTTGGCTGAGGCCAAAGTATCAATCAGCTCATCTGCCCTTGGTATGGGATAGGCATCAGTCCTAGTGACTGCATTGAGGCCTCTGTAGTCTACAC
Organism: Calotriton arnoldi; assembly: GCA_963921515.1. Taxonomy (NCBI): domain Eukaryota; kingdom Metazoa; phylum Chordata; class Amphibia; order Caudata; family Salamandridae; genus Calotriton; species Calotriton arnoldi. Next base: position 4,030 of record CAWUFW010015930.1, read on the forward strand.
AAAACCTCATTTCTTTCTTACCACCCTGGGTATGAGGCTTGGGTACCAGGACTACTGGGCTAGCCCAAGGGCTATCTGAAGGCTCAATTACGCCTAACTCCAACATTTTCTGGACTTCAGTCCTGATACAGTCCCTGACATGGTCAGGTTGCCTGTAGATTTTATTCTTGACAGGCAGACTGTCCCCAGTGTCCACCTCATGGGTGCACCAGGTAGTCTGACTAGGGGTCAGGCTAAACATATGTCTAAACTGTTGCAGAACTTGTCTGCACTCAGTTTGCTGATGGTCAGTGAGGCTGCTTGCCAAAGCAACACCATCTACTGACCCATCATCAGGGTTCTGAGAGAGCAGGTCAGGGAGAGGGTCACTCTCCTCCTCCTGGTCCTCATCAGTTGCCATGAGCAAGCCCATGTCAGCCCTGTCAACATATGGCTTTAATCTGTTGACATGAAGCACCCTTAGGGGGCTCCTGGGAGTTCCAAGATTCACCAGATAGGTGACTTCTCCCTTCTGTTCAACTATTGTATGGGGGCCACTCCACTTGTCCTGGAGGGCTGCTGGGGCCACAGGCTCCAACACCCACACTTTCTGTCCTGGCTGGTATACAGTCAGCACAGCCTTTGGTCATGCCAAGCTTTTTGCAATTCTTGGCTGGCCTCCAGGTTTTTGGTTGCCTTTTTCATGTACTCTGCCATCCGGGAGCGGAGACCAAGTACATAGTCCATCACATCTTGTTTGGGGGCTTGAGAGGTAACTCCCAGCCCTCTTTTACCAAACATAGTGGACCTCTCACAGGATGCCCAAACAGAAGCTCAAATGGGCTGTAGCCAACCCCTTCTGTGGAACCTCTCTGTATGCAAACAAAAGGCAAGGAAGAAGAAGGTCCCATTTCCGCCTAAGCTTCTCTGGGAGTCCCTTAATCATTCCTTTCAAGGTCTTGTTGAAGCGTTCAACTAAACCATTGCATTGTGGGTGATAGGGAGTGGTGAACTTATAAGTTACACCACACTCCTTCCACATTGCTTTCAGATATCCTGACATGAAGTTGGTACCTCTGTCAGAAATGACCTCCTTTGGAAAACCCACTCTGGAGAAAACTCCAATGAGGGCTCTTGCCACCACAGGTGCTGTGGTGGTCCTCAGGGGAATTGCCTCTGGGTACCTGGTGGCATGATCCACTACCACCAGGATAAATCTGTGCCCAGATGCAGTCTGAGGGTCAAGGGGACCAACAATGTCAATCCCTACCCTTTCAAAGGGTACCCCCACCACAGGTAGTGGTATCAGGGGGCCTTTGTTGTGCCACCTGCCTTACCACTGGCTTGGCAAGTGACACAGGAGCGACAAAACTCCTTTGTGTCCTCTGACATATGTGGCCAATGAAAATGTGGAACAAGCCTGTCCCAGGTCTTGTTTTGGCCCAAGTGTCCTGCCAAAGGGATATCATGTGCTAAGGTCAAGAGGAACCCCCTAAACTTCTGAGGTATTACCAACCTCCTGGTGGCTCCAGGGGCTGGGTCTCTACCCTCAGAATATAGGAGTCCCTCATCCCAATAAACTTTATGGGACCCACTAGCACTCCCAGCAGCCTCAGCAGCAGCCTGCTGTCTGAGGGGTTCAAGAGAGGGGCAGCACTGTTGCTCCTTGCTCAGATCTTCCCTGGAAGGGCCCCCTGCCCCCAAGAACTCAACCTGGTCAGGTTCAAGTCCCTCTGGGGCAGTTCCTTCTTCAGGTTCTGCTTCACCTCCCTCTGGAAGTGAATCCTTGATCTGAGACAGAGGGGAAGGCACTGCCTTAACCCTACTGCTCCTCCTCTTGGGAAGCATCTGGTCCATTGTTCCAGGATCCAGAGCTGGTTCAGTGTCATGCATTCTTGCTTGTGACCTGGTCACAGCAAATACCTCTGCAGGGATGCCCAACATCTCAGCATGAGTCCATAACTCTACTTCAGACCAGGCTGAAGTCTCTAGATCATTGCCCAACAGACATTCTACAGGGAGGTCTGCACTGACTACAACCTTCTTGAGGCCAGTTACCCCTCCCCAGGAGAAATTCACAACTGCCAGACTATGGTTGGTCTGGACATTGCTTGCATTGGTCACCTGGTACATTTCACCCAGGATGATCTGTCCAGGGTCCACTAGGTCCTCTGCCACCATGGTGACACTAGCACCTGTGTCCCTAAATGCCAAAGCCTGTTTGCCATTTATCAAAGGCTGCTGTTTGTACTTGCCCAGATTACTGGGGCTTACTAGGAAGGACATATCAATGTTTCCCTCACAAATCAGCATTGCCTGAGTGGTCACTCTGACTAGGTCAGAATCCACTTCAGAACCCAGGGTCAACCCTACTACACCCTTATTCTGAGTACCACCTCCACCAGTAGCTGAGCTAGGGGGCACAGTTGCCTTAGGGGCAGGAGTGGTGGTGGTTTGGTCTTTGGACTTGGTACAATCAGAAGTCCAGTGCCCTTTCTGTTTACAGAATTTGCACCAGGGCTTCTTTTGGCCTTTTCCCTTGTTGGACTGTGACTCCCCACCAGATGCAGATTTTTGGGGCCCTTGTGAAGACTTCTGGTCTTTTGACTTATCCCCACCTTTCTCAGAGCCTTTAGGATCTTGCTTCTTAGTGTCACCCCCTTGGTTCTGGGTTTTCTGCCTCACCCTGGTTCTGACCCATTTGTCTGCCTTCTTTCCCAATTCTTGGGGAGAGGTCAGATCAGAGTCCACCAGGTACTGATGCAACAACTGGTTCTGGCAATTATTTAGGATCTGTTCTCTCATCATCAGATTATACAATCCCTTGAAATCAGTAACCCTACTGCCAACCAGCCAACCCTCTAGAGCCTTGGTTGCACAATCAACAAAGTCAGTCCAGTCCTGAGTCTGTGCCTTCTGGGTATCTCTGAACTTTAACCTGTACTGCTCAGTGGTTAAGCCAAACCCATCTATCAGTGCACTCTTCAGGACCTCATAATCATCAGCATCCTCCTCTCTAACAGTGAGGAGCTTGTCTCTTCCTTTATCTGAAAAGGAGAGCCACAAGATTGCTGCCCACTGCTTTTGGGGGACCTGCTGTACTCTACAGGCCCTCTCCATAGCAGTTATCCACTTGTGGATATCATCCCCACTCTGGTAGGGAGGAACAACCTTGCTCAGGTTCCTATGGTCAGGAATATATTCTCTGCCTCTAGGGACACTGTTGCTGCCACCAGGGGGTTCTAACCCCTCTTTTCTAGAAGCTCTCTGGATCTCCAGGGCTTCCCTATCCAGTGCCAACTGCTTGGTTCTGAGGGCCACTCTGGCTTCCTCATACTGGAGCAGTTTGCACCTTCTCTCAGAGGAGGTCTCTCTTAAGGGAAAGTATGAGTTCCTCTGCTGGACAAATTCTCTGCCAGAGTGATAAGAGTGGTCAGATTCCCTGGAAGGGGATCTGTGCCTCTCCTCCTCTCTGTCAGTTCTCTTATGGAGAATTCCTCTGTCCTTTTCAGGCCCCTTGGAGCCTGGCCCTTCAATCACAGAGTCTTGGTCATTCTGATTTTCATCATCTGACCCAGATACTATGACTGACCCACCCACTGATTCAAACCCTTTAGCTCCTAGAGCCAATCTAAGGTCATCTGCTGTCAGCAGATCTATCAGGTGGAGTGTTGAGGGACTCTGTCCTATCCTCAGGTGTCTGTCAACACACATGGCTCTCAAGTCAGAGAAAGCCATGTCCTTATACTGAGGCTGAGTGGATCCACTGGGTCCACCCTTTAAGGACATTCTAGTGTTGTGCAGTGTTGTACTACCTACACTAGTTTGTGGCCTACTGATCCTAGCTTGAGCTGTGGAAAGGGTGTGCTATCCCTTGGCACACAGCTCTAAGTTCAGTAGAACTTATTGATACTAAGCTTGACTTTATATGTACCTTGAGTACCTATAATGGTTTTCAGTTAGTAATTCAAATAGAGATTTTCTGGTAAAACAATGGCAAGCTGGAATCCCACACGCTGCCCACCAATGTGAGAAGTTGGCCTGGTATATGCTGTTCACTAATTAAAGTGGACACCTTGCACCAGGGCAAATCGACTCTTATGGTAGATAGGTTTAAGACAACCTTTTAAAGAAAGCTATCCTAGTGGTAGCTGTGGAGAGCAGCCTTCAGGCTAAGTCTCGGAGGAATGTAAAGCAGCTTGTTTTACCATATAATCTCTTGAATCACCAAATGAAAAGACACCACACAGGTATATATATCAAATATATATGTATTTATTTCTAAATAACTCTCTACTAATCTCTTTATGAGATTAGAAGACAAACATATGCACAAATCAACGTTTCACAATAAGTTAAGCACAAGATATGGCTGGGGCCCTAGGGGCGTACCAGACCATATACTAAGTAAGAGACTTAGAAACAACGACTTGCAAGGAGACAAGGCCTAGGGCCTTCAGAAGTGCTGGGGCCTCACGAAACCACCCAAGGCAGGTAAGTAAAGGACCCACGGGGGACGCGTGCAGTGTGGATACACAGGCGCGAATCGCCGTTAACTTCAATGGGGCAAGTCGCGGTTGGAAATAAAGAGTTTTAGGATACTTCGGGAGAACCTACAAGCAAGTCACTTACAGGGTAAGTAGTTCTAGGGCCCACACCCACAGGAGCACCGTAGTGCTGGAGTTACCTCACCCAGGGAAGCCGGGTGCACAGGTGTCCTTTGGTGTCGGGTCGCGGCGTCGTTTTCAATGGCGAACAAAGAAGACTTGCTGCTTGCGGGAGCTGAAGAAGTGTCCGGTGGAATCCAAGCCTGGATTCTGAAGAAGGATGACCTGAAAGCAGAGGGGACAGTGTTCAAAGTCACTTGGCAGTGACCCGGGGCAAGGAAGATGGATGCCCACCGTCGTCGGTCGCTTCAGGTCGGTTGCGGGTGCCTTGACTCTTCAGCCACGTGGTCCAGGAGGCGTCGACGACGACCAGGAGCTGGATTCGGTGTGTCCCTCGACGTCTGCAGCTGACTGCGGTGTCGGCAACTCGATCGGAGCCAACAAGCCTTGGCAGCCGCAAGTCTCGGGGAGATGAAGAAAAGTCGATGGCGCAGACCAGCAAGGTCTGAGGGACTCACCCAGCGAGGGTAAGTCAGGGCAGGCCTGGAGCAACCAGGGGAGCCCTTTGGTTTCTTTAAGAAGTCTTCTGGGGACCCACAAGCCAGCGGGCAAGGGATCGCGAAGACACCTCGGGCGGAATCACTCAACAGGGGCCCACGGTCACTCGGGACGGTGTAGACCTCTGATCTTCGGAGGGATTCCTGCTGGAGGTCGGGACCACACGTGGTCCAAAGCACAGGTTCGTAGAACGTTGTGAAGGGGTTGCACTCGACAATAGTGCACGGTACCCAGGGGTCGCGGTTCCTCGTTACTCGTGGGGTCCACTTGCCTCAGCTTCGCTGGGGACTCACGATGGCCTGGGAGAGGTCAGGAAATCCACTTCTTGGGCTGCAGGGACTTCGGACTCCGGCGGGAGCGGCATAGTTTGCGACCGTCGTTGTCGTTTTTGGTGCCTGCCAAGCAGGGGAGTCACTCCTTGACTCCAAGGGAGATTCTTCTGTCTTCCAAAGGTAGTGGAACGTCGAAGGGCCAGGATTCTTCTGTAGAGTGTCGTCCAGGGGTTATCTGCTTTGCAATGGCAAGGTTCCCCCTCTTATACTAAAAAGAGGGGATGGACTAGCTCTATGACCCCACCTATGGGAGGGTCAAGGGAGGGGGTGGCTACACCCACTTCCCTTTGTCCAGTTTCGCGCCAGAGCAGGGGCAGGTAGCCCCTGAGCTGGTTTGAACTGGCATATGCACAGAGGAGCCTTCTGCTCCCCCAGTGCAGGACTTCAAAGCACTCTAAGAGTGCACCCACCCAGCCCCAATACACTAAACCCTGTCTGGAAGGTGGTTACACCTCCCTGTGACAGGATGCCTATTGTTGGGCTTCCTCCACTGCGAGTTTCGGTCATCAGCAGGAGGGCAGCCCAGTGTCTGTGACTGGTGGCATCCATTTTGTGATGCCAGGGCTCTTTAGGATTCTACCGCGTTTCCACAGCAGGTACATGTCTTATCCCTCTAGAAGGGTGGAATGCTACCCCCGCCGCCAAGATTGGCGGGGGGTAGTATTCCAAGATGTTTGACACCAAACACGACATGTTTTGATGCAGCCATTCCAAAGTTAGCATTTACCGCGAGGATATAATGCACTTAAATAGTATATGGTTTAACCGCATCCACAAACAGCACCAGAGAATAGACTCTGAGAGCTGCAGAGGGGCCCTGCTCAGGCAGAGGCACCCCCTCACATAGAAGCCAAGCACCCTGCCCTCAGGATTGATAGGGCCTGCCTTAGGGGTGACTGATAGGTTTATATGTGTGTGCAGGAGAGATATAGGAAACCTATATCTCAGTGAGGGGTGCTAGCACCACCTCACCCAGGCTGCAGTAGCAGGCCTGTGGTGTCAGATTTAGACTGCTTCCCAGGGGTGGCATAACACATGCTGCAGCCCCTGGTAGGCCTGTGAAGTACCTATGCCCTTGGCACCTAAGGTACCATATACTAGGGACTCATAAGGCACCACAGTATCCAATCACTAGTGCACCTAGAGTGCACTCCATGTCGTTTAGAGAGAGCAGAGAGGCTGGGGCCCTGATTGGCAGGGACCCAGCCAGACTATAGCCAGAAACCAGTGCTAACATCAGAAAAAAAGTGGGGGCAACATAAGAGGCAGATCCTACTCTCCTACACAGGATTCTCTGCGAGCAGGGATGACAGCGTCTCTTGTCAGTGCGTCAGGCCGGGACACGGGCTCCTCAAAAGTCGAGGTCTCCTCCTACTTGCTTGGGCAAGGGAAGATATATTTATACTCGGTAGGTGCCTTGGAATGTTAGCATTGATGTAAAGTCGGGCAGAGGAAGATGTCAGGAATGAACCCTTAAGGAATAGCGGTTCATGCATAATAAATGAGTTCTTGGAGAAATCAATAATCCTGTGCTAGGGGAACTCCCAAGAGCTTAAGGGTCTGGTTTCTAAGAACTCGTTGTGACGTTGGGGTGGACGGATGTAGGTGACCATGCCTGTATTTGGATAGCATGGCTAATGCCTAAATAAGGACTGGGATCTTATGCCTATATAAGGGCAATGCAAATTGTGCCTATATAAGGACATGTATCAGGAAAACCTATATACGGACACCTAAAGCGGAATACAACAATTGGACACGCCTCATCGAAGGCGGCATCCCCTAACAGCACTGGTGCCACTAACTCTGTGCGCAATGAGTCATGGGCACTTTCTGGTTGGACTTTGGTGGTGTCTGAGTCCATGGCCTGGTGGTTTTCTGCATCTTCATCTGGCTGGACCGGACTTGGTGTCCGACATGTGTCTGTTCCATTCATCCCCACCATAGTGACTGTTTCAGCGTGGTTCTGCCTCATGCCCTGGGGGTACACCTTCCACTGTCCACCGAGACACTCCGCGACAACCCCCTTTGTCATCTACGGAAACCTGCCCTGCTCTCGTGACCCTGCCCCAGTGCCCCGCAAGTCAGCGGCCCGTGGCGGTAGGCCCGTGCAGGACGCTGTGCATCCGGGGCCACTAACTCTGTGCAGCACAAGTCATGGGGCCTTTATGGTTGAATGGTTGTGTCCTTTACGATGTACACTGTTGTTGATTTCTGACTGCACCAGGCAGCCCTTGCCGGCTGGTGTGCACACCCCCCACACACTTCCAACATAGGTGTCACTCGATATGTGTGCCTGCTAATAAATGTGGCCGGGCGCACATGCCTGTTGCCATTCACACCATCTGAGCAACTGTGTCCGTGTGGTCATTGTGTCACCATGATGGGCACGGGCCCTGCAACATCACAGTGTGCTGTCTTCAGCAGATGATACCATGTCACCTCAGCATTGGCAGTGACCCTGGACATGTAGCTTCGGACACCCCCCCTGCATGCACAAGCGGCGTGTGCTGGTCCGGCGTACGTCAGGTCAGCGCAGGGGTGTGCTGATTCAGCAGGGGGAGCAGGGCGTGGCTCGGACCTGGCCTTGGGCAGGATGTGCGGTAAGTGTGTCTCTGTGTTGGGGTGTTGTCGCCACCAGGGCCACAGTAGTCGATGTTGCAATGTAGCATGCACCAGGAGGGCGGGCCCGCACGTACGGGGAAATGTAGGAGCGCAAGACCGCTCGGGGTCTTGGCACATGCATGCCAGGTGTTATGTGTATGAGTCCTGCGGCTGCATGAGTTAGTTGCCTAGCCTCATTCGCAGCGCGATCACAGCCAGCCATGGCCTGTGTCTGCCCTGTGCGGACCATTGGCCTACACTCCCGTGGCCGCACACCTTCAAAGGCCAGTGTCACGGTGTTGTTGGCATGCCGCTGGACATGCGTGGACAGGCATGACAATGGTGTGCCGTAGAAGTGCACGTGATACAACCGTGCAGCGCACACAAGTGTGGGGGCTCGTGGGAGGGAGGAGCAGCTGTGAGGCAACATAACACACAGTGAGGCCGCTCATGTGCCACGTGCTGGGCATGTCATCCATGATTCCCAGGGTCAAAGACATCCCCCCACACCCAAGACAGGCCTCTGTACATCTCCTGAATGCATGCAGATGGTGTAGTTACTGTAGGGATGAAGGGTCATTTGTCTGTACTATCAGGTGGTGGCACATCTGCAGCTCAGAGCTGGGACTTGCATGTGGCCAGCACCCTCTGACAGATACAATAGCATTTACTTGCGACTCCCACACTACGCACTGCCCGACATGAGACCAACGTGTACACATCCCACACGCAGAAGTCCTTGGTCGTAGTTAGCGTGCGTGAGATGGCCTTGACATGTACTCCCACCCCACCCCAGGCCTGCACCTGTTGCACACATACACTGCTCATTGCTCCGAGCTGTGCCATTTCATCCACAGGACTGGCACAGGGCAAGCCAGTGCCGCTTCAAGCAGAGCCACTGACGCTATGGCAGACCATCCCGGACACACGCTCGACTCCAGTCACGTGGACCTGTACCGTGCACGTCTGCTGCATGTACTGGGGGCACTGCCATTGGCAGTGCTGCGGATCAGTTACCAGCTGAACTTCCGCCTTGCGAACGTCACCTGCGTTCAGCCTGTGTTGCATTGTCGCTCGTGCATATTCGAGTGGACCATGGATGTCTGCCTCTCCAACGTGACTGTGGCTGACCTGGATTTCGACGTGTGTGTGCGCCCCCTGTTGGCCCACAACCAGGAGTGTCACCGTAATGCCCGTTTATGGCATGCATGGATGTTTGGCATGCATGCTGGCAACTGGACCTGAGAGATTGCACAAGTCGTCGTGTGCAGTGAGCACATTGAGCAGCTAGCCGATTGGGCTTTGGTGCACATTGGGGCCTGGGGTTGGAGTCAGCACATCTGTCCGGGTCAGCTGATGGATTACGTCGACGACATGTCAGATGTGGTGGAGAACGATCTCTCATTGGAGATGTTGGCCTACGCTGCTGCACTCGTTTTCATGGACGAGTGACAAGGTATCTGCAGCCACAACTGGATGTGACCCATTGCACATGTCCTGACGCCTGGTTGCATGTTGGGAATCTGGTCACATGTCCCAAGTCGACAGTGGACATGGCTGCATTGGCCTGGACTCCTGATCCATGCGCGGACAACCAACGTGGGTTGGCACTGACTTGTGTTGGTGATGGACTCCCCCGGGATGGACATGGGCGCTTTCCAACGTTCCTCATTCAGACATGCTGCTGCATTGGTCTGCATATCGTGGCACTTCTCTTGGCCGTACTGACACGCACTTGTTGATAAAGTTTCCACACTTTCACTTGTCTACAACTGTGTTGTGTCTTGATTTGTATGCCAATGTGTGTGTCACGGCCTATCTGGGTCCCTGCCATACATGCATTGCTACCCCATCAGGGCTGTGGGTTGGTACTTGTGCATTGTCATGTCCCTGTTTCGTGCTTTGCCAGGTGCGTATATGGCCATTTACCGGCCACAAGCGGGTGCACTTGTGTCCTGTGTTCGGTTGTGCATATGTTGGTGTTTGTACCACATTGTGTTCGATGTTGGGGTGCTCTGCTTCCTATGTGTGTGTGCTGAATTGTGTGTGAGATGTCCCTTCTGCTCTGATTTGGCTCACCCTTCTCCCTTTCAGGCAGTGTGGTTTTCACTTCTGTGCTTGTTCAGTGGTGTGATATTGACGGGTTGTGTGACTTGTGCTCTTGGTTGGTGTTGTTACTCTTGGGCATGGTTTGTCTGCAGTTGTGCTGTGCTTAATTGTGCATGTGTGCCATTGTGCCCATCTCCCCCCGTCCCCCCAGTCCCTGGTCGTTCCTCTCCCTGTTGCTGTTGTGTCTGTTGTTTTGGGGAGTTTCCGGTCCCCGGGTCCTGCCACCATCTCCAGACTGATGTGGTGGACACCATTTCCTCCATGTCATCCAGCTCCTGGTGTGGTGCTGGACTCCCACCTCCGGTGTGCATTGCTGCCTTCTTGTTGTTGGCGTGTTTCTGCTTGTTTGTGCGATTCGCTTCATTCCGGCTGTTCTGGTTTTCTTCCATTGTCCTCCTCCGCTCTCCGGCTGCATTCACCTTGTCCACGATGGCCTGCCATGTACAATGTTTTGTTGCCAATGGGGCTTGTGGGGTTGTATACTGGCTCAGGTTGCCTCCATTGTGCTTGGCTGTTGTTTTCTGTTTGGTTTGTCTTTCTTTTTCAGGCTTTTGTTGTGCTTATTCCCGCCTGCCGTGTGTGTGTCGCGGGCTTGGCAGTGCTTATCGCTGCTTTCCTCATCGCGAATGGGCTCATCGCACGTTTTGTTGTGTTGTGGTTTGTGTTTTTATCTCCGTCGAGGTGGTTGTATCGTGGACATTGGCCGCGTTTTCGGCGGACTATCGCATGGTACCGCCGTGTTGTGAATTCCAGGTTAACACCGGGTTATTTTCCAATGATAGGCTGCGATGGTTAAAGTTGGGTTAACAATTTTTGGAGATGTTTAGCACACGTTCTTGTGAATATCCCCCTATGTCTCTTATTAGGTTTGAGTAGATCATTCAAATTCCAGTAACATTTTTTTAGCCGCACAGTCAAATCATATTGACAGGATAAAAGACCATAGCAGAAATCCTCAAACACCAGTTCCAGCTAAATGGTTTCATTTACCCATTTCTCGGATTACAGCTCACCTCCCTTCATCCTGAAACCCTTCTATCCAGATCATCCCCTCCGCCTATTCCACCTCCTTTCCCAAACTATATGATCCTGCTAATTGACTTTCCGAGCTCCTATAGCTGCGCTGCTTTGTTTCTGTCTGTGTCTCCAACACCCCTCAAAATCCCACTTGGGCCTCACTCATATTTCATAATCCAAACCCTTCAATAAGCAAATCTGCAATTACTAATTTCCCCTGGTCTCCTTGTTTTCCCAATACTAGTGCCATATCCCCTTCCACCATCCCTTTTAGTATTGACATCTGTAGGTACAGAGCAATTTACACTATCTATCTAAGAGGTCTGATATTTTGTAATTCTGAGCAACAACTTTTTTATATGTTTTGCCCTGCATTTTGTCTCCGCCGTAACCTTTGGTACTCCATGCAATCTTTAAGTAGTTATTGAGCCAGTCCTGAACCATACGTTTTTATGAAAGATATGTACAAATTGTGGATATTGAAGGTAGATGAACCAGCAAACATTGTGCTCAAGGTCACCATGCCTCACTTTCAATTCATCTAAATGTTATGTCATCTGAAGTAGGTTGGTCACCAAGGGATGTATCTGCTGTGTTAAAGTGTTCAAATGTTTTTCATTATCTAGACACAGGACTTGTATTCTTTGTATATAGCTTTTTTTTTTTAAATGTTAGCGGTTTTATATAGCGCTAGCTTGACCCGGGGGTATCAGAGCGCTTTACAGAATAAAGAGCAAGACAAGAATCAATGGAACAGGTTACATACAAAATGGTAAAGGAAGTGAAAGAACAATACAGATTTAGGAGCAAGGCAATAATCTTAAGATCAATGTTTACATAAGCTTAAAAATAAGGGAAGTGTAACAGAGAAAAGAAAACACATAAATCAGTACAAAGAACGATTTGTAGGGACATGAGGGATGAAGTTGCTGAAAATGGAGTCCAAACAAGTAACAATTTAGGGTACATAAAGTGTTGGCTCGGCAAGAGCCAACGGTAACAGAGCGATGAACGGAAAAATTACAGAAATGAGGTTGGGACAAAAATAAGTGGGGATTAGATTCAGGGGCTCCAGTATTTATTGAGGAGATGGCGTTTCAGGGCTCTTTTGCAGCCTGGGTAGGAAGGGTTGCAGCGAAGGTCCCGCGGGAGGGCATTCCAGATGCTGGGACCATTGCCTGAGAAAGAGCGAGTCAAGGTAGAGTTCTTTTTTAGTAATGGGGGTACAAGAAGAAGAGCATTGGAGCTTCTCATTGGTCTGGCACATCCTGCTCTTGTGAGTTTGTTGTTTAGGTAGTCAGGGGATAGAGAGTGAAGTGCTTTGTGGGTGACGCAGGCAGTCTTGTAGATGCATCGACCTTAGATGGGGAGCTAGTTGAGAGACTTGAGGGCGGCCGTGATGTGTTCATACCGTTTGCAGTCAGTTATGAGACAGGCAGCCATGTTGAGTACTGATCTAAGGGAAGCAAGGTGAACTTTCGGGGTCCCAGTGAGAATAGCGTTCCCATAGTCAAGTTTGGATAGGACTAGCGATTGAACAACCCATTTGAAGTCGTCAGAAGGGATGAAAGGTTAGATTTTTTTGAGGTGTTTAAGAGTGAAGAGCGCTCCTTAGGCTGCGTCTTTGATATGGTCCTTAAGTGACAGATCTTTGTCCAGGGTGAAACCAAGGGATTTAGCCGTGTTGGATAAAGTGAGCGGACAGTCGAGGGCTTTGAGGTCAGTGATCCAGCTTTGGATAGGGAGGTGGTCACTTTTGGGGGAGAATAGAATGATTTCCGTTTTGCTAGGGTTGGCTTTATTGTTAGCTTTATTTCCATCTGCCATCTCTTAACAGAATTAGAAAGTATCTTCTGCAATGAATTGGCCATTTCAAATACAACTGCAGAATCTCCTGACACCCCTCCCTCACCCTCAGACTGCAAACTGCCTTCACTGATCTTTGAGTCATCCCTCATGCCCTGAGCTTGTGACTGAGTCACAGCTTGATTCTGGTCCTGAAGCAGGATCTGGGCAGGTGGTATTTTAATTTGTGACAGAGTTAGGGAAAAGTAGCCTCCCTTTTTTTGCTGATGAATTTCAGGCAAAGCTTCTGGATGTCTTTTTAATAAACTTAATGTTGCCCCTATGTTTTAAGTACCAGGGCTGGAGAGCTGACCCTGTTTCACATCTTTATTTTACAAATCATTTTATTGTTTCTATTTTACATGGTACAAACTCAGACACTTACAGGATAACCATTAACATCAGATCGAGCAATGTTGTATGTATTATGCATGTTATGTGCATAAAGTAGAGAACATTGCCCTTCTCATATGTTGTGGCATTGTTCCCACCAGGTGGACGATCTTTTTTATGTTTCTTCCTCTTTGGGGTAATAATCCATGCCTCTTTCCATGCTCACAATGTAGGAACGTTTTCACTGCAGTGGCAGGCAATGTCCCTATTAGAACCAGGAAACTGATTGCTAACTGTGATCATGCCCACAGTGACCTTCTGCACCCCACCAATATGCCAGTACAGCTACTTTATGGTCTAAGTCGACTGGTAGCCCAGTACTTAGAGGTGGGCAAGCCACTGAAAGTTTGAGCCAGACTCGAGCCTCAAACCTGGCTCTGGCATGCTCGGGGTCCTGTTGGTCAAGCTGTAGTCCACAAGGTAGTTGTGCTGGAATTGGTGACATGGACCTATCCAGGTTTATCACACAACTGGGCCCATCCACCTCAGCCTCCAACCATCCCTGACTCCTGCCCTTTATAGTTGCAAGCTAGTTCATCCTATAAGTGGACAGATCCCTGTTTCACATCCTCTGACTTTGACATAAGTGGCATGGTGAGGCAATTTGCCTTCAGACTCCATCTTGCCACGTGCTACATCTTCACCCAGTGCCACATCACATGTAGGATGTAGTATCAAAATGGTCTCTTCCCTGTTATCCCTTACCAGTTGCAACACAAGTGTGACACTGTCAGACACAGCAGTGCATGTGTCTTGGATAGGCTACCTTGCAGTACACATATCCCTTCTCATCTCCTTGCTATGCAATGTCTCCCCATTCAGACACAGTGGCAGTTCAACGTGTTCAGCCAGCACCTACAATGCACTATATTACTACGGGCCCACCAGGGCCACACACCATCTTTTCTTTCAACACACATGGTCCTCTGGTGTGCATCACTTGCATTCACCCCCACACCCAGTCTGATTTAGTTAATGACAGGAGTTCGGCAGGTCCCTACCATGGCAGCTGACACCTGTCTGCGCTCACCCAGCACATCGAGACAGCTGCGTGCTATGCAATTTCATGCAGTGTACTATACACATGGGTCTTGGCATGTTCCTATGCGTTGATCCTTCACATGTCCCACGCCTGATCCCCCTCTCATGTGAGCAGTTTCTCCTCTGACAAGCTCATTCCATTCCATTGCTTTACAGTCCAGAATTGTTTGCATAGGCCCAAGTTAGACACATTGTCCTCATGGTGCAAGGTGGCCTGCATTGTTACAGTCAGATTGGGCAGGGTTAATCTGTCCATGTATGATGTGTTGTTCCAGTCCATGTTTCTTGCTTTGTATTGTAGGACTTGTAGTTCTGGTGACTTATGTTGTACATTCCACTACAAGTGCCAATATACAAAGGTGAACCTGGACTGGTGTTGCACACATGGAAGGGAGAAACATGATGGAGCTGGACTGAGCTGTGCTACATGTAACTGGGCAGGGTGAGTTACTCTCATGGGATGTTTAACAGTGCATGACCCAGATTCCTGCCCTTTGCTTTGCACACAGCTCAGTAGAGCACTGGGACATAGTTAGCTGCACTGTGCTACATGACCTTTTTGCCCACATTACCCCGTGTTGTGACTTACCCTGTAGGTCTTGTTGTTCCTCATGGGCTACACTGTCCTGTCCCAGAACTCCTGCCACCAACTCCTCTGGGATGACAGGTCCCACCCGCTCCTCCAAGGCATCCAGCTCCTCCTATGGCACCAGGCTTCCTCCTCCGGTCTGCATGGCTGCCTTCAGGTTGTTGGCCAGTTTCTCCTTCATCCTGCTCTTATAGTCATGCCAGCGGTTTTACAGTCAGTGACTGTCCTCTTGGGTTGTCCAACGCTGTTGATTTTGGCCACTATGGGCTGCCAAATGGCCTCTTTCTTTCCTAATAGCAATTTTGAGATGACAAAGAGCCAATGTTGGTGCTTTGTCACCTCAGTGATCAGCATGTCATTCTCCTCCTTACTAAAATTGCACTTCCTCTTCCTCTTCCCCTGGGACTCTGTATGGACATCATTGTTGGAGCTGGGGTTTTGGGGTTCTTGTCCTGGCTGCTGCTCTCTTCTCCCCGCTCCATGGCTGCCTTCGGTGAAGTGTACAACTTCTTTTCCTTCAAAGCATCATTTTTTATATGTTTTTGATGCTTCATGCACTGAAAAATGATGCTAGGGTGGTTAGCATCGCTTTATGTGCCGCTAACCAGCCTTACGTCATTTTTGCTCTAGATATGTCAGTTTCCACTGCCACAGCACGCCCGTGGAAGTGCAGTTTTTTTTTACGCAGCCTGTACGTTATGCCGTAGTGAACCATACCGTAAATATGGTGCATTCATGTAATTTTAAAATGACGTAGCGAATCGCAAGTCAATTTGATGCATCGCTGCCGCAATGCAGTGATGCATAAGTTCTTGTAAATGAAGCCCGTAGTGTCATGTGAGTTAACAATTACCGGACCCTTTTGGCTCCTGATGAACTCCGTAGAGCTATGACATAATGGATAGAGTGTGTTGCAGTGAAGGTTGCTTTAGAATGTTGTGTCTGCAGTTACACAAAGGCGAATAAAGCCGTGTGATACCAAGCTCCTTCTGTGGCATAGTGATTTACGGGTACCCTGGCTAGGAAGACACTACAATGTTCGCTGTAAGCCACAGCACTCATAGTCTGCCCCTGGAACCTCCATGCACTGGCCCCATTCAGACCCTCCTTCTGCCTCCTCAAATATTACAGTGAAGTGCCTTAAACCTTGCTCACCTGAGAACTCACTTGAGACATAAGAAGCATATCTGAGCTGGGGGCCTGTACCAAGCAGTCCGAATCTCCCTCCCTGCTCTGATGCCACTGGTCTTCCGCATCATCCCTAGTTGGTGATGGTGATTTAACGTGTTTCTCGTCCACCAAAAGCTTCTCTGCCACCATTGCTGTCACTGGTAACCCAGGTCTACAGTTGGTGTGAGAGGGAGAAGTGGAAGTGAGCAGAGCATTTCTGAGGTGATGTAACCTTTCATTGTAGGTGGCTACAGAAAGCAGAAAATGGAGATTGATATCGTGCCCTGGTGCAGAGGGCGGATCACTGACAGAATATCGAGGAGCAGAATATCGAGCTGCCAGAATATCGATGAAAAAATATAGAATGACAGAATATCGACTTCCTATCTACAAACAAGTAAGTACAAAAATATCGAATCCAAAATATCGTTGGCAATAATATAGTTTGCTAAAATATCGACTTTTTAAATGTCTTAAAAGTAATATAAAATTAATAAAATAATCAATATAATTAAGTAAAACATACTTAAAAATAATTTTAAAACGTTAAAATTAATAAATAATAAATATAATGTAAAAAAACATGCATTTTTATTTTTTATTATATATATTAACTTAATAATATTAAAATCAATTAATATTTTTAATTAAAAATGTTAAAAATATAATTTAAAATATAATTACATATATATATATATAAATAAACCTATAATATAAATATATTATTATAAGTTAAAACGTTAAAACATTAAAATAAATATTTTTTACAAAAATAATATTTTACACTACATTAAATATAACATTACTGTAAACGTTGCATAGCGTAGGGAATAAAATAACTATTTCCACTCCAACGAGTGGTACAGGAGGGAAAGTGTTGGATAGCGGGAGGGTAAAAATTACTATTCCCACTCCAGTGAGTGCAACAGTAGGGAAAGTGTTGGATAGCGGGTGGGTAAAAATTACTATTCCCACTCTAGTGAGTGCCACAGTAGGGAAAGTGTTGGATAGCAGGTGGGAATAATGTACTATTCCCACTCCACCAAGTGTAACAGTAGGGAAAGTGTTGGATAGCGGGAGGGTAAAAATTACTATTCCCACTCCACCAAGTGTAACAGTAGGGAAAGTGTTGGATAGCGGTTGGATAAAAATTACTATTCCCACTCCAGTGAGTGCAAAAGTAGGGAAAATGTTGGATAGCGGGTGGGTAAAAATTACTATTCCCACTCCACCAAGTGCAACAGTAGGGAAAGTGTTGGATAGCGGGAGGGTAAAAATTACTATTCCCACTCCAGTGAGTGCAACAGTAGGGAAAGTGTTGGATAGCAGGAGGATAAAAATTACTATTCCCACTCCAGTGAGTGCAACAGTAGGGAAAGTGTTGGATAGCGGGTGGGTAAAAATTACTATTCCCACTCCAGTAAGTGCAACAGTAGGGAAAGTGTTGGATAGCGGGTGGGTAAAAATTACTATTCCCACTCCAGTGAGTGCACCAGTAGGGAAAGTGTTGGATAGCGGGAGGGTAAAAATTACTATTCCCACTCCAGCGAATGAAACAGTAGGGAAAGTGTTGGATAGCGGGTGGGAATAATTTAATATTCCCACTGCACCAAGTGTAACAGTAGGGAAAGTGTTGGATAGCGTAGGGGAATAATTTAGTATACCCACTCTTGCAATATAATTAACATTAATTAACAAGTAATTATTTTTTCAAAATTAATTTACCTCCCACCATTTTCCCCTATAAACGTCACCTACAATATTGTAAAATATTAATACATTAACATAATTAATTAAAAATTATTAATTAACTAATTACAATTAACAATAAAATTAATAACCATCAAATCTAAATTAATTCACTAAATTAACACTATAAAATAAATTTTAATAAATATAATATAAAAAATAATAAAAATTACATTAAAACTAAAGTACTTCCTACCCTACTCCCTATCAGCCCTCACCCAACTCCTAAAAAAAGTACACAATTAACATATTTACAAATTTATTATTAATAATTAATATCTAATTAATTACTAATTAATAAAACAAATTAACAAAATTAACATAATTACCAATTAATTATTAATTGTTATTAATCAATTTGCAATTAATTAATAATAAATTAATTACCTTAATTAACAATATAAATTATTAAATACTGAATTATTAACTAATAAAATAATTAATTAATTTCAATTAAATTACTTCCCACCCTATTCCCCTATAAACCCACAACCCGCTACAGAATTAAATTGCACAAAAAATAATTAACATATAATTAATTATTTCTAAATAATTCTAAAAAAATATATTATAATTAAATTACTTCCCACCCTATTCCCCTATAAACGCACAACCCGCTACGGAATTAAATTACGCAAAAATTAATTTAACTAAAATTCATTACTTTTAAAAAATTCAAACAGACATTACAAAAATAATACATACTTTTAACACATATACTAACACTTAAAACAATATAAAAAAATTAGATATTTTTAACAACTATATTATGACTGTCGATATTACTAACTTAGGGGTCGATTACGATGGCGGTCGGAAAAACATACCGACCGCCATGGTAGCGGCAAAAAAACGCCCGCATGGCCACCGGGAAAAACGCCGGATACATTACGATGAACCGGCACAATAATCCGTCCGCGGCGGCGGGAGACAACGAAAACCGCCCGCACACGCCGGACCAGCTGAAAATCCGACCGCAATGGCCGGATACTCAGCGGAAAAGCCAAGAACCGCCGCCATGCACACGGAGTAACCGCCCGTGACATTATGACATCCCCGCTACCACCATGGTACCCACCTATGAATCCGACCGCATCGTGCGCGAACAGTGATGAATCCGATAGGCGGCGGAAGGGCTGCAGCATAGCCACCACTGCCGAGGAACCGCTGCGGAGGAACCGCAAAAAAAATGGCGGACGTAGAAAAAAACCGAAAAAAAAACCAAACAATGCACACACTGAAGTAGACCTGTCCCAACACAAACCAAAAGTGCCCAATGACAACAGCCCCAGAAATTTCAAAATAACCAATCACAGGACAACACACACAACACACCTGACAGCAACATACCAGCTTGCCACACCCCCATAGCCGAGCATAAAACCAGCCCCTCCCTGACCACAATCCTTTGCTACACTCCACAACTGAAGGTCCCAACCCCAGAGAACAAAGGAGAGGCAAACCTGCACACAGCACCACCACAACACACACACCACCTACACCACCCACAACACCCACACAACTGCACCACAGAACAATCTGCA
This sequence comes from Calotriton arnoldi, assembly GCA_963921515.1. Lineage (NCBI taxonomy): Eukaryota > Metazoa > Chordata > Amphibia > Caudata > Salamandridae > Calotriton > Calotriton arnoldi. The sequence goes on from CAWUFW010015930.1 coordinate 23,567, forward strand.
CAGCACACACCATGGCACCACACAAAATGCCAAAATTCACTGATGCAGAGCTTGCAGTCATGGTAGATGAGATAATAAGAGTTGAACCACAACTCTATGGCAACATGGTCCAACACACCCCATTAGCCACAAGAACCCAAATGTGGATGAGGATAGTCAATAAGGTCAATGCAGTAGGGACCACCCCCCGCAACAAGCAGGAAATACAGAAGCGGTGGCATGACCTGAAGACCGTGGTGAAGAGGAAGAGGGCCAAGAACCGTCAGCTGGCTGACGGGACTGGTGGAGGCACTCCCATCCCACCCAAACCATACAGTCCGTGGGAGGAGAAGGTCCTTGGAATCCTACATCCAGAGAGTCTTGAAGGAATCCGCGGGGACTGGAAGCTGGTAAGTACAAACCAATGTATATCATCACATTGCCATGTACCGTCTTGCACAAATTCAAACCTACAACCCCTAGGCCAAAGGACATTCGTCTGACCCACAATACCCAAAACAGGTCACACAGATGTAACCACCACTCAACCTGAAAAAGCACAAAGCTAAACAAAACCAACTGGGATGCATGTGTACAGACAAAAAGCACTACAACACACACCAGGCCCCCATCTCCCACCCCTCAGCAGGATGGAGCACCACACCCAGAAGCATGTGTCAGCCATTGAACGCTCCCCCACCACCTAACAGGTAGGTAGCCATCTTCACAGGGATGGGGAATGTGTATCTGGAGGCAGCACTACAACTCCCAACAGGCCCCCTCTCCCACCCCTCAGCAGGATGGAGCACCCCACCCAGAAGCATGTGTCAGCCATTGAACGCTCCCCCACCACCTAACAGGTAGGTAGCCATCTTCACAGGGTTGGGGAATGTGTATCTGGAGGCAGTACTACAACTCCCAACAGGCCCCCTCTCCCACCCCTCAGCAGGATGGAGCACCCCACCCAGAAGCATGTGTCAGCCATTGAACGCTCCCCCACCACCTAACAGGTAGGTAGCCATCTTCACAGGGTTGGGGAATGTGTATCTGGAGGCAGCACTGCAACTCCCAACAGGCCCCCTCTCCCACCCCTCAGCAGGATGGAGCACCCCACCCAGAAGCATGTGTCAGCCATTGAACTCTCCCCCACCACCTAACAGGTAGGTAGCCATCTTCACAGGGATGGGGAATGTGTATCTGGAGGCAGCACTACAACTCCCAACAGGCCCCCCTCTCCCACCCCTCAGCAGGATGGAGCACCCCACCCAGAAGCATGTGTCAGCCATTGAACGCTCCCCCACCACCTAACAGGTAGGTAGCCATCTTCACAGGGATGGGGAATGTGTATCTGGAGGCAGCACTACAACTCCCAACAGGCCCCCTCTCTCACCCCTCAGCAGGATGGAGCACCCCACCCAGAAGCATGTGTCAGCCATTGAACGCTCCCCCACCACCTAACAGGTAGGTAGCCATCTTCACAGGGATGGGGAATGTGTATCTGGAGGCAGCACTACAACTCCCAACAGGCCCCCTCTCACACCCCTCAGAAGGATGGAGCACCCCACCCAGAAGCATGTGTCAGCCATTGAACGCTCCCCCACCACCTAACAGGTAGGTAGCCATCTTCACAGGGTTGGGGAATGTGTATCTGGAGGCAGCACTACAACTCCCAACAGGCCCCCTCTCCCACCCCTCAGCAGGATGGAGCACCCCACCCAGAAGCATGTGTCAGCCATTGAACGCTCCCCCACCACCTAACAGGTAGGTAGCCATCTTCACAGGGATAGGGAATGTGTATCTGGAGGCAGCACTACAACTCCCAACAGGCCCCCTCTCACACCCCTCAGCAGGATGGAGCACCCCACCCAGAAGCATGTGTCAGCCATTGAACGCTCCCCCACCACCTAACAGGTAGGTAGCCATCTTCACAGGGATGGGGAATGTGTATCTGGAGGCAGCACTACAACTCCCAACAGGCCCCCTCTCACACCCCTCAGCAGGATGGAGCACCCCACCCAGAAGCATGTGTCAGCCATTGAACGCTCCCCCACCACCTAACAGGTAGGTAGCCATCTTCACAGGGATGGGGAATGTGTATCTGGAGGCAGCACTACAACTCCCAACAGGCCCCCTCTCACACCCCTCAGCAGGATGGAGCACCCCACCCAGAAGCATGTGTCAGCCATTGAACGCTCCCCACCACCTAACAGGTAGGTAGCCATCTTCACAGGGTTGGGGAATGTGTATCTGGAGGCAGCACTACAACTCCCAACAGGCCCCCTCTCCCACCCCTCAGCAGGATGGAGCACCCCACCCAGAAGCATGTGTCAGCCATTGAACGCTCCCCCACCACCTAACATGTAGGTAGCCATCTTCACAGGGTTGGGGAATGTGTATCTGGAGGCAGCACTACAACTCCCAACAGGCCCCCTCTCCCACCCCTCAGCAGGATGGAGCACCCCACCCAGAAGCATGTGTCAGCCATTGAACGCTCCCCCACCACCTAACAGGTAGGTAGCCATCTTCACAGGGTTGGGGAATGTGTACCTGGAGGCAGCACTACAACTCCCAACAGGCCCCCTCTCCCACCCCTCAGCAGGATGGAGCACCCCACCCAGAAGCATGTGTCAGCCATTGAACGCTCCCCCACCACCTAACAGGTAGGTAGCCATCTTCACAGGGTTGGGGAATGTGTACCTGGAGGCAGCACTACAACTCCCAACAGGCCCCCTCTCACACCCCTCAGCAGGTTGGGGCACCCCACCCAGAAGCATGTGTCTGTAAGTAAAAACCAAAGTGACACTGCACAGGTAATCAGACAGTGCATGCACACCACCATCACTCAACAAAAGCATTGAGAGACATGACAACATGAGGCTCTACTTCACCCAAAAATAGAAAAGTAAAGCACAGCCATTGACAGGATGCAGACAGCTCAGCGTACGTAACTGTGACAGAAACAGAACTGTGACTCTCAGCAAATATGTCCAAGCAAACGGGCCTCAGACATGCATCACCCAGACTTCCCTCTGTAGCGTACATGGGTGCTGATCATGAAGGACCATGGGAAAACCAAACTAGCATGGTCTGCTGTATAAAGAAATACAAGCACAGGACATGTCAACGGTATGCATGTGATGACAATGGCTAGTCCATGCACACAGGTAATGTCTGCCAGGCAGAGTGATCAGCAAAGATGCTGAACATCAACTTGTAGTCATGCCAGTTGTCAGATGACAACCTCACATTTAAATCACCAATACTAGACGTGTGGCATGCTAACCAATCACAGGTCACACCATTGTGAAATGATGAATGTAACTCCACTTCATGGCATGAGGCACATCACTGTGCAGACATACAATGTGTGAAAAAGGCAACTGTGTGTAGCATAACATGTAAATAAGAGACATCAAACACAGCAACCCTGAGGTGTGTAAGGCAATTACCATCTACTTCCTGTCCCACAGGTGACCAACAACTGACTGCAGAGGACGACAACCTCAACCAGCACAGCCAGTCACCAGCTCCCGAACATCTCCCTCGGATGCAGACTCCCTGGATAATGATGAGGAGGAGGACCAACCCGGACCATCTGGTGTGGCAGGGCGTAATGTGTCCCAGGACCCCACAGCCCCACCACCCTCAGCAACAACATCAACGCAGAGCCCTGCTGCAACGACCTGTGCCACCACCACCACCTCCACCACCACTACCACTACCACTGCTGCCTGCAACACTCGCCCTGCTCCACAGGCCAACCAGACCACAACAACTGCGGAGGTACGGGAGAGTAGGCCGGTGCCCACAGGAGGGAGGCAACAGGGCCGTGACAGCAGGCCAGGTGTGAGGACAAGGCTGACCCAAAGGGAAGAAGACCCTGCCACTGAATCACTGGCACACATTCACAGAGTTGTGGGGGCCTATGAACACGCCCAGGGACAGTTGAGGCAGGCTCAGCAGGATGCCCGTGAGCAACAACAGATGCTGCGCTCAATTGACAATCGCATGGGCCAAGTCGTGGCCTGCATGGGCCAAATCAGGGACCTCCTGGGCCAGCTAGTGGGGGTCCTCAGGGACAGGCATGTGGCACCGCCAACACCTACAGCTCCCTCCGTTGTGACGCAGGATGACAGACCCCCACCCTCCCCTGCGTCCAGCGAGCATGGGGACTCATCAGACACCACTGGCCATGCACCTGTGTCCCCCTGCCAAAAGAGCAAGGGGCCGCCCGAAAAAATCATTGGGAGCATCCCGTGGCAAAGCACCTGGCAAAAGCCAGTCAAGTAGCCAGCCATGATGGCACCCCTCTTCACCCTGCTGTGTACCCTGCAGACTGTCCCCACACACAATGGCGTGGGAATGGCAAATGACTGTTGGACTGTGTTGCCATACTAATCTAGTGTATACTCTATTGTCTCATCTACCATCACTGACAAATCTGTTATTCACCATTCACAAATCTGTCAATATCCACATCTACATCACATGTATCCACTGTAAATAAACACTAATAATGCACCAATGTAGTTGTCACTGTTCCATGTTCATCACAGTATGTTAACTCACACCCATGATTACAATGTCACAGGAGCAGGGATACTCCGCAGGCAAGTAGAGGCTGAAGGGACCTAGGAAAACACAACAGAACATCAGTTGCTACTCAGGTGGTGGACTAACAACCATCACACAACACAGCACATCAAGGTACGACAATCTGCACATGTCACAAGGAGCAACTGTACCAACATAGACATCAAGTAGCTGTGTCAAAAGATCCCTTGCCATACACATCTGCAGCCAGCACTGACTCTGCAACATGCTGTAGTCACAAAACTCACATACACATATTCACCAAGCACAACATCATCAGACAACAGCCAGTATTGACATTGCCACTGACCATCAAGTGAAGTAGTTGTTGATGAGCTGCTGACGCTGCCCAACACCTTCCTCCTCTCCACTATCCTCGTCACTTGACGTTTGGGTGTTTGCAGGTGGGGGCTGTGGCTGGTCATCATCATCCTGGATTAAGGGGATCCCCTTCCGCACGGCCAGGTTGTGTAGCATGCAGCATGCTACCACTATCTGACACACCTTGACGGGTGAGTACTGCAGAGCCCCTCCGGTCTTGTCGAGGCATCGAAAACGCGATTTCAGGAGTCCAAATGTTCGCTCAATGACCCGACGTGTCCTCCCATGGGCATTGTTGTAGCGCACTTCAGCTGGTGTCCTGGGATTGCGAAGTGGACTCAGCAACCAAGGTCCGTTGGGATATGCAGAGTCACCTAAGTGTGAAAGACACATACAGATTGAGTGTCTGACATGTGTCCGAGGACAGCATGGCACACAAACAGCACACGACTCGACCCTTTGTACTCACCCACATTCCATGCCCGCTCCGGCGCCAGATTGGCCATCAGCTGTGGTAAAATGCTGTTGCGCATTATGTGTGAATCGTGGGCTGATCCTGGAAACTTTGCACAAACGTGTGAGATGACCATATCTGCCTGGCACACCACCTGCACATTGATGGAATGATAATGTTTCCTATTTCGGTAAATATGCTCCCGTGCTTGGGGTGGAATCAGGGAAACATGTGTGCCATCTATTGCACCAACTACATTAGGAACGTGTCCAAGTGCATAAAATTCGCCCTTCACATCCGCCAACTCATGCCGCTTGGGGAAATGTATGAATTGGTCCCTGTGTTGCATCATAGCCAACAGGACATCACGTAGCACCATGCTGAATGTTGGTTGGGACATCCCCCTGCAATGCCCACAGTTTGCTGGAAGGATCCCGTAGCCACGAAATGTAGGAATGCCATCACCTTTGCCGTTGCCGTGAGTGCTGTTGGGTATGTCCTGCGTGGAAGCAGGTGTGGCTCCAATAGTGCACAAAGTTCCAGGAGGTTTGTCCGATCCAGACGGAATCGCCTTATGATGTCGGTATCCTCCATGTTAGCCAGCAGGGTGAAGGTACGAAACACATTAGGTCGCCTCCTAGGTGAGATGAAAGTGGACACGTCATAGCAACATAAATTAGGATGTGCACAAATTCATAAAGTCTGTCCTGTCACGGCGCTAACATTGACTGTCATCCCTGAAAGCACACAGTGCAATTCAGTGTTGTCCCAACATGAGACAGATTAATTGTACAACTGTCATGGATGTGCACAGTCAGTAGACACAATACGAACACTGTCTATGTGAATGCCAAGAGTCACATATCGAGCTGAGGTGGACTCAGCCTTGGGTGTACATGACACAGGACATGTGTGAAGCAGAGACACTGCTGGCTTCCACGTTGCTGCTGTACCTGCCACACCTCCTTGGCCAATAATTGCAGGGGACACATCAACAACACAATGTGGATAGATCATTGGGATTGTCTTTGTACTCAGTGCCACTTCGAACACACTCAAATTCAATGACATTCACATCCCAAACCCATACATGTGCCAATGTCATCAGTACACAGGCCATATCTGCTGCTGACTTGAATACAAAGTCGGACAGTGACAGATGATGTCACGCCTGTGCAGAGTATGTGTACCACTGTAACAGGCCACCATTACCCCACTGCCCAATACTCTCTACAAGCACACAGATAGCCAATGTGGCACACATTAACAATAGATGAGGGACGTGATCAGCAGGGCCTGTATGCACCCTTAATCTTCCCCCATTTTGGACATTTACATGCAGCATCAAGGAGGGACTGCCCAAGGACACATGTGCACCACAACACATACCATGGTGATACACATCCAGCTGTTTCAAGACACAACAGTGCCACAACACATACATACAACACTACATGGACAATGCCAAGCCAGTATGCCAACAAGTCCACGCATGAACATACTGTATGCATGACATATGGACTACTGGCTCAGACACCTGACACCAGTGGATGTAATTTTACACCACATGTCCCAAAGGACATGCATCCTGACCCTCATTCCACACAGGCTGTCAGGCCCAACACAGCATACAATCAACATCCCACATCTAACAAACATGCTGGCTGTGCATGAGTAGTGGGACACTGGTACCTCACATTGACCAAATGTCGGAGTTGGATGAGTGTCACAGGCACAACAGTCAAGGTACATCTCACCTGTCTTGGGTGCCCACACCATCCTGATACACCAGCAGATGTGATCCACCCACACAGTGCTGGAATAGATGGTGAGCAAGGATGGCTAGCACCCCATAGCATGCACATACACTAGTGTTGGTGGCAACACACTGCACACGTGTGCCACTTGTGCTGACCATCCAACATTGCAGACAATTCCCGCTAATCAGTGCACACACATTGCACAGGCAAAACTGGACACCCATAGCCTGTGGACAAATGTCGCATACTATATTCCATACAGTTAGCACAATCCACAACCGTGCATGCAGTCCATCTGCCAACGCAACATTCCTGATGTGAACAATGGACATGCACTGGTGGCAGGTGAGTAGCACCGGAACACAGCACAACACTCAAAAACATAGTGTAGCTAAGCACCATTGTTGAAATGTACATGTCACTGATTCACATACAACAGTCCAAACAACATGAGCACAGACCTGACACTACCACATAGGTCCCTGTGGTTACAGGTGGCAGACATGCAGCAAAGACATCTGCTCTGGCCGTCTACCCAAGTGACAAACAATAATAATGCAATGGATGCCAGGTGTGGTGCTGAAGTACTCGTCATCCTTTAGCAGGTCGAGCCCCCCTGTACATGTGGACATACACTGCAGGAGTTGCCAGTGTGTACAAAGACATAACATGCGGCATGTAATTGGTCTTAGCAATAACACAACAGGGTGACATCTGTTTCCAATGATGACAGTCATGCTGAATAAATGAGTTCATCTGGGTTTTCAGTGTAACACATGGGCTCAGGTGTGAGATAGTGGTCAGCATGGGTGGCAGATACGACATTGTGTGTAAATATTGATCAACATAATGGAGTACAGTGTTCCATTTGGTGTGAGACGTTACACAGTGGCTGACATTTGTGACAGGAGACCATATCAATGTTATCCAGTGCCATGTGCCACTGTACGTATCCACTGTGTGTAGTACAGTAATGACCATTGATCCACACACAACAAGAACTGTCCGTAGGTGCCTTAAACGTGCCCCATAAACACAATGACGCACAGAGTGTACGATGTGATGCTGCATATTCCCCATAGCGGACGCACATACTGTCCGTGAATTGGGTGGCGGAGCATGCCAACCACCATTTGTACCTGTGTCGATGCCCACCACTGACGCAAGTGTGTCATGTGCTGCACATGACACATTGGTGTTAGTGATGGCCCTCTACATAGCTGCAGATGGCGTTTGTCATGCTCCACCAGCCACATCCCGGTCACCCATGTCACTCTATGGCAATCAAACAGCGGTAGCGCCGGCCAGGACCCCACGGTGTGTCACCGCCATGAACCATGCCCTTGCAGCCAATGGGGACCGCTATCGCGGTGGCATGATGCAGATTCAAAAATCGCGGTAGGCGTGCTCCTCCCCCAGCGGATACGGAGATAGGATGCATTTGTAAGATGCACCACAGCGGTAGTGCCGGCCAGGACCACGCGGTGTGTCACCGCCATGAACCATGCCCTTGCAGCCAATGGGGACCGCTATCGCGGTGGCATGATGCAGATTCAAAAATCGCGGTAGGCGTGCTCCGCCCCCAGCGGATGTGGAGATAGGATGCATTTGTAAGATGCACCACCGCGGTAGCGCCGGCCAGGACCCCGCGGTGTGTCACCGCCATGAACCATGCCCTTGCAGCCAATGGGGACCGCTATCGCGGTGGCATGATGCAGATTCAAAAATCGCGGTAGGCGTGCTCCGCCCCAGCGGATGCGGAGATAGGATGCATTTGTAAGATGCACCACCGCGGTAGCGCCGGCCAGGACCCCGCGGTGTGTCACCGCCATGAACCATGCCCTTGCAGCCAATGGGGACCGCTATCGCGGTGGCATGATGCAGATTCAAAAATCGCAGTAGGCGTGCTCTGCCCCCAGCGGATGCGGAGATAGGATGCATTTGTAAGATGCACCACCGCGGTAGCGCCGGCCAGGACCCCGCGGTGTGTCACCGCCATGAACCATGCCCTTGCAGCCAATGGGGACCGCTATCGCGGTGGCATGTTGCAGATTCAAAAATCGCGGTAGGCGTGCTCCGCCCCCGTGGAGGCGGTCATTGGATGCTTTTGAAGAAGGCTGACCTGGAACACCAATGGCAGAAGACTATCACCACTGAAACGAGTCCAGGGCCCTATATATGTGTGGAAGGGAGCACCACATTTCCACTGCTCACAGAGTCTGCTGCCTGGGACCCCTCACCTGCTGCTGCCTCCAGGGACTGCTGCCTGAGACCCCTCACCTGCTGCTGCCTCCAGGGACTGCTGCCTGGGACCCCTCACCTGCTGCTGCCTCCAGGGACTGCTGCCTGAGACCCCTCACCTGCTGCTGCCTCCAGGGACTGCTGCCTGGGACCCCTCACCTGCTGCTGCCTCCAGGGACTGCTGCCTGAGACCCCTCACCTGCTGCTGCCTCCAGGGACTGCTGCCTGGGACCCCTCACCTGCTGCTGCCTCCAGGGACTACTGCCTGGGACCCCTCACCTGCTGCTGCCTCCAGGGACTGCTGCCTGGGACCCCTCACCGCCCACTGCCGCCGCTGACGTCTCATGTCCACAGTGATGGCTAGGACGGAGAAGATCCGTGCCAGTCCATTTACAAGCGAGGAGCTGGATGTCCTGGTGGACGAGGTGCTGACACAGTACCCACGGCTATATGGTGGCCCAAATGTTGTGGTAAGTCTCCAACAGTAGGGGTGTGAGTGCAAGGGGGCACACATGTAGTCGATCAGATGGTGTATGTGCCTGAGAGTGTGGGGTTGTGTAATGCACTGGCTGACATGCTGTTTCCTAGTTGTTAAGGGGGTGTATGCAACCCACACATTAAATTCATGGACATGAAGGGTGGATGGACATGTGTTGTGTACACATCCATATGGTGTGACAGCTATCTGGTGATGCATGTTTCGGGACAGTTATTGTTCATGTGACTGTTTGTGTGGGTCCTCGTTGTCCATCTCTGTGTGATTCTACCTGGCATGGACTGTCCACGCCCAATGTGACAAGGACACATCACTGACTGTACAGAGTGTGATACGTGTGTGGTTGGCATGAGTGTACATCAATGACCCATATCTGCCGTGTGGCGATGAGTCTGTGTCATGCCACTGTTCAGAGAGAGAGGTTTTACCATGAGAGTGTGTCACTGATGTTTTCCCCCTCTTGTCTCCCACACCTGCAGCTCAAGGTACACCAGCGTAAGGCTGTGTGGAGGTCCATTGCAACCAAGGTGCGGGCTCTGGGAGTGTCAAACCGCCGGCGCACCCACTGCCACAAGAGGTGGGACGACATATCACGACTGGCAAAGAACGTTGCCGAGATGACACTGGGGATACTCCCTCGCAGTGGCAGGTTGTCACGACGCAGCTTGACACCACTGATGTGCCGCATCTTGGCTGTGACACAGCCTGAGCTGGACACACGTTTGAAGGAGCATCAACAGCAAGCTAGGGGTGAGTATTCTGTGAAGGTTGATTTTGTCTGTGAGTGGCTGCATGTGTACCAAGCCTGTACCTGCGCTGGTGTACGTGATGTGGTTACTGTGATGCAGTGGGTTGTAAGTGGCCCCTGTGCTGGGTGTGGCAGTCACGGATATTACATACATGCACTTACTGATGTTTTTCCAATCCTGGGAATTTCAATGGCATTGTGGGTGGTGTGCTGCAGGCCTGGTCCATTGGTGTTAGTGTTTGTACGCCCCAACATGCATGATGTTGTGCTGTCTGCCCATCACATGGCTCAGCTATGCCGTGTTTAGATGTTTGTACGCACTGTTTGAGGTAGTGATGTGTGTCTGCATGGTGAGATTGCACGGGGTGGCCTGCAACATGTAGACTTTGTCATCCTCAGTGTTGCTTTGCTTGAATATGTTTGTCCTGTTGCTGTCACTTTGCTGACCCTACATGTCTCTCTGTTATGCAGCACCTCCAGTGGGCACGGAGGGACAGGGGAAGGACACCAGTGGTGGTGAAACAAGCACAACAGCTGCACAGGATCCCAGTAACACAGATGTGACCAGCGCCTCGGAGGGGGATAGGAGTATGCTGGAGGAATCACAGCCCGAGACGCAAAGTTCAACATCATCTGATGACGGCGGTGGTGCAGACATCTTGGAGGACACAGGGAACGGAGAGTCTGCTACATCTTCCAGCACACAGCATGCAGTGCCCACCCTCCCAGCCACTTCCTCTGTTGCTGCCCGTGTTCGCACCACAAAGAGGGGAAGAGTGTCCTTCATTCCAGGCACCGCTGCCCCTGCCCCTGTGCCCCCTGCTGCCATCAGTGCAGAGTGTGTGGACCTTATGCGCCAGCTGTGTGTGGGGCAGACAGGGCTCCTCAAAGCATTGTCAGACCACGACCGCAAATTGGCACAGGTGTTAGCTTTCATGGAGGGCATCCATTCAGACGTGGGTGGGCTGCACCACACTGTCCAGACAATGTCCTCCACAATGGCGGCTGCACTTCAACTGGCTCAATCTCGTAGTCCAATTCCAGTCCCTTTGTCCACCCCCATGCCAGTGGCGACGTCTGACGATGGTGACCACGCTTCACACACCTCAACGTCACGATACTGCACACGTAGCACACAGCAGCAGCAGCCCAAGCGGTCAAGGTCACAGACACCTTCCCCTACGAAGAGAAAAACAACCCCAGAGCGCAAAGGGAAGAGCCCTTCAGGCGTTGCAAAGGCACATGATTCAAGGAGGAAGTACTCAGGGTCACAAGCCTCAAAGCAATCCCCGGCCACAGACTCTGTGGTCTCAAAAACATCTCGCAAAGGCATGCAGACACTCTGAATGCCCACTGTAAAGGTGGGGCCTGGCAAGGCTACACATAGTAAGGTATCCAAGGCTGTTTCACCAACTACCTCTACTCCCATTCCAAGTCCAGTGAAGCAGGGACAGGAGGGCACTGCAGGGGGCACACAGGGTAAAGAGGGGATGGAGGGGCAGAGGCAATGCCAGGCTAAGCGTCCTTCTGGATCCAGCACATCCCCAAAGGGAGGTCCAGCGTGTGCACCTGCGGCAGCCTTGGTGATGAGTGTGCCGTTTGTGTCCACACCACTTCCCATTGATACCAAGACAGGCAAGCCATTTAGAATCCCCAAGAAGTGGAAAGGCACCCCTCCACTGTCTCCCTCCCACACTGTGTCCCACGTCGGCCTGTGTCCACCTCCACGTGCCACTACACCACCTGGTCCAAGCAGCCCTCCAGCGTCCAAGGCCACTGATAGCTCTTCCTCAGCTGGGCGTCTCACTCCCCAGTCAAGTGGTCCAACTGTGCCCGACACACAGTCAGCTCCCAGTCAGACTGACAGCCAAGTCTGAATGTTGATCAATGTCACAGACCTGTCTCTCCCACACCGGTACCTGTGCTGCCCATCGTGACACACCAGACTGTGTTGCTGACCATGGCAGAGTTTGGTGACACACATTCCCTGTGCAGCTTCTCATTGACTCTGTCAGCACCTTGGACTGGCCACTGGCCTTGCAGTTTGCCCCCTGCCTGTGCAGCTTCTCATTGTCTCTGTCTGCACCTTGGACTGGCCACTGGCCTTGCAGTTTGCCCCCTGCCTGTGCAGCTTCTCATTGTCTCTGTCAGCACCTTGGACTGGCCACTGGCCTTGCAGTTTGCCCCCTGCCTGTGCAGCTTCTCATTGTCTCTGTCAGCACCTTGGACTGGCCACTGGCCTTGCAGTTTGCCCCCTGCCTGTGCAGCTTCTCATTGTCTCTGTCAGCACCTTGGACTGGCCACTGGCCTTGCAGTTTGCCCCCTGCCTGTGCAGCTTCTCATGTTCAGGCTCTGCATCTTGTGCCTTGGTCCTGTCTGATATTGTTGCCTATCAGTGCTATTTGTGAATAAAAACAGTTGCTCATGTTGTCAGTTGTGTCATTGTCCTTACTGAATAAGGCTTTTCCTGTATGTCTCACATTTACTGGGCCACATGCTCTGTGTGCCACTTCAACTGTGCCACTGGCTTGTTTGACTTATCATTTATTTTACAGGGGTGACGGGGACTTCAGTTCTTCATGACTCGGATACTTGTGGGGTCAGTGATGTTGTTTTCGGTGACATACCAGACTCATGTTCCTTCCTTGTTGCTGTTGGCTATGTTTTACTGCATCCTGGTATGTGGGCACTGCAAACACATAGAGGGGTCATATACACGGGATTGCAGGCAGGCTGACCAGGCTCAACATGTATGTGCGTTCTTGCTTTCATGTATGCCTAGCAGTGTAGATGTGTAGTCATGTTGTGATGGGCAGTCATCCTAGTCACAACGGTTACTTACATGGTGTGCATTTGGGTGGTCAAGGGTTGTACGGTGTGTTGGTTGTGGCTTTGTCGTGTGTGTTGATGTGTGTGTTAATGGCGTGTGACTCATGGCTGTGTGGGACTGTTGTGTGTTTGTGTGCACACACTGCTTGTTGTGCATTCAGTGCTGTGGGTGTATGTTGCCTTGTGCTGTCCTAGTGTACATCCCCTGATGTACTGCTGTGTTTGCTATGTGCTTTGTGGTGTTGTGCATCTGTTGTGTGTTTGATGTGTCTGTGTTGTTCTGTGATGGTGCACTTCTTGTCTGTGTTGTGGTATGTAGCCTATGCATTTTTCCTGACTGATGAGGTGGTGCACTCCTGTTGTGTGTGTGCTCCCATTGCCTTCCCCTAGTTTGGCTGCACAGGTGATGTGTGTTATTTTTGTGGTTCTGTATGTGTTTCTGTTTTGAATTGTGTTTGCCATTTTTGTTTTGGTGCAGACGTTGGTACTGAAATCCCTGTGTGTGTGTGATGTTTGTGGATGCCCCCAGGGGGTTTGATTGTTTGTCTGTATCTTGTCTGGACATTATGTAGGCCCTTCTGTGTGTCTGGCATTGGGGTTGTGTGCTGCAGATATGAGGGGGGTATGTTTGGGGACTCCTACTTGTGTTTGACAGTCATTGAGTGTGCCAATGTGCCCTGTGTGATACTCATGTGTACTTGCTGTTCACTGTTTGACTTGAGGTCCTTCCTTTCATCCCTGTCCCTATACATGGGTTACCTTGCTGTCTCCCTGAGTTGTTGCACTGAGGTGACTGTTGTTTGACTTCACTCACTGTGCCAGCCATGTGCTTGGATGGGGTGTGGATGTTGTTCTGGGTTCCTTGTCCTGCATGTGTCTGTTCACCTGGTTGTTGGTTGTCTTCTTGCACTCCCATTTGTGTGCACATAATTTTTGCTTTCCTCTATGTTGTGCTCCATTGCTGGTGGCTGTGTGTCGGTGTGGGGTATGTCTGTGTGAGTTGGCAGGGTGTGTGTCCAGTAGTCTGTATGTTCCTTGTGTGTGTGTATGTTAATTTTGTGCTTGTATTCTGCTTTCTTGCCATGTATGTGGTGTTGTGGTGTGTGTGTGTGTTGCCCTGGGCCTGTGCCTCTGTGCTGTGTGTTAATCTACACCCAATGCTGCTGTGTCTGTCTCCCTAGGTGTTAGTTGTGTGCTGCTGGGTGTGGATTTAGCTCGCTTGGTGTTGGACATGGGGGTGCACAGGGGGGATTGGCATGTTTCTTGCTGTGTGCGGCGGAGCTGTGGGTGGTGGGTGGTGGTGGTGGCCTGTGGTCTTTCTGGCCTGTCCGTTGCTGTACATGCATTCTGCTTTGTGCGATGGATTTCCCGCATACTCACCGCTGCGGTGTCGTCAGCAACACATTACATTATGTTCGCGGTAATTTGGTGGGCTTGATGCAGGGTGTGAATTGGTGCCAGCTGAGACATGTGTGGGTACACTGATGGATGTGTTCCTGTCCACACCAGTGTGTCTGGTGTGGCCAGGTGCCCTGTTTCAGCCCGTGGAATTTGTGTTCTGTTTTGTGTTGTATTGTGTTTTTTTACGTACTTGCGGCGGCATCCGCGGCGGGCGATGTTGGCCTGGTGATGTATCACGTACAGCACCGGGAGGACGTGTAGTGCTGGATCCATGGCGTTCGGCTCCGGGTGGAGGGCCCGGAAGTCTCGTTTCACGCTCCGCTGTCGAGATTCCGCCGTGTCTGGAAGGGCGGTTTCTCCCCTGCGGTTCGACGGGTTGTTTGGCGCATCCTAATTTGTTGAGCGGACGGGACGTCATTCTGCACGGCGGTGAGTCTCCATTGGCTCCCACCGGCGCGGTGGCAGGCGCAATTTCATGGCGGTCGGCGTTGCACCGCGGAGGTCGGGAAATGGGGCATATTTGTCCTTCATAATATGGCGGCCGTGTGGACCGCTGCTGGCGGGCGGTAAAAGGCATTTTTCTGCACTGCCGGCACCGTGGTACTGACACCGACCGCCATCGTAATCGGCCCCTTAGATATTATGAAAAATGATATCTCTTACCTTCATTTCGATATTCTGCACCACTATATTTTTGTAATTCGATATTATGTCCATTCTATATTTTAAACTCGATATTTTGTCATATCGATATTTAAAATTCGATATTGTGACTGATTACCTCAGAGGGCACTAGGACCCTGCACACCAGCCATGAGAGGGGTCAGCTACCGGACACCACTTCCGGTCAGGGAGTGGGGATGGGGCATTGTGGGGACACGAGGGGAAGGAAGAGGATGTGCATGTGAGCACAAAGGAATTGCACAGAATAAAGAATAACAGAAACCTACCAGTCTCTGCGTGTTCCTGGAGCAAGGGACATCCGGGACAAGACACTTGAGTGCCTGAGATCACCAGTACAGGGAGACTTGATGGGACTGGGGACTCACCAGGCTAAAGAGCTTCTTCTCTCTTGTCCTGGCTGCACCACTTGGCTCTATTGATTTTTTTAAGGGGAGTGCATGGTTCTCACATTGAATTTTTACCACGCACCACTTTGCCAACTACTAGATGACCGAGGAAACTTATGTGGTGACTATATGATAAATCCCTGCAGAGCAAGATTGTCAATAGCACGTCACAGACTACCACTACTATTGACTTAATACGGGCCACCCTCTTCATCCACTGCTGCAGTTCCTGGGGCAAGGGACATCTGGGACACGACAACTGGCAAAGACAAGGTGGGATCGGCAATCCCCTCCAGACGCGCGTGCTGACGACGTCTCAACGGAGCCAGGAGCCCACCCTGGTCCGCCGGCCACAAGAGGAAGAAACACGACATCGGGAGCCCACCCCGATTGCAAGAAAGAACGGAGCCAGGAGCCCACCATGGTCTGCATACCGAAGACTGCATCACATCGGGAGCCCACTCCGGCCGCATCGATTAAAAAAAGGTGAGGAGGAAAGTGCCCGCGACCGCCCAGCAGCAATTGGTGCACCCGACCGTGACTGCAGCCACCCGCTGAGTGACGAGATAGCCCCGAGCCTCCTGCCTGGATTTCAAGTCGAAAAACTCGCGAGAGCTCGGCGGCCATCTTTAAGTCAGGCGAGAGAGCCAATGAGAGGCTGAAGAAGGCCAAGTGGCCATTTTGAAGCCAGGCAGTGCAAAAGATAGGAAATCTCGCCCTGAAGAGATCTTGGCGGCCATCTTGAAGTCAGACGAGGGAGCCAATAAGCAGTGAAGAAGGCCCTGCGGCCATTTTGAAGTCAGGCAAGCCCATAGGAAAGCATAGGAAAAGTGGAGGAAACTGCGTAAAAATAAGTAAATAAATAAATAAAAGGGGAAAGGCATACAAAGTCAGGAGAAGCAAGTCGACACCACGACAACAATGACGGAGGAAGGCAATGACAACAACAGCGCAAATGCAATTTTCGGCAGACCACTACCGTTTAGCTTGTCAGACCAACAGATGCAAGGCATTCGCTGGGAAAGATGGATAAGGCAATTCGAACGCTACATGCGTGCCACATGCAAGGACTACACAGACCAGCAAAGCATAGACTTGTTCCTAAACTTCGTCGGTGATGAGGTTGAAGACCTACTGATAACATTTTCCCCAGAACAGACCTCGACGTACAAGGGACTAATGAAGTGCCTCATGGACAAATTCCACCCTCAAAGAAATGTGGATTTTCAGAGATACTGGCAGAGGAGTCCCTCGACGACTTCGCGACCAGACTTCACAAACTGGTTACATATTGCGAATTCGACAAATTTGACAATGAGCAGGCCATACGACTACGCATCATCGAAGGCTGTCAGTCAGTGGAGTTCCACACCCGAATACTGAAAGAACCGTACACATTAGAAGAAATACTAACAATGGCCCGAGCGGAAGCCAGAGCAACAGCACATGCCAGGCAAATGGAAAATGGGAAGGCGAGAACAGTGGAACAAGCCAACCGCGTAGCTGAAAACATCAAAAAACGAGACAGAACACCGCCGCCCCGGAAGCAGAAACAAGAAAGAACATGCTATCGCTGTGGACTTGAATTCCCACATGCTGGCGCCTGCCCAGCGATGGGTCACAAATGCCAGAAATGCAACAGGGAAAACCACTTCGAAAGCGCCTGCATGAGTGGAAAATTCAAAAACGAGCGAGGGAGACCAGCAAGACCACGGACAGTGACAAGCAGATACGCACGGCACATGGACACACAAAACCGCAGTCCCTCAGCTGAATCGGATGGAGCAAACACACCAGAGGCAGCAGAACAGCTGTATCTGATGTGAGATGTACCAACGGAAGGTCGCACACCAGAACACATCCATCTAGTAGACAAACAACAGATAACGAAAACAGCGACAGTGAACATTGAGGTAGGGAATCACAGCACAAGCTTTGTACTGGACAGTGGAGCTACATGCAACATCATGTGCATGTCAGAATATGAAAAGATGAGACAGAAACCGCCGCTATCACTGTCCACTGTTGATGTGTTCACCTGGGGCTCAAGAAAACCAGTGGTGAACATGGGGAAGTTCACAGAGACACTGACATACAAAGAATGGTCGGTAACGGAGGAAGTACATGTGCTACGAGGAGACATTCCAGCACAGTGTCTACTAAGCATTGTCACCGCGCAGGTGATGGGTCTCTTAGCAATGACGTATCACATTTCAGAACAACAGAATATTCCGAGGGAACACCCGGCCATACTACAAGGACTGGGCAAACTAAGAGATAAGCAAATAACACTGCACATCAACGAAGCAGTCAAGCCTGTGGCTCAGCATCATTGAAGAGTGCCCATACATCTGCAACCACAGGTGGAAGAAGAAATACAAAGCTTATTGGTGCAAGACATCATAGAGCCGGCTGATGGACCGACTCCATGGGTATCTCCGATAGTCGCAGTACCAAAGAAGAATACATCAAAGATTCGCATCTGCGTTGACATGAGAATACCAAACACGGCAATTGAGAGGGAACGACACCCAGGGCCTCACCTAAATGACATGATCAGCTGTCTTACTGGCGCATGCAGATTTTCAAAGCTAGACCTGTGCAAAGGATACCATCAACTGGAGCTTGACCCACAATCACGATACATCACAACATTCTCCAGTCACAGGGGTCTTTTTCACTACAAGCGACTAAGCTTTGGAATATCATCATCAGCAGAAATATTTTAAGAGATAGTAAGACAAGTGATCAGGCCTGTAAAGAACAGTTTGAATTACAGCGATTACATCCTGGTATTCGGACGCACAGATGAGGCATACGACAAGGCCCTCCATGAGGTCTGCATCCATTTGGAACAAGCAGGCCTGACCTTAAATGAATACAAGTGTGAGCTGTGGAAGGGAGAACTAGTATTCTTTGGACACATCTTTTAAAAAAAAAAGGAATGAGGCCAGATCCCAGCAAAGTGGAAACACTGGAAAAAGCAAGGCCTCCAACAGAAGTAGCAGAAGTAAGGTCATTTCTCGGTTTAGCAAGCTATTGTGCTCGATACATAAAGGACTTCGCAACAGTGAGCACACCTCTTCGGGACCTAACGAAGCAGGGCCAGATATTTCTCTGGACACATGAATGCGACAGGGCGTTTGAGGCCATCAGACACACAGTAACGGCTGTAGATCATCTCGCTTACTTCAACCCAGTGCCATGCACTGAGCTCACTGTGGATGCCAGCCCAGTGGGGTTAGGAGCAATTCTAGCGCAACACACGCCTGGAAGAGACTCGCCCAGGCAAATTGTTGCATATGCGAGCAAGAGCCTATCGGACATTGAAAGGGCATACTCGCAACCAGAGAAGGAAAGTCTAGCAGTAGTATGGGCGTGTCAACACTACCACATGTTCATCTACGGAAAACCTTTCACCATTGTAACGGACCACCAAGCCTGAGTGACAATATTTGGGAACCCAAACGCAAAGATACCACCACGAATTGAAAGGTGGGGAATAAGACTGATGGACTATGACTTCAAGGTAGTGCACAAACTGGGAAAAGAACACAACCCAGCTGACTATATGCCATGGTATCCTCTACCGCAGGTACCAGAAAACGCATCCATGGCAGAAGAGTATCTAAATTTTTTGCTAAGGCAGAACACTCCCGCGCCAATAACAATTGAAGAGCTGGAGCGAGAG
Source organism: Calotriton arnoldi (assembly GCA_963921515.1). Lineage (NCBI taxonomy): Eukaryota > Metazoa > Chordata > Amphibia > Caudata > Salamandridae > Calotriton > Calotriton arnoldi. Next base: position 43,150 of record CAWUFW010015930.1, read on the forward strand.
ACAACAAGGGATGCCACAATGCAAGCCGTCAAATCAACAACACAACAGCAAAGATGGAGACATGTAAACAACAACACTCCCATGGGAGAAGGAGTAAGAAGGGAAGAAATGCTGGCATTCAAAAACATACAAGAGGAACTCTCAGAAACAGAAAGAGGAATTGTGCTAAGAGGAACGAGAATAGTAATGCCAAAAGCACTAAGGCGGCGGACTGTGAACTTAGCACATGAGTCCCACAGAGGCATAGTAGCAACAAAAAAGATGCTAAGGGAAAGAGCATGGTTCCGAGGGCTGGATCGACTGGTGGATGACACCATTCTGAACTGTCACCTATGCCAAATAACGGGAAGGCTCGCAAAGCCAGAACAGCTACAGATGCCGGAGCTTCCAAGGGCAGTGTGGACAACATTGGCTGCTGATTTCTATGGGCCACTGGACACTGGCAACTACTTGCGAGTGGTCATTGATGAGTACTCCAGGTTCCCCATAATACGACATGTCTCGTCAACATCAGCAACTGCAACGTTGCCAATACTGGACGACATATTTGCAGCTTGGGGCTCCCCGCAAACAATGAAGACAGACAATGGGCCACCCTTCTCGGGAGAGGAGTTTCGCAGATTCATGGCATACTTGGGCATCCACCACCGGAAGGTAATGCCTCTGTGGCCACAAGCAAGCGGCATGGTGGAAAGATTAATGGGAAACATCAAGAAAGCAGTCCAACGTGCTAAACTGGCACAAATCTCTGTGGGCCAGGCACTCTGTCAAATACTAAGAGACTACCGAAACACCCCTCACAGCTCCACGGAACGATGCCCAGCAGAACTGGTGCTGGGAAGAACAAGCAGGACAAGATCTCCCCAGCTGGAAGCAAAAGTGCCACCAGAACATGACAGCACCGCAACAAGAGATCAAGAAGCGAAAAACAAAATGAAACTATATGCGGACACCCGGAGACATGCTACACCATCGAAGCTGAAGCAAGGGGATTCAGTTATGGTGCTTCAACGACAAGCAAGAAAATCAGACAGCCCTTTCTCAGATGAACCGCTAACAATAATAAATGTCAAAGGGCCAATGATAACAGCTGCATATGACTCCTACTGGATCACCAGAAACAGCTCACACTTCAAGGGTCTAAAGACATCAGATGAGGACGGAGAAGATACAGCATCCAAGAACAACGCAACACATGGCCAAGAGGAAGCAACAGACAGCATGGAAATGATGTCACACAACGGCAAGAGACATGATGAGGTAGCAAACAGAGAGACAGAAGGGTCGTGCCCAAAGAGAGTGAGCAGAAGGCCAAAGAGACTTATTGAGGAGATGTAGTGGTGGCGTCAGCAAACACCACCAACAGCAAAGCAAATAAGGACAACTAATGTGTTCTCTCTCTCTCTCTCTCTCTTTCTCTCTCTGTGTCTGTCTCTCTCTCTCCTTTCTTTCTTTTCCACAAAGGGGGAGATATCGTGACCTGGTGCAGAGGGCACTAGGACCCTGCACACCAGCCATGGGAGGGGTCAGCTACCGGACACTACTTCCGATCAGGGAGTGGGGACGGGACATTGTGGGGACACGAGGGGAAGGAGGAGGACGTGCCTGTGAGTACAAAGGAATTGCACAGAATAAAGAATAACAGAAACCTACCAGTCTCTGTGTGTTCCTGGGGCAAGGGACATCCGGGACACGACACTTGAGTGCCGGAGATCAGCAGTACAGGGACACTTGATGGTACTGGGGACTCACCAGAGAGAAGAGCTTCTTCTCTTTTGTCCTGGCTGCACCACTTGGCTCTACTGATTTTTTTAAGGGGAGTGTATGGTTCTCACATAGAATTTTTAACAGACACCACTTTGCCAACTACTAGATGACCGAGGAAACTTATCTGGTGACTATATGATAAATCCCTGCAGAGCAAGATTGTCAATAGCACGTCACAGACTACCACCACTATGACTCTTTTGTCCTGGCTGCACCACTTGGCTCTACTGATTTTTTTAAGGGGAGTGTATGGTTCTCACATAGAATTTTTACCAGACACCACTTTGCCAACTACTAGATGACCGAGGAAACTTATCTGGTGACTATATGATAAATCCCTGCAGAGCAAGATTGTCAATAGCACGTCACAGACTACCACCACTATGACTTAATACGGGCCAACCTCTTCATCCACTGCTGCAGTTCCCTATAGCAGGAGCATAGGGCGAGGTTGATCCAGGGGCATGCCACACATCTCAGGAAGGGACAGTCTTTGGTGTCATCATCTGGTCAAGTGTTGCCACCACCTCCAATAAACACTTCACGTCCGACCATTTCAAAAGTCTTTAATAGACTCAAAAGCACTAACACATCACCTCATGTAGCATGCAGACTTTCATCTACGATGTGTAGAGTGACAACCTTAGTACTGCCCAGTGGTAGAAGCCACACTTGCAAGGCAGCAGCAAACAGGCAGTCACAATGAGGTACTGAAATTGTTCGACCAGATATTTAAGGGAGATTCATAAGCATCATACCTATTATTGTAGCAAAAAGATGCCAATTTACTTGCAAAACCATTTTTTAAATATGTGCACAAACTTGTCTCCACGGCTGCCAACCACCTGCTTCCCCGACCCAATAGTGGTTAAATGTAAATTGGGTGCCACCAGAAAACCACTTTGAGTTTACAAGAAACTGATAAACATCTCTTTTAGAAGTCCTTCTGCTGATCTCAACCCGTGCAAACGTGCACTGGAAACCCAACTTGTATTGTTGTGCTCTTAAAAGGCCCCAATTGTGTTGGTAGTTTCTAGCAAATGGTATATAAAAAACATACATCGACTATATATGACAACTCTTGTGTATATACAAAAATATATGTTCAATTGCAGTTACACTCTGGCGAGATTTCAGAGCATATACGGACCTGTTCTTCAACTGGGTGAATGATAGAACATGTCAATAAGAATTTACATCAAAAGAGAACATAAAACAAAACCCTTGAATTTGGTGGGATCCTGCCAACAAGAATTCACTTGGTTAATGTTTTGACTCTAAATTCACATCATTGTGATTATAGTTAGTATGGAATACAAATTTACATGAGCATGCCATACGTGTCAACATCCCTGATTTAGGTGGAAATATTTCTATTTTTAAAGCCAAAAATTGCTGTCCTTTAGCTTAAAGCAGCTTAAACATTATTCCACTTTAATGCGAATTCCTAGAAAATTAAATCCCCCCGATGTTATTTTCTAAAGCTCTCCATTATCTGTTTCCAAATGTTGGCATATATGATGATGGGAATAGCACACAGGAACTGCAAAAAGTACCAAAGCAACTCACCTTTGTTTATGAGCTAAATGAAATACAAAAAGCTTTTGGACTTTACCATAGAATAACATTATTATGCTAAAACTCTGTAGTTACATAAAGCTGATAACAAAATGACATAATTTTGAACTTTGGTTGGCAGTCATTTGTACTATATTTTAGATCGTGCGGAGTCAAGGCAGGCTTGAGAGTTGTGTCTGGTCTTTGATGCGTTTTCCTTTGAAAAGATAGCAAGTGGTAACTGTTTCATTGTTTAACACGTTATACATTGTTACACATGGCACATGCAGAGAAGGAACACAGATGGATGTAAAGTAAGAACAAGCATTGGCATAGCCAATAGGTCTCGCCTTTGGGGCCTTATAAGTGTTTAGCCAGAGCTATTGACTTTGCCAATGTCTTCAAGCTGTGCTGTAGAGAAGTGTGTCTGCTGTGCAGCATGCTGAAAAGTTATAATAAAAAAGTGTCAGAAGCATTTTTGTTACTTTATATATGACCAAGAAGGCATTATGTAAAACTGAACGACCATATTTAAAAAAAGTATTTACAATAAAAAATGTCCTCAGTTTTCTTTTGTTCTTGCAATGCTGGCAACTTGTTTCTGCCTATTGCAATGGTTGTTTGTTAAAGCTTTTTTTTTGAGGGGGCATAAACAATCGGAGGGTGAAGGTTGGGAACTAGTACCTGTATTATAACACTAGCAGCGGCCAGACGCTAGGGGAGAATCAACAGATGCCAGATTCCGAGAGCAGGCTGAGGTGGTGCTGAGTGATGCTGAGGTGGTAGTGGTGGTGGTGGTGACTGTTGCGGAGATGATGCTGAGGTGATGCTGAATGATACTCAGATCTTGCTGAGTGATACTGCTGTGGTGCTAAGTGATGCTGTGGTGGTGCTGAGTGATATTGTCTTGGCGCTGAGTGATGCTGTGGTGGTGCTGAGTGATATTGTCTTGGTGCTGAGTGATGCTGTGGTGGTGCTGAGTGATGCTGTGGTGGCCCTGAGTGATGCTGTTGTGGCCCTGAGTGATGCTGTGGTGGTGCTGAATGATGCTGTGGTGGTGCTGAATGATGCTGTGGTGGTGCTGAGCGATGCTGTGGTGGTGCTGAGCGATGCTGTGGTGGCCCTGAATGATGCTGTGGCAGCGCTGAGTGATGCTGTGGCGGCGCTGAGTGATGCTGTGGCGGCGCTGAGTGATGCTGTGGTGGCACTGAGTGATGCTGTGGCGGCGCTGAGTGATGCTGTGGTGGCGCTGAGTGATGCTGTGGTGGCGCTGAGTGATGCTGTGGTGGCGCTGAGTGATGCTGTGGTGGTGCTGAGTGATGCTGTGGTGGTGCTGAGTGATATTGTTGTGGCACTGAGTGATGCTGTGATGGTGCTGAGTGATGCTGTGGTGGCGCTGAGTGATGCTGTGGAGGCGCTGAGTGATGCTGTGGCGGTGCTGAGTGATGCTGTGGCGGCGCTGAGTGATGCTGTGGTGGCGCTGAGTGATGCTGTGGTGGCGCTGAGTGATGCTGTGGTGGCCCTGAGTGATGCTGTCGTGGCCCTGAGTGATGCTGTGGTGGCCCTGAGTGATGCTGTGGTGGCCCTGAGTGATGCTGTGGTGGCCCTGAGTGATGCTGTGGTGGCGCTGAGTGATGCTGTGGTGGCGCTGAGTGATGCTGTGGTGGTGCTGAGCGATGCTGTGGAGGTGCTGAGTCATCCTGTGGTGGTGCTGAGTCCTCCTGTGGTGGTGCTGAGTGATCCTGTGGTGGTGCTGAGTGATGCAGTGTTGGCCCTGAGTGATGATGTGGTGTCGCTGAGTGAACCTATGGTGGTGCTGAGTGATGCTGTGGTGGCGCGGAGTGATGTTGTGGTGCTGCTGAGTAATGCTGTGGTGGCGCTGAGTGATGCTGTTGTGGCGCTAAGTGATGCTGTGGTTGTGCTGAGTAATGCTGTGGTTGCACTGAGTGATGCTGTGGTTGCACTGAGTGATGCTGTGATGGCGTTGAGTGATGCTGTGATGGCGTTGAGAGATGTTGTGTTGGTGCTGAGTGATGCTGTGCTGGCTCTGATTGATGCTGTGCTGGCTCTGATTGATGCTGTGGTTCCGCTGAGTGATGCTGTGGTGATGCTGAGTGATGCTGTGGCGTTGCCGAGTGAGAGATAGAGTGAAGATATAATGCCCAATTAGAGAGGGTGGTGAGAGAGAAAGAGAGAGAAAGGGTGTACATAGAATAAAGAGTGGAGTGGGATAGAGAGAGAGAAAGAAGGGGAGAGAGAGTGAATGAAGGAGTTTGAAAGAGAAACAGATAAAGGGGTGAGAGAGAATGAAAGGCTAAAAAAGATAGAGAGGGGAGAGTTAATTAAGTGGAGAGAGAATTAGAGAGGGAGAGAGAGAGAAGGAGAGAGACAATAAGAGTGGGGGTGTGGAGTTTAAATAGAGTGAAGAAGTGACGCGGAAAAAGTAACCTTAAATATAGCTTTGTGCTTTGCGCGAATAAATATTTAAAAAAAACTGGGTGAGACAAAAATACTGGTAATTAGGCTGTGACTCCCAATATAAAACAAATAGCGATATAAGGTGAAATCAACCCACCGAAGCAATATTTCTAACTAGACAAAAAAAGCTTGCATTTCAATGCTAATCGCTGTTGTTTTTCATGTGACTGTAGTCCAGGGCCATCAGTTGGTAATGTGAGCTGCTGCTGTGATTCAAACATCAGAGTCCAGAGAGTTAATGAGCCATGACAAGGAAATGAGGAAGAGATAGGAAACCCAGATGGCAGCTGCGCGCGTGCACGCTATCGTGAACGCAAGCTGGTCGCCAGCCGAAAGCCAGTGGGTTTGCACTTCCAAAACCCGCTTACTAAAACTCTTGGCCAGACCAGCGCAAGCGCTGGTGCAGGCCGAGACCTAAAAATGATGTGTATGGTGAAAAGCATGTATGTGGGGGTTGAAATAGGTGTGTGGGTTTGTGTATGTGTGCATGGCAGGCTAGAAGTGTGATGTATGGGATTTTGAGGGTTATGAGAAGTGTGCTCTCTCAAATTGGTTTATGACTGGCAAAACATCAAAAGGGTGCAATATGTGCAAAGAACGGTACACATTTACATAGTTCATCATTCTTGGCCAGCAGGCATGTTTTCAGTGCTTAGTTTGTGTGCACGGTTCAGGTGGTTGGCACCGACACTCATTTTTGGGACTTATCTTTCATCATCAGACTTTGACTGAAAGGCAGGAAATGGAGAAAGAACGAGGGAGAGAAAGATACGAGCATAGCGACAAAGGGAGAAAGGAAGCATGAAAAAGAAACTGTAAAAGTGGGCTAAAGAGACAGTAGGTGTACATTGATGGAAGAAAGGGGCAAGAGGTAGAACTAGGGCAGCCATGCTTTTCGGCAACCACAGCATTAGGCAGCACCAGTACTGGGGAGGGTTCCCAAGAAGATGTTTAGACCCCTTAATTTATTGGAATTATTTTTTATTGTTACAAATTAAGCAAAGCATGTTTTACACTAATAGTAACCCTATTTAAGTAAGGCATAGTGAACAAATCAAAAGCACCCTTAAGCAACACACACAGCAGGTACACCAACACAGTCAACCGTTTATGTGCAAATAATATCATCAACATCTACATAGTCTTTCCTGTACAAGGCTCCATAGTTTTTACTACCCTGTGTAGTATACGTTAACACAGTAATTCCTGTATGAATATGGCATCACCCGTGGAAACTCAGAGCCCTCCGCACCATATAGCAGAACTTTATGCAACACAGTAACAAGTCGTTGAAGTAAACATGATATATTGGAACCTAATAGCTCTGTGACAGGCAGACATAGTTTAAAAAATCTAATGACACACACATAAGCTGATATAGTGCATAACAGTACAGAGGCCCCTGCATCAATGAGGCAGAGCATCCTTTTTAGCCGAGACTAGGGGTTTGCAAATTTTTAATTATGCCTGCAAAATTCGTTAAGTTTACATCCTGTAATTTTTTTAATAAAATTTGTGAAATTTGAAGGATGCAAAATTCCACATAATTGTTTTCCATGCTTGTTAGACCTGGCATATTTTGGCGTGTTTCCCCTGTCTTTTTGCTTTCTGACCTCCTGGTTTTGACTGTGTTTTTGCTCGTTTAGTGTCTCTGCACACTTTCTCACTGCTGTCCAGTGTTAAAGTGCAAGTGCTCCTATTGTAAATTGTATTATGGATTGGTGTTTCCATGATTGGCATATTTGATTTACTGGTAAGTCCCTAGTAAAGTGCACTGAGAGTGCCAGGGCCTGTAAATCAAATGCTGCAAGTGGGCCTGCAGCACTGATTGTGCCACCCACACGAGCAGCCTTTCAAAGGGTTCTCAGACCTGCCACTGCAGTGTCTGCATGCAGTTTTTACTGCCATGTCGACTTGGCAAGTGCACTCACTTGCCAAGCCCTAACCTTCCCTTTTATTACATGTAAGTCACCCCTATCAGCAGGTTGCAGTGTCTGTGAAAGGTAGGGCATGTTCCGGTATGGGTGACATGTCCTGATAGTGAAATACAGTATATTTTGAGTTTCACAATTGAAAGGCTATCTGTCCCATAGGATAGAATGGGAGTTTACTTATAACATCTTATGAGTATATCTTCCCCCAGGGACAACATTGAGAAATAGAGCTTAGTATGCCTGAACTCAGAATGTAGAAATGCATCTTTTAGGAAAGATGAATTTTATGTTCTGCGTTTGAAAATACCACTTTTAGAAAGTAGGTGTTTTCTTGCTTAGCCATCCTGTGTGCCTCTGCTGGGTTGTGGATTGACTGTCTGGCTTTGGAGTGACAGGGGCTGGGGATGTGCATTCTCTTCAGACAGCCACTGGGGGGTTAAGGTGTGTCCTACCTTTCCTGGGTGAGCCAGGGCTAAGCTGAATAGACATGGGCTGCATTTAGAGTAGTGGGAGGAGATTTCCTTGCACCCGAATGGGCCTGGTCTGCCTTGGTCAATGCTGTCTTCCACCTCCTGCCAGGAAGCTGGACCAGAGAAGACAGAACTGGTTTGGGCTGAGCACAGACACTCTCTGCCCAAAAGAAGAAAGAGAAACTGAGTATAAATATTGGGGCCCAGACCCCAGGACTTTAGAACTCGCTGGGATTAAGGAACCTGCCAAGGAGAAGAGCAGGAAGAGGTCCCAGGAGCAGTACTGTCCCTTAGCTGTGTTGTTGCTTTGCTGGGTTGGCCTGCAGTTGCTGCTTCTGCCTTGGGCAGTGAAAGGACTGAACTGAACTTTTCTTCACTTGTTGCTGAGTATCTCCAAGGGCTTGAAATAGAGCTTGCCTCCTATTCACGAAGTCTCAGGGACAGCAAAGATTTAATTTACCTCTGGGTACTGCCTCTGGGACCGCGTGTCTCAGTTGCCACAGAGGGAAACCGCAACCCAACCCCATCACCAAGACTGCCCGTAGTTTCATGACCAGAAGGCACCGCAGAGTGCACCGCCACACTTAGCACTACAACCCTGGTCTCACTGACGACGACGACCGCCGCCTCCACAGAGCCGCTGCTTGCACAGTGATCTGTGGGCACCACACTCTGCACTGCCTCGCTTCACTCCGCCACCCTGGTCTCACCGACGACACCGTGGCCAGTTGACATCACCGCTGTGGTCTGCACCAGGGTCTGGGGCACCGCTCGTAAGCTACATGCAGCACTGCCCCGTCCCACACCGCAGCCACAGCACACCGACGCCAGACCCATCGACCGCCGATCCTTGATGGCTGCCGAAGCTTGCACCGTGACCGTCAGCACCGCAATGAGTACCGCCCTGCTTCGCACTGCAGCCCTGGCCTCACCGATGCTGCTGGAAGACCGCCACTGAGCCACTGCCTGCACCGTGACTGCAGGGAACCGCACACCACACCGCTTCACTCACACTGCAGCCTCAACGACCGCCACGGCCGGAACACCCCGCCGCGGTCGGCCAGGACAACAACAAGGTACTGTTTACAAGTCTTCTGACACCGACGTCGGTCTGCACTAACGCGGTCAACCGACCAGGTTGGATTTGGTTGTTTTCAGCACCGCAATAGCACTGGAAGGGGCTACCGACTTCACGGAACTGCATTTTTAAGGTTATTCTTGCAGAGCACAGATTTTGATTATTGTATGTTGGTTTTTATCATTTTGGTCTTGTTTGCACAGATAAATATTGGTTATTTTTCTAAAACTGGTGTGGTGTCCTTTTGTAGTGTTTTCACTGTATTGCTGTATGTTATGTGCAAATGCTTCACACACTGCCTCTGAGATAAGCTTGACTGCTCATTCCAAGCTACCAAGGGGATGAGCAGGGTTATTGTCAGTAGTGTATCCCCCTTATCCTGACCAGAAGGAAGGGTCCCTATTTGGACAAAGGTGCAAACCATTCCAACTAGAGACACCCATTTCTAACAGTGTTAGACTAGTTTGAGCAGAAAATGTCTTGGAGAGACATTTTCTCCTCAAACAAGTCTCCTGCCAGTAACTTGCATTGCTTTAGAAGGAAATGCAAACCCTCAAGTTCAGTGAATTTCACAAAATGTCACTTACTTTATTTTTGCAAATGTGATTTTAATTCACAACACAAAAGACGTGCGCAAAAACTGACTTCTAAGATAAGCCCCACAAATGTGATCCACTCAGCCGTATTGAAAAAAAATCCTTATCTTTCTGTTATAAAGGTGCGTGCAGACTCTGAAAGCTTTGGCTTATCCACACACCTCTCCTTCTGTCACAGTACAGTTGTGCATTCAAGAAATGAACAATGTCAAGGCTTGTTCAGGGAAATCAGGAATCATTGTCTACATCAAGTGAATTGAATAATAATATTAAGCATTTATATAAAGCAGACTATGATGCAAATGATTTATTGATGTTTAAATAATAGGGGTACATAACAATTCTAGGCTAAAGATGCATTATTTTTCTTCAATATAACTAAGAAAAGAGTATGTGTTATTTTCTTGAAGGTTCTGATATGTGCCTAGTCCACTAGTTTCACTTTTTAAAAAAAATGCATGACCACATTGAGTTCAAATATATACATTTGTGATTGATTGATTGATAACCCTTCACAGATTTGTCATCAATTATGTCATTTTAGATTTCATTAGTTATGTTATCAATGCCATCATTGGACATGTCGTGAGTGGTGAAATATGTGATGGTATAAGCATTGTATGGTGAGGGTGCGAGCTATTGTTACTTCAGTGTGTGAGTTATAGTTGCTTCAATTAAATATAACTGGTGAATTTCAGTATGTTTTTTAAGTTTAAAATGTTATGTTGTAACTGATATTTTCACCTAACTATAATATCACTTTAAAATTAACCTTTAATTCAGTGAATTTCTAAGGTGTTTTTGAATACTTAACTATACCTGTCACTTTAACCTTTGGATTTTTTTCAGTGAATTTCTGTGCTTTTTTTAATGTAAGTCTGTGTCAATATGTAAAAAGTAGGCCTATTGTTTTTTTCAAGGGATGTCTACATCAATTTACAAAACAAAGCCATTGACTTCATCAAGAAATTAGAACATCATTGTAATTCCTGTGAATAAACATTTAAATAAAACATCTATAGTCAAACAAATATTGAACATGAATGAAAGTCTTACTTTTACACTACTGAAGTCACATTTTACACACATATGCCCAAAAACAAGCTTTTTCATTCCCAAGCTGAAGAACAAAAACTCCAGCTTTAGTAATGCTTACATATATCATCAACATTTTCTGAGGTTATATTCTATGGACCCCAGAAAACATAGGGTTAATTTTCTTAAGTATTTCGGGAGGATTGATGCACTCCCTGTAGTCCCTCACAACACTTTAAAACATACTGTTGTGGCCCATGACCAGATAAGAACACCACCATGCTGCATAATATTTGCAAATTAGCCCAAGAAGGGCATAATGGGGTGCGCCTTAACAGGAGCAGTGAATAATAAATGATCTCCTCCTGGCACTCATTTATTATTCTTTTCTGTCATGAGTGATGTAATATTGTAATATGTCAGGTCATAAGCAGTGTATGATGAGGGCAAAAGTTACAGTTACAGTTATAGGATGCGAGTTATAGTTACCTTAGGGCACGAGATGTAGTTACTTGAGATAACCATAACTATAACTGGTGAATTTGAGTGGTCTTCAGAGTTTTAAATGTCCCCCTCCCTGGGCCAGTTTTGGCCCCCAGGGCCCTTCATCATATTTAAGGGAGAGGGGGCAAGTGCCCCCCCAGTTGGTTTTGGTCACAGGGGCCCCACCCTTCCCGGGCCCAGTACCACATATAAGGGGTGGAGCAGCATGCGGCACCCCTCCCTAGACCAATTTAAGCCCTGAGGGCCCATCCCCCGGGGCCTGGCCAACAAAGTGTGGGTGGCCTGCTGCCCCCAAGGAAATTCGCCACACTATAGTTGGTGGCCGCGAGGGGAGCACCAAGGCCTCTGCCGACCCAATCGGCTCCCTGTATCCAGCAGGAGCAGACATTGTTCACGCCCGCAGGGAGCAGCTGATAATGCTGCTTACAAGCGGGAGCAATCTTTTCATCTGTTTCCCTGTTCGCTTCAGTGCAGGCAAGGAAATAGATAAAAAGTCTGCTCCCAGTGAGCAAGAGCCTTTTTCAATCTCCCGCCCGCTCAGAGTGGACTTGGTGTTTGCTCCTGCTCGGCGGGAGATTTTGAATTGCTCCTACCAAGTTAGAGCAAGCACAGGTTTCCCTGCCTTCGCCTGTGAAGGCAGGGAAGTCTCCATGTCACGGGGGCACATTGGGACATAGCCTATGAGCCAACCTGGGGGATGGGGTCCCCAGGGCCATTAATGGCTCCGGGAGGGGGCCACATGGCCCCCCTCCCTTTTGTACATATGGCTGGGTTCTGGGGTCCCCGGAGGCCAAAATTGGCTCAGGGTGGCGGGCTGTGTTTCTCCTGCCCGTTTACCAGTATGGCTGGGCCCTGGGGATGGGGTCCTCAGGGCCAAAATTGTACCAGGGAGGGGAGATGTGTGCACCCTTCTCCTTTTTCAATACAGCCGGGCCCTGGGGGATGGGGTCCCCAGGGCCAAAATTGGCCTGGGTAGGGGGACGGTGGCCCCTCTCCCCCTTTGCAACGAGGCTGGTCCTGGGAGATGGGGTCACCAGGGCTGAAATCGGCCTAGGGAATGGGGCAACATGCGCCCCCCTCCCTAAAATATAAATAAAATTTGCCCTCTCCGGGGTGCTTAATATAAAACAAGCACAGGAAACTGATCTTGTTTTTTTTAAAACATTTTGCTGCGGATTTGCGGATCCTCCACAAATTTGCAGCAACATTTAAAAAAAAAAACACAATGTTTTTGGCTCCAAGCGGGGTCCCTCTGTAGCCGACCACCAGGCCTAGGAGGTCAAAGTATTCCTACCCTGCCCCTTGTGTCTTTTTAAAATTCTTTTTTAGGACTCAGGACCGAGTCCAGAGTCCTACCACTTCCTGGTTGAAGTGGTGGCAGCCAATCAGATCTCTGTGTGAGATCTGTTGGGATCCACGGAGAATCTGCGTACTTAGATATACAAAGTTTCAATTGCTCAAAAGCTGCCAAACGGATTTACACCAAAACATAAAAGCACTCTCAATCCCTTCAATGGTTTAGGCTGCAGCTGTGTCTAAAGTTCCTAAGGTAAAATGAATGGGGAAAATGGGTTTTGGAACCCCATTTTTTCTCGGCTCCCGCTTGACGGATCACCCTGAACCTTTCCATGCACAAACTAGGCAATAAAAGAGAACTTCTGTGGAAAGTTTCGTGGAGATTCGTCAAATGGTGCCAAAGTTATTAGCAGCACAAAAAATGCATTTCCTATGGAAATGCAAACCTAACTGTAACTACCCAATGACGACTGCCACTTGGATATTTATATCTTGAGACAAAAAAAGAAAGGTTAAAGATAAGTTATAGTTAGGAAAATATTCTTTATGTTTGTTATACAAACCCAACTTAAAATACACAAACATTAGAAATTGCACTGTTATAGTTATATCTTTTATTTCTCGTTTAAGCTCCACTTACAGAGTTATAACTCACATTTATACTTATACACCATGTTAAAATTCAGATAACTCACTCACCTCCGTACACAATCTTCTCACCTCACTCGTCACACTATATACCTGTAATTTTCAGGATTAGGAGTTTTGAGGGACAGTGTTGTTTTTGCCCAGAAGAGAGGGAATGACTTTAGAGTCAAGGCATGTAACGGGCAAGGAGGAATATGAAAAAAATAGGTCAGTGGTAAATAATCAGTTTTAACACCATAGAAGCACCATTAGAATGTACCAAAATATTCTGATTTTAAGCTGTCAGCGATCATAAGAATTGGCACTGTCCCGTCAAATGTATAGCTGCCTTGCTGTAGAATGCTAATTCTGTCCTATTAACAACATGGCAGTCATGTTTAGAAGCACCAATAGTGTTCATTTAAAGTATATAGCATCCTTGCTGATAAGTGTCACTGCAACTGAAAGCACAGCAGCCATGTTGCTGAGTACTGGTACCGCATTGCTAGTATACAGCAGTGGTGCTGAAAAGTGCCGATACTGTCCAAGTAACACTGTAAAGTAGAGCCTATTCAAATAAGCGCCTGTAGAGCCCCACCGTTAGTAAAGAAATTGAGGTCTGCAGCATTGATAGTTGACAACTGCTGGTGGAGACCTTTGATAAAATATGAACTACAGGTATCAGAGCTAGTCTTGGGTGAAACATTATAGCAAAATGCAAAACTCACAAAATCTGTCCATGAAAAAATTCTCCTTGTGGAACAAATCTACTTTTTCAGTGAATTGGAACTGCTATGTAGATTTCTGTATTTTATTGCAGAATTTCATCGGCTGGGCAGAATTTCAAAGCCTTTTTGTCCCTTCTCCAAACAGGAATGGGCGAACCACTTAGAACCACAACAAAACTGCAGCATTTATCAGTTTATTGAAATTACAAAAAAGTAGACTGTCATAATTTTCACTTCAACATTTCACCAAAAAAATATCACCTTGTCCTAATCAGAACTTTAGAGTCCTGTCATCTCAATAACTGACTTTATTGAAGTATGTGACTGGGTCACTTGGCATACATGTAATGCTGCGAGGTAACTTGAAAACTGAGCCATAAGATGATGGGAAGTCTTCCTCAGTACTGCAATATCCACTATTAGGATAACATCCCAAAATAATTGTAAAATAAACAAATTGGCAAATGACCACATTGAATGTGACACCTTCAATTAGACCTGACTTTTTAGTAAACACCAATTTACATTATGGAACGAGTAGTTTTATTGTTACACACGAAACTACAGGTCCCAGAATGCAAGGTGCTCGTGGATAAAAGGACAGCAATTCTTCAATGTGGCAGTCATAGAATTTAGCCACTTGGCTGCTAGAATACAGACTGTTTCCATAAAACCTCCCACTGGGGATTACATTACCTCACAGCCTGATGTAGAGGAATGCAGTTAATTGCCTTCCAGTCTGACAGATATATAGAAAAAGTCTGCAATGCGAGATAAAAGTCATGGGATGAGCATTTTATGTAGATTTCGTATAAATGACCTTCCTTGACATGGTCTTCCTAAAACCAATTTCCTTCAAATTCAAATGCCACAGCTCACATCCACGTCTCTGTCACCTCATTTAACGCAGAGTGCTCAATTCTGTTCCATCTCGCTATTCTTGTGGGTGTCAAAGCCTTGAAACGACCCCGAAACATGCGAGATGTGTAATCACTGAAGCCTCTCACAACTGGCTGCAGTGCATTCCTGCACCTTCAATGGCCGGGCTGCTGTTTAAAGACGAGAGTTGCGGGGAGGGGGGGGCTGTCCTGACACCTCCGTGTTCCTTAAGGCTTTAGGCATGTTAATATCAGTGGTATCAGTCACAATGGCTTGATGTGCCCACACGGGACCCCACAGCTCGCCAAGGCTGAAAGAGGAGCCATGCGAGCTGTGAAAACAGGAGCCGCTTTATAGCTCAGCAAGTCAGAGGAGTATTGGAGATAGCACGAGACTCTTTGTTTTGCAGTTGTATATTGCGTGACCTCGGACCCAATGGTATTCGAGCACTTCAAATGAGCACCAGAGTACATTACACAAGGTAGATTCATTTTGTTTTTAATGATGGGGGGATTAAGTGATTAGCCCGGGATCACAGAAGGGTGAGCAGACGCTGGGACTCCAACCTTATGCGCCGATTCGAAAGCAGGCAGCGCTGGCCATCAGTTCACATCTCTTGGGAGGGTGAAATCAGGTTATTATACGTGTTTTTTTCTGTAAGTAGCAACAATACCTTTTCTTCCACACTGCGGACCAGCCTGCTAACAAGCAACGTTTTCTTCGTTAAAGGGACGAGTTTGTCTTTGTAGCAAGACATATTGGTCATGAGCCAGTGGCAGCTCCTCCGCTAAGGCGGAGGAGCGTCGCCCCACTGCTTCGCTGCAGTGAAGTAAAGGAAACATAAAATGATAATAAATCACATTATTTTCATTTTATGTTACCTTCTGCTGCAGCCTTGCGATGGGGCGGGTCTGCTCCGACTACAGAGGAGCAGGGGAGGAGTGGTTTGCCCATTCCTAAGTACACATGACCGTTTACATCTTCCTGCAGGCTGCATTACAGCCTGCATGGAGAACATGCCCAGGCCCCCATTCCCTGGCTGAGCGCCAATCCACGGCACTCAGACCAATCACAATGCTGCATTGCAGCGTTGCGATTGGCTATCAGGAGGCTGGGTGCTTCCTGCTGCTTCCTGCGTCTTGCTGCGGGACCGGAGTCAGGAAGAAGAGGACGGAGGAGAGGCAGTGGCCGGCTGTCACAGGTTTGTTTTTTATTTTGTAAAAACTTTTTTAGTCCTCCCTCCCCCACCCCCTGCCCTCGCCCCGCCCTACCACCCGGATCCGGTAGCAGCCGCTACTGTGGGCATCACAGATGTTTTTAATGGCATGGCACTGCTATGTCGTTATGAATTCTAGGTTTCTTCTTTTAAGGTTCCCGGTTGCAAACCGTGCCGAACTGGTCCGGTGGTTCATTTGAAAAGATTCAAGGCTCCATCCCCCAGAAAGAATCTTTTTGTTAAAAAAGTCCTAGCAGCAGAGACATGAGAAAGAGGAGACAAAGGGGGATATTCACAAGAACGTGCGCTAAACATCTCCAAAAAATCTTAACCCAACTTTACACATCGCAGTCTATCGCGGGAAAATAACCCTGTGTTAACGTGGAATTCACAATACGGCGGTACCATGCGATAGTCTCCCGAAAACACGGACAATGTCCGCGATACAACAACCACGACGGTGATAAAAACCCAAACTCCAACGCAAAAAAACATGCGATGGGCCAAACCGCGATGAGGAAATCAGCGATAAGCAGCGCCAGGCCTGCAATACACACACGGCAGGCGGGAAAATCACTACAAAAGTAGAAAAAACATACAAACACAAAATAACCAACACCGAAGCACCATGGAGGCAGCTGGAGCAGGCGCAGAGGACGAGCAGAACCCCACAAGCACCCCGGACGACCAGCCTGGGACCTCGGGGACAGGAAAGGGCAAGGACAAGAAGAAGAGGAAGAGGCGGTTCGGTCCGCAGGAGAATAGGATCCTGGTCACGGAGGTGATTGACCACCATCAAGAACTGTCCGTCACCTCCAACGTGTCATTGGGCACCAAAAATGGAATATGGCGGTCCATCGTGTACAAGGTGAATGCCGTCGGAGAGCACAAGAGGTCAATGGACGAGGTCAAGAGGCGATGATTGACATCAAGCGCAAAACCAAGGAGAAACTCACAGGCAACCAGAAGGCAGCAATGCAGACTGGAGGTGGGAGCCCAGCGCCACAGCTGGATGACATGGAGGAGCTGGTGTCGACAGTCATCAGTGTGGAGACCGTGGCAGGAGTTGGGGGAGCGGACACTGCTCGACACGACACAACACAACAGCAACAGGGTGAGTAACCACCAGGTACTGGGGGGATGGGGGAGATGGCCACAATGGCACACATGCACAATCAAGCAGAGCACAGTGCACACCCACAATGACCCTGGATCATGGCCCTGATCTACAGACTCACTCAATGTACATTGCCATTCCGGTCTGAATGTGAACATGTACCATGCGGCTACATACATGTGGACAGATTTTAATACAGCATCTCCCCTTCACATTGCAGGGGCACCGTCAACACCTCCTGCAAGGCAGTCCCAGCCCCTCTTCACTGATGACGAGGAGGACACCCCCAGCATCGACACCCAAGCCCTCCAAGACATCATTGAACTCAACCGGCAATCACCTCCAGGACCAGGGCAGCCCAGCTGCATCGAGGAGACCCCACCCACTCCACAAACCACCCAGCAGGAGGCACCCACAACCCCGGCTGTCTCCCAAGACCCCCCAGAACAACACATGGCCTTCCAACGCCGTGTGTTGGAGGGCCAGAGGGAGATGGCTGAGCAGGTGCGGGTGGGGTTCGACCTCATGGCTACCAAACTTGACACCATCCATGGGTGTCTAAGTCCCATCAGGGACCACCTCCAGTCCCTAACGGACACCCACAGGCTGCTCCATGGTCTCCAACGAGCCCTGGCTGACATTGCTGGAGTCATGACTCGGAGACAAGAACACCTGTCCACTCAGAATGGCTCCAGCGATCTCAGCCGTGAGCTGGCACACATGCGGAGGCTCATGGAGGACATGGTGCGGATGGAGGTGGAAAGGATGGCAGCCACTGCTGCACATCAGCAAAATGTAGCTGGGATCTACTATGCCCTGCATATCCTCATCATGGCATTGCTGCCACAAGGCGTGGCGCAGATGAATGCTGCTGCTCCTACACCATCCACATCTCCGCCCCCTGGTGTGTCAGTGCCTCACAGTGCGGCAGGCATTTCCACTCCGGCACCTGATGTGTCACTGCCACACAGTGCGGCCGACAATCCACCTCCGGCCCCTGATGTGTCAGTGGCACACAATGCCGCAGCCGGAACTGCACCACCCACAGGTGGGGCAGAGCACACATCCGAGGACGTGGATGGGATTGAGATCAGAAGGAGGCACTAGTATTCATGTCCGCCACCTGGCCTGTTGCTGCTTGGTGCCGCACATGGCCCCATGACCTTCCACTGACCCCCGATACACTCTGCTGCACTCACCTTGGACCGCGACATGGACTGCCATATCCTGTTTGGTGACCAATGACACGGCGACCAGACTGCGGACTGTACCCTTCCTCTTCCGCTGTACTTGTCATTCCCCGATGGACTCTGGCTGGCCCTCCACGGGCCCATATTGTGAAGTGGTGTTGGCATGGCCCTGTACTGCTCCAGCTGCAAAACTCCACTGGATGTGCATTAAACATTCAGAAACGCACTGCTGTATCATGTCTTTTATCATTCATGTATGAATGTGTGGATGAATGTAGGGTCAGTGATTCCCCCTAACGTCAATGATGCTCATCTAGTGGGATTCCAGTCACAGTGTGCTACATTGCCGATTGCGTTCCGAGTGCCGTAGACACTACAACAGGGACACACGCATTAGTCACTTCCTTGTCCGGACATGGACTGAACCACGCCCAGAGTCCCCGAGTCATTGTTGCAAGCCCTGCGCTGGTTCGGCGTACGCCAGGCCAGACCACTCCGCTTACGCTCCGAGGGGGTGCCACATAGCTACATGTCGCAGGTTTACACGCTAGTGGTCTGCAGGTCACTGGTCTAGTTGTCAGCATGTCACGGCCACTCCCTGAGGGCAGTTTTGCACACACACCACACCCATCCGGCACAGGCGTCACAGGCCATGTGACCCCGCCAATATAAGGGGCCGACAACATCACATTCCCCACTGCCGGTGGTGACTGGATGACAGACGTTCCACGATTCTCAATCATAAAGGGCCCATGAGTTGTTGCGCACAGGGTTAGTGGCGCCCGAAGCCATGCAGCCGTCACGGGCCTACCACCACGTGGCGCTGCCTGGGGTTGCACAGGGTTAGTGGCAACCGAAGCCTTGCGGCTGTCACGGGCCTACCACCACGTGGCGCTGCCTGGGGTTGCACAGGGTTAGTGGCACCCGAAGCCTTGCAGCCGTCACAAGCCTACCACCACATGGCGCTGACTGGGGTTGCACAGGGTTAGTGGCACCGAAATTGCTGAGCGGTGTGCAGCCTGCAATGATGATGTGTGCACTGATATGGTCTCTGCCATTGATGCCTCAGGACTCAGCGTCATGTGTGGGACCTGCTGGCCCACGGTGCGGGTCCGCATGATGTGGAGCATGCCATGGTGGCGGGACCGGGGCCTGGAGCTTGCTCGGGCACGTGGTGTGCCCATTGGTGGACACACCGTTGGCGGCAGGTGAGCAGTGGGGCCTGGGTGCGCAAGTGCGGACAGCCAGCGCTGGCCGGCGGGAGGGGGTAGGGTGCGGCTGCATGTGTGTGCAGGGACGGACAGGCGTTGTTGTCGTGCGCAGTGAGATGGACTCTGCCATGATTGACTCTGGCCTCGATTACAGATTGCAGACCTGGTGGCTTGCAGTGTATACCGGCACGTGGTTGGAGACACACCGGTGGCAGCAGGTGAGCAGTGGTGCCTGGGTGCGTGGGGGTGGCAGTGTCCCTCCCTCTCTCTCTCTCTCTCTCTCCCTTCCTTTCCCTTCTCTCTCTCCCTTCTTTTCCTCCTCTCTCTCTCCCTTCCTTTCCTTCTCTCTCTCTCTCCCTTCCCTTCCTTTCCTTCTCTCTCTCTCTCCCTTCCTTTCCTTCTCTCTCTCTCTCTCTCTCTCTCTCTCTCCCTCTCCCTTCCTTTCCTTCTCTCTCTCTCCCTTCCTTTCCTTCTCTCTCTCTCTCCCTTCCTTTCCTTCTCTCTTCTCTCTCTCCCTTCCTTTCCTTCTCTCTCTTTCTCTCTCTGCCTTTCTTTCCTTCTCTGTTTCTCTGTGTCTCGCTCCTTTGATGTGCGCATGACACACGTTCTGATTTGGTGCCTTTTTTTCCCAGGCTGTGACATCAAGGTTGTCCCGGACGGACCCGACAGGAGTCTTCCGCATTGGTGTTTTGTGTTGTATTTCAATAAAGTTTTTGGTTGTTACTTCAATGATGAGTGACTGTTTCTCGTTCTTCTGACCACACGTGTGTTTCTTTTTGTCATTGTGCGACATCATGCGCTTTTTGTGGCTCTTGTGTCGTGCACGGTATGTGTTTGTCCGGGGTGGGTCCGGGGGGGGCCTGGGAGTGGTGGTGGTGGTGGTGGGTGTTGTGGCCCTCATGGGTCTCCGAGCTGCATGATCATTGTCTCCATGGCATCTGTGGGTCTTCAGATGTGGCTCTTGGCTGGGCTCCCTTTCATGCTGCAGGTAGTCGTCCTGCTTAACACCAGCAAAAGGCAGGTGTTAATTCCCTGCTGCTACCGCGGCTTATCACCTGTTTTTGGTTCGCATCGCAGATCTGGCAGTTTGTTGTGAAAGTGGTGTAGTGGTGTTTTCGTGTTTTTTTGCACGGGAACGCCTACTCTGCATCTCATTAGGGTTAGTTGCTGGTGTCACCCGTGGGGGTAAAATTTGTGGCAGTTGTCGCGGGAATACTGGCGATGTCTGCAGTTTGCACATGCTTGTGAATGGGGCGTTAAATCTATCTCCACTTTTGATGCGTTAAGGTGGCGATAACTCAGCGATAAGTCCTTGTGAATATGCCCCAAAGAGTTGACATTGCCACCATAGTGCCCCAGCCAATCATCAGTTAAGCAATTTAATGTCAAATTTGTTTTGGAAAGCAGGAAAATGCTCCCCGAATGCAGCTTCGCCCACGAGCTCAGTTTGTTAACTTCTGTGGGGTAAGGTTATCAAATGACTCCATGTCTCGGCTTTTCTTTGACAACCTAGTGCATTGTGGGAGTTCTTGAGTCACTTCAAGTGCACCAGTATGAGTAACACATCTGAAAACAATGATTTGTAAAAGGAAAGCCCATGACCAAGCCCGAAACCTGGTGTTCCAGATGACAGGAAATCATCTTTTAACATTACTCAGAGTGAGCTGCTGTTTATCAGCTACAAAGGCTTATAGAAGTGCACATTCACAGTGCTCCTTCAAGGGGTCACGGATGCTCTTTTTCGTGTAACAAGGGTGGTTGTCCATCTCAGAAATTGAGTCCTACCTCTGGGAAACGGATTCCACTAGAGACCTGCTTATTCTTGGAGACAATCATGATTTTGACAGGACTGCCACACCACCGGGATCGTTAGGGTCCCAAAGTACCCAAGTTAGGAATTTCTACTCTAGACTACAAGAAAGTACACAAGCTACAAGTGTGAGCCTTCAGTTAAAACCACTTTTTGGCTCTTCGGTGTAGAATCCATGCTTCCTAGCCCTAGGCTTGCAACATTCTTATGGCATGAGGTAATTTACTCCCATTACCGTGTGGAATGGGCCATTTCCTTCTAGGAGGTTTCCTGCCTGTAGGATTGACAGAGTTTCATAAAATCTTCTCTGGACGGACATTGTGGGTCGCCATCTATTTTGGCAATCATTGCAAGTAGCAAGGTTTCTGGTACAGTTTAACAGCCTCCAGCAAACTTCAAAACCACAGTGTGCTGTTCTATCCTGTGTCATACTACATCATTAGTCAGTGCTGAGAATGAGGCATGACATATCCAATTGGGGGTTTGCACTAATTTCCACATTTTTCTTTTTTCCGTCCCTGTCCACATTTCACCTTGTTTTTCCTGGCAAAACATGATGGTGGGTTCTATGTGATGGGCAACTTACCCCACATAACTCGTAATACTGATTCAAGCAAAAACTCACGATTGACTAAATCGGGATTTAATCAAAAATCTAAGGGGCATATTATCAAGGCGGCGCTATGAAATTATCGCCTCTTTTGCATCCGTTTTCGGGCGAAAAGCGGCGATAATTTCATTGCCTTATCAGCAAAGACACGCTATCGCGTGTTTTGCTGACTTAGCGCCCGTTTCCAGCACGCCTAACTTTGCATCGCTAATGAGATGCAAAGTAGGCGTGGCTGTGAAACCAACCAGGGAAAATATCGCGAAGGCAGCTTCGCGATATTAACAAGGAAAGGTAGCGATTTTTTAAATCGCGTTAAGTATGACTTAACGCAGGAATTTAACATCTGTTAAATTCCTGACTAAGGCATACTTAACATGAGGGGTGGATTCTGTGGCTAAGACCACAGGCCCTATCATCTAGGATATCGCCGTTTTCCACCATGGAAAACGGCGATATCCACACTATCTCTGGAATTTTTATCGCCTCGGCGATCCGCGTTGTTGATAGCGCGCTAACCGGGCGATAAATTCCAGAGATAGCCGGCGATAAATATGCAAGCACTAAGCGCGCTTTGTGATATTTATCGCCGGCCCTTGTTAATATGCCCCTAAATGAGAGACTCTAAGGAGCTACAGCGTATCCTTACAATTTATTTCTAAATCAGCATAATTTTCAGCCAAATACCAGGAACTTCCTGCGTTACTTTGGCAGTGACATGGAGCAACACCGAGGGTTCCAGGAAATAATGCCTGCAAAGGGTTGCTATTTTAGATTTCTGTGTTTGGGCATGGATGTTGACACCTGACCTCATCAGGCAAACATGCATTTTTATTCCATTGCCATGTTCACGTATATATTGTCTTCCTATATGCAAGCAAAAACAATGGTCAAATAGTGTGCTAGATTTTAGATTAGAATTTATTGACTTACTCCTAGTGCTAAAAAATATATTCTCCTCTATAGTCCTGTATCGTAATGTAAAGATTTTTTTATATAAAAAAACCTAAGAGTAAATACATATGGGATAAAACTAAAATACGTATACACTGATTACATTTGGGCCAGAAAATTCCGACCCCTGCACAAATTCCTAATTGAGCTGGGGTCTGAATTATGAGTTGTTAAGAGTTGGTGTTTGACAAAATATTGAAGAAAAAATAATATAGTGTGGAAAAAATATTATGTCAAGAATATCGAAGACAAAAATACTGTGAGGGTAAGTTTCTATGGGAAAGAACATTTTTACTGTGCTGAACTCAACATATATGTACCTTGGCGATATATAAATCTTCAAGGTACGTAGATGTGGAGTTAAGAATAGTAAATCTATACTTACCTATTTGCACTTACCTTCTCAAAATTTTGGTCCTCGTTATTTTTGACAGAATATTCTGTCCACACGATATTCCCAGGTAAATTTTGGCAGGTCGAACCAATGTATGTCTATTTACGAAGAGATAATCCGATAATATTCAGGAACATGCAGATTTAGTTGCAGAAAGCTTCAAAATTGAAATATTATGCCCCATTTTGATGGGCTTAATCTTTAATATGCAATATTTAACAGATTCAATAAATGCTGAATGCTGGGGTATTGGGTTTTATCAGGTGTGATACATTTTTCATCCCCTTGGGAGGGGAGGTCAATTATAATCAGGGCCTTAGAATGGAACAGTGTGTCTTATTCATACAAAATCAAACCCCTTAGAGATGTGTTAGTATTTCATACCTTTTTTTAAGTGGCACTACAAACTTGTAAAACTGGGAAGACTCTGGACATGAAACAATTTGGCACCAAAGTTGAGAGTTGTCTCTCTTCAATCAAAAATCCATTCGCACATTTATTTTAAGAGAACCTGACTTCGCGATAGACACTCGCATGAACAGATGTGTGCAGTCTCACTTCCATGTGCATGGCTGACCATAAAGTACAATACAGAGCCTTAGATGGTTGTAATCAGGGGGGCAACAGTGAGGGAGTAGGACAACTGGAGTGGGCAAATGACTATTGCGAGGTAAGGAAGGTCTCCCTCAACCCTCGCATAAGGTCTGCTAGCAATGATAGTATTCCTTTTTTGGGTGGTCTGGCACCCAGGGTAATAGATATATGCGTCCACAACATGCCACACTTCAGGCATCAGGTCAAAGGGTGAAGGAGGGATGAGAAATGATCTAGTAGGAAACCGATGTTGGGCTGAAAGGCAGTGTACATGTCCAAGTGGAGCAAAAGTCACCCGCCTTAAGCATTTGCTGGACCGGTGCATCTTCGCAGCAGGAGGCTGCGCTACCTAACAGGACGGTACCACACAGGTATGACAAGGTTAGCTGCTTAAACCCACGCTATCATGTCTTCGCCCTTTCCCCCCAACCTCTTAGGATAGTGTGGATCAATCAGGGAGTTTTAAGTGCGCTACTCACCCGTGAGGGTCTTCACATTGGATTGGCAGCATATCTCTGGGAGTCAAGAAAACAACTGCCATTCAATGATGTCAATTGCTAGGAGTAAGGAGGGGAACACTGACTCAGACTTTAAAGCCCCACAGCTCCTGGTGCACCCCCTGCACTCCTAGTTACTACTGTCACCGAATATCAGCCTTCACAGAAAACATCCATGTCTATGTCCTTGAACAGGAACTTGGTCTCTCAGGAGAACAAATTTACCTAGTGACAGCCTGCAGGCTCAAGGGCACTTGCACTCTATAGACAACATGAAAGAGGAGAGGTTCTAGATACAGAAATCCGAATGTATCTTGGACAAACCAATCCAACGACTTGGGTGTGAGACACATCCCTGTGCACCTCTAACCCTGGTATAGGCCTATAATCTTCACAGGAAATGTGGTCATGGTGGGATATACTGTACGCTTGAAGGTATAGAAGCAACATAATATTTTTCACTGTTCGCATTCTTTTAAAAAAACACTCCAGTTCACAGCCAAACAAGTTACACAAAACCCGCCAGATGAATCAAACCCAGCCCACACGTGACACATAGCGAGAGCCACTGGAATTATGCCGCAGTAGAGGACCAAATTATGCAACAGGGATGACCCGTTTATGTTGCAAGGAAGGGAAATTATGCAACACCATCTAGCAAATGTACTGGCATTATTAGATTGCTATTTTAACAATTTATCACACATTAATGCAGAGGTCCTAGCACTATAGAAAATAGAAAGGTTTTGCAAGAAAACTATACACATTCAGTTGATCCCATTGAAAACATTATCTACCAACAAATAATGCTTTTGTCTAGCATCGAAGCACACAGTAACTTCTACTTTTGACAGTAGTATGTGTAAAATATGCAGTTCTTCGTTCAGCAGAAAACAATCCTGCATGTTCACTCTTCTTGGAATAAAAGGCTCACTTCTTTCATTCAGTGGAGCAGAAGCTCTACTGTTTGCACATACTTTGGTGAGCAGGTGACATTTTTAATGCACCCTGAAAAAGTAATAATTTTTTTTGCAAGAACAAACTCCCAAACTGGGAGTCTGTTCTTGCAAATCCTGCTTGTCCAGACCCTTGTGCAAGTTCCCTAACAGGGACCACCATGCCTCACAAGGCAGTCTCAGGTAGAGAAAACGAGTGACAGTCGCCATAAAGTAAACAGGTCACATGACTGACCTGGTGGCTCTGTGGTGGTCGGGCCATCAGGTCAGTTAATTCTGACATCAAACCACCTGAGGCCCCACCATCAGAAACCCTTTAGATCACCAACCTCTATAGGAGTTGAAAACCCGTTAGTTTGGTAGAAAGATGATTCTTTCATTGTATGGTGGATGCACAGGTCTGTCAAACATTAAACAAACCCCAAAGTCACCCAAAAATAAATAAATAAATCCAGAACACAATACCCAAAACATATCTCCACCAGCTGAATCATAGTCTGGGCTGTGAACCAGTTGCAAAGGCACTGGACTATTGACAAGACCATACCAATGGCGGAATGTGTGCTATGCAAATGCCCATAACATAGCATAGCATTACTTGAAATGGCATAGCCCGCATAGAATCCTGTAACTAATCTAGACCCATTTGCGAGTCGTCTGTCGAACCCCTTCTAGACCATTGAGCGAAAGACAAACATTAAACTGCATGCAGCAGCCCGAGGCAAGACTACCAAGTGGCTAATCCATTTTAGTGTACATTGGTGTAGTATCGGCAGTGTTAATATTCGTTCTAGGTCGCTAAAAATGGTATAGAACCACTCTCAAAATGTTATAGAGTTCTTGATTTCTTTCATAGAGTTATTTTTTCTTTCAGTAAATCAATACAAAATGTGAATCAGGAGATGCTGAATGTTTTTGAGACTCTAAGGGGCATTGTGAAGATCTTCATGTGTGTGGCTTTCCTTGATCTATCCACCCTGTAAAGTCCTAACTCTTAGCTCCATTCTATGCACGTCCCCAATGGTTCGTTAGCTAATTCTAATAATACA
Organism: Calotriton arnoldi; assembly: GCA_963921515.1. Classification (NCBI taxonomy): domain Eukaryota; kingdom Metazoa; phylum Chordata; class Amphibia; order Caudata; family Salamandridae; genus Calotriton; species Calotriton arnoldi. Next base: position 69,694 of record CAWUFW010015930.1, read on the forward strand.
TCGAAAACATTCAGTAGAAGATCTTCGGTTGAGGTGTGCTGAATTAAATCGAAAGTCACACTCTGGGGCATATTTACAAGCCCCTATCGCCACCACAGCGTCACTTTTAGTGACGTTGTGGTGTCGACAGGGGCTTTGCCTTAAATAAGGCCCCGTTTCACGCTATGCTTAGCGTGAAAGGGAAGGGCAATGGGTGTTGCTGTGGGTGTTCCACCGCGACACTTATTGATTTTGATGCTGCCCCCTATTTACAAGGGAGATGTAAATAGGAGGCAGCGCCAGAATTAAGACCAGGGGAAACCTGGTCTTACCCTGGTGCAACGAGGAGAAATGTTTCATTTCTCCTCGTTTTTGCTGTTTTCATGTGTCCTGCTTTGAGTAGCACACATGAAAACAGCAAAAGGCCAATGATTGTTTATGTACAGGAAGTTCCCCCTTCCTGCACATAAACAATAATTTTTTTAAAATGCCGTTTTGTAACTTCTATGTGTGCTGCATTAAGCAGCACACATGCAAGTTACAAAGTAGCATTTAAAGATTGTTTACGTGCAAGAAGGGAGACCTTCCTGCACATAAACAATCTTTCACTGCATGCAGACATCCTTGCACTATGGTGGCGCTAGGCTGCTAAGTGTAGCACCAGCGCAGGGGGTAACGTAGGGCTGCACCATATTCTTGTAACTATGGTGTAGCCCTGCGTTTCTGATGTGGCGGTGTGAGGCGTTAAGCCAGGAAGGCTAACACCTCACTCCGCCACTTCCCTTGTAAAAATATGCCCCTCTGGGTCGTTGAAAACTTTGCATTCGTGAATCTTCAGCGTTCAAAAAGAGTTGCTTCATTCCCCACTACTAAAATTGTTCTAATTGAAAATCAAATTTGCAATGGAAAATATTGTAACAGTGAAATAAGCCAGAATTTATCTACAAGGTATAGGGTTTAAACAAATGTGACTCTTGACTGTACGTCCACAAAGTAAAAATGCACAATTTTTGTTTTAAAATTTGCAAAGCAAATTATCTCAACCATCTTACGTTTTAAAAGTTATTAAGGACTTTAAGACGATGGAATTGTTCTACAATGAGTGTAGTGCTCAACTCCTCTATATTTAGTTATATTTTATTATATTATTTATATGTTACTATAATTTATTTATTTATTTTTATTTACTTCTAGGTGCGAAACAAGCTTTGTTTTCCACTTAGAAGTAAATATTTTTATTAAGCAAAACATCCTATAGTTTATTTTGCGATGAAACATTTGCAGATACGCCAAATTAGTGTTGTCCTTAACTTCTCGAAGGTGGAGGAGGCCTATCGCACTTCTCCGCACTTCAGGTTCTTAAACAATTTCCTTTAATCTGCAGTAAAACATGTCGGCGCGTTTTGTTCTGTTGAAAACTCGTCCTGCAGACCTGAGCTGCTCGAGAGTTCACAGCCCATGAATGACAAACAATTTATGTGAATTATGTGACGCTCGTCTGGATGTCCCGCGGGGCACTCGTTTCGGCTTAGCTAGTGCGCGCCATGTAATATTTTTTATACAGATTTCAACAATCACTAGTCAAAATCTACGGTTATACAGCCATAAACAACAAAAGTGGGCGCAGAAAAGGCCTTCATTAACAAAACTTGTCTTGCCAAAATCTCGCAATATGAATTCTGAGCAACGACTAATTTGCTCCATTTCAAATAGCGTTCTTCGACAAAGCAGTTTATCCGTGCAACATCCTTTTTGCTAATAATAATATATATGCTTCAGTTAGTTGCAAGCTGCTGCCATCTAGTGTCCAAATTCATAGTTGCAGCACAGTAGATCTGTTGGTTTTAGGTGCGCTGCCTTTGAAGCTAGAATCAGTTACTCATACATGCAATCTATAAAGCCCTGATGAGCAGAAAAAAAGGCAAACGACGTCTGTGATCGTTAAACATATATGAAACATACCTTTTCATAGGTGAAACCCAAAAGAAAAGAAAGATATAGCAGCGCACTAGAAACAATAGCGGCACTTCATTGGTTTTCACTGCTGGAGGTGCGTGGGGTTAGTACCTCTCTCTAGTCAGCGAGAATGGAAGGTGTTTCTCTCTTTCTGTTAGGCACGCGTATTTATAAGCAGGGGCGGCTCCTCCATATGGGCGGAGGAGTGTCGCGCAGTGCGAGAAGCAGAAACATAAAATGGTATAAAGCAGAAGAAGGGTTTGGTTAGGGCGGGCGGGTGGGCGGGCTCTGCTGGAGTCCAGGGGAGGAGTGGCTAGCCCAATGTTGTGGGCGCTGACTGTTTGGTCGACCCAGGGCCGACCAAACCAGTCATGCACACTCTCCCTTTTCTCAATGTAGGCTGCATGAAGCGTATATGGAGAAAACGTCCTCCCCATAGATGCCTGTGCAGTCGGCTTCCCATCCAATCACAACGCTGCCATTGCAGCATTGTGATTAGCTTAGGGGAGAGGAGGGAGGCTGCCTGCGCCAACCCCTCCCCGCGCGCCCCCCGCCCCCCACCCGCGAGTCATGCCGGCCGCGACTGTTTATAAGAGTGAGAGATATGAATATTTTCTGCTGAGGTGTCCTGCCAAGTTGAAGCTAGATTTCTTGAGATTTTGTTAAATGTAACTATCATTTATGATTGTGTTGAGTCGGTGCTGTGGAAGATGATGTGGGTGATGGGTGGATAGAGACATGGTTTGCCTTCTTAGTATTAAATCAATTTTATTGGCAGAACACAAGGCAGGGCAAAACAGGACAGTGTCGCCTACAACCAAGCGGGCCGGCTAACGTCTGGTCAGATCATGACAGCAAGACAATGAAATAGAAGCACACTTCGACTGATAATTAACACAGCATGTCACCTACAACCAAGAGAGGGACGGCCGCGTGTATAAAAGGGGGGGGGTCGGCAAACCGCTCCCACTACGAATGGGTAGTCATAAAGTCCAGCATGCTACAAAGCTTGTGAGCAGTAGTAAGCCAACAACCTGTAACCGATAGTGACTTAATAGTGGTTCTGCTTTTAATAAAAGGCAATGAACAACAAAAGAAAGAAGTCAACTCCCCGTCCCACCCCCTCCCTCCCTCCCCAGTGAGCAGGAACAAAGAAAAGAGGTGAATCCAACCTGTAGGCACTGTTTGACGCGGGACTCCACTAGTCTAAAGGGTGTTGGAAGTCCAGCGGAAAGCAACCTAACTAGGCGGCAGCAGTGTCCTCGGGAATCAATGTCAGGATTCGGAGATAACTAGGGCAGGTCAGTTCCTGGAATTCAGTGGAGAGGATGGCTATGAAGGGGGCCCAAATCTTGGCATAGTCTGCGCCGTTCCCCACAGCAGCCATTGAAAGTCTCTCCATACCTAGCAGATGCCAGAGTTGATGCAGCCATTTCGTGTGCTCCGGGATCCTATCTGATTTCCACCCTGCCAGTATCACCCGGTGTGCAGCGTTCAATGCAAGCGCCATCTGTCTCCCTCTAGTAGAGCGCAGGGGGAAGGTCAGCGCATTGGGTAGACCTAAGATAGTGTAAGCCGGGAGCCTGGGAATGGTGGTGTTGAATGCCTTATCAATATCATCCAATATTCTCTCCCAATAACGCGTGAGCTTTGGGCAGTGCCGTAACAGGTGGATGAGGGTACCAGGGCTACCACAGCCCTGCCAGCAAAGGCCGTCACAACGAGAGTGCCACTTAGCTAGGCGGGCTGGTGTATAGTACCAATAGGACGCAATTTTAAAAGCTGTTTCGGCATGACCCATGGAATGTGCTCTGTGGTGAGACCTGTAAAAGACATCTTCCCATTCCTTATCAGACAGTGTGCATCCCAGTTCCGCCTTCCATCGTTTCTGCCCTGCTGTGCGGACTTTCGGGATGCCCAGTGTGAGAAAGGAGTATATTTCAGAAATGAGCCTCCGATCATCCTTTTTACCAATGAGCCATTTCTCGAACGGCCTCATCGGTCAAAGGGCCAAGGGGCGTGTTGTGGCCCCCGAGATCCAGTGCGTCATTTGGGAATGTAGGAAGAGATCAGAGCTGGGGAAGCCATAGTCCACCTACAGCTCCTTAAAGGGGATGAGACCCTGGTTGTCAAATAGATGCCCTAAGCGCTTGCAACCACCCTGTAACCAGCGCGCAGCGATTCTATTGTCCATCCCAGGTGGGAAGGCAGGGTTTGAGAAAATTGGGGTCATTGGCGAGGGAAATGTAGTCAAATTAGCCCGCAGAGAGACCCTATCCCTGATAAGCAATGTGGGGCGGGTGACTGGCGAGGAGTAGAGTCCCCAGGCGTGAGCAGATCTCGGTAGCCAGGCATTGCGCCAGATGTGGTGGCCCGCCACCGTCTGGTCCATGAAGACCCAGTATTTCTCTGTCATAGGACGATTCCATTCTACGAGGTATCGTAAGAGTGAAGCTTTGAAGTAGCGGGTAATGTTAGGGAAGGCGAGGCCTCCCTCCTTCTTAGGGCGTTGTAGCAGAGTCCTTTGCAGCCGAGGCGAAATCGGACCCCACACAAAGCGCTCGATCGCGGTTTGAATATGGCAAAGCGAGTGTGGCGGAGGCTCCAAGGGGAGTGTTTGAAAAAGATACAGGGCCCACGGTATTACATTAATTTTAACAGCAGACAACCTCCCAAACCATGTCAAAGGTAGGCGCCGCCAGCGGGCCAAGTCTGCACGGATGCGAGATAGAAGGGTTGTATAGTTCACGTCCGCTGTTTTAGCGTGACTTTTGTGGAGGACCAATCCGAGGTATGTAATACTGTCCGACACCCAGTCAAAGGCGAAGCGGGCCCGCAAGGCGTCGACCGTTGGTTGGGCTGCGGTAAGGTTGAGTACCTGAGACTTCTGCAAATTAATTTTAAAGCCAGAGACCTGGCTGAAGGCCCGTAGGTCATCCACAATAGCTGGCAGGGAGGTCAAGGGATGAGCCACTGAGAAAATGACGTCATCAGCGTTGAGGCTAATGAGATGGTGATCTAACCCGAATGGGATAGTTTGCGCCATGGGGTTGTCCCGAATCCGTTGGGCGAGGGGCTCCATATAAAGGGCGAAAAGCAAAGGGGAGAGAGGGCAAGCCTGTCTCATCCCCCTCCCCACTGCAAAGCCGTCCGAGAGCAAGCCATTGACCCTAACAGCCGCTGTTGAAGCACTATAGATGCTCGCAACCCACTGTCAAAACCTGGGCCCCAACCCAAAACGCTCAAGAGTAGCAAATAGGTATGGCCAGTGCACACGGTCGAAAGCCTTTTCTGCATTGACCGCTAGCAGTATGGCTTCTTCTTTGGACCGTTGCACCTTGTCAATTAAGTGGCAGATTCGTTTGGTATTGTCCCCACATTGCCGACCTGGAATGAAGCCAGATTGGTCCGGATCAACCAAACCTGGCATTCGAGAGTTCAGCCTGTATGCCAGTATGCTAGAGAACAGCTTTGCGTCGACATTCAGCAGGGAGATCGGACGGTAGGAATCACAAAGCTCTGGGTCTTTCCCCGGTTTGGGAATGACCGAAATAGAAGCCTGTAATATAGAGGCTGTAAGGGACCCTGTGTCAGCGAAGGAGTTAAACAAACGAGTGAGCAGCGGGGCAAGTTCGACACAAAAGGTTTTATAAAAAAGAGCGCTAAAGCCGTCAGGGCCCAGAGCTTTCAGGGCCTTCAGCCGGGCAATGGCAGAGATCACCTCTTCAATACGAATAGGGGCCTCCAGGGCCTCAGCCTCGCCGGCCGGGAGAGGAGTGACCGCCGCACCCTGAAGATACTCATTGGGATCGGACAGCATGGAAGAGTCCGCAGTAAGAGAGTTTTGTAAAAAGAGCGGAAGCCCACGCGGCTGGGGTAACAAGGAAGTGATCAAGGCGGGCATAGGTCTTATGGGCCGCTGAGTAATATGAAAAGTCCCGCTCGTCAGGCTGCAAGCAGCGCCAAGCGTCTCTAATCCCTGCGTCGCGCAGCCAGTCGCCACCACCCACTGATAGAGCTCCCGCACCCCCGGTCCCTGAGCCTGAACGGTCCAGCCCGGCATCCATCACTAAGTTGAGGTAGCCCCCACCACCACCACAGGATCGGGCGTGTGCAGAACGTCAGCGCAGGCATCCAGTAGGAACCTCTCCGGTCGTTCATTTGGGGCGTAAATAGATGCTACAGTGAAGGGAGAAGGCCCTATACGGAAGCGCAGCGCTAGTAGGCGCCCCTTGATCTCAGCGACGGGCCCCACCACTGAACCCCTGAAGCGTTTGGAGAGCAGGATAGCCACCCACCCTCTTACTATTCCCAGAGGACCAAAACTGCAAGGGAAAGTGACTATGGCGCATGCGGTGTGTGTCACTATGAAGCAAGTGTGTTTCCTGAAGAAGACAAACATCACCCCCAGAGTGCTCGAGCAGGGAAAGGACCGCCTTCTGTTTAGAGGGGTTATTAAGACCTCGGACGTTGAGGCTAACTACCTTGATTTCCATCTGTAAAAGACAGACCAACTGGTGCTACCGGTAGGGCCTCGGGTGGCGCACTGGGGGCCGGGCATGAAGAGGGGCCCCGAGGAGGAGGGAGGCAGTCAGCGCTGGACAAGAGTAAGTGCGAAGGAAAAAAGGCTCACTGGGGAGAAAACTCTCCCTAACCCAAAAATAAAAAACAACCCCAAGAACAACAGAACATTAATCATCTCAAGCACAAAAGGACCAGCCCAAAGTAGGCCAGCACGAGAACTAAGTGATGAACTACCGCAACAGGGCGGAAATGACAAAAGTTCGTCGGAATGACACAGTTCGGGGACAGTGTATCCACACAGGTCCATGAACATCGAGGAGCAGTGGCCCTCCAGCCCAGCCGTGATAAGGATCCCAAAAATGAACAAGACTACAGCATCAGCGAGACCAGGACTTCTTCTCTTTCTTTCGCCATCGCTGCCGAATCCGGTCTGTGAGACGGGGAAGATTTGCCCACTACCTGCCAGCGACTGGATCTGTTTCTACTAGTGGTGGCCACAGCTTGCTGGCAGGACGAGTCTGGAGGAAGGAGGCCCAGGAGGTCAGCGGCCTCCCGCAACGATCGTAGTTGACACAATCTGCTGTCATATTTAAAGATGATGCGAAAGGGGTGCCCCCAAGGGTAGGGGACCCCTTCTCCCTCAGATGTTGAGTGATCAGCCGAAATTCCCTCCGCTTGAACAGGGTGACAGCGGATAAATCTTGAAAGAGCAGTGGGGAATGCCCTCGGAACTGCAGGGGATGTGTGTCTCGGGCCTTACGGAGGATGAGTTCTTTCAGTTGGAAGTTGTGTACACATGCTAGGATATCTGGTGGCGGGGCCGTGCCCCGGCGGGGTGGTCCCACTCGGTGAACCTTGTCGATCTGCACCTCGGTTGGCCCAACACTTGACGGAAGAGGGCCTGGACAAATTCCCCAATGTCGCCCTCCTCTGCCCCCTGTTTCACCCCCCGGATGCGTATGTTAGTGCGGCAGGAGCGGTTCTCTAGGTCCTCCGCCCGACCCTGGAGCTCGATATGTTGTTCTTTGAGTTGCAAGATCTCCTGTTGCATCATCTCCATTCCTTCATCCCGCCCATTTAGGTGCTCCTCCAGTGTCGCCACCCAGTCTCCAATCTCCGAGACATCGCGTCGCACTTCCCGGAGGTCTGCTGCCAATTGATCCTTGAGTTCTTGAAGATCCTCCCTGAGTGCAGAGAAGAGCGACATCATAAAGGCCTTCGTTGCTGCCATGTCTGCTCCATCCTGCGGCACCGTAGATGCCTCCACCCCTTGGCCAGCATGGCCCTGTGTGGCGTTGGTCTGCAGCATGTCCTTCACGGAGCGTTCCTTCTTGAGCCTTGCACTCGCAATGCGGGCCTATGTGGTGTCTGCCTCCGGCTACTGGGCCTCTCCGGGCGAATCAACTGTCCCCCTCACCACAGAGCCAGTCACTCCACTGTCAGAAGGCAGGCCCAAGAATTGGGGGTCACTCTGCTGGGCCAATGGATGTGGTGCCCGTGGGCAAAGGAGCCTGGAATCCATGCAGGCCGCCCACCTTAGCGGCGTACCTTGACCGCAGAGGCCCCCTGCAGGGAGAGCACGCAGCCGCCTGATCCTGGCGTGACGTGGTCAAGTGTGGGCCCTCGCCGTAGCCATACCGCTGCACGGTGTCCCCGCAGGCCTTAACAAGCACCCCCACTCCTCTTCGGGGCCTGTGTCGCACTGCTCTCAGCTTCTAGCTAGTGGGCAAGCCCAGGGGTGCTACACAAGTCCACCCCCAGGAGGCTGCGCATACCGGAGGGGCAGCACAATCACTCACTCCCCACGCTGCACACTCACTGGCACTTGCTGTGGGCCCGCCAGGCCGTATCTCTCGTGGCACCTGAGTGCACCGGCGTCTGCCTGGCAACGCAGACCGGCGCTCTCCAGGGCCTCCAGGCCGCTCCCACGTGTGTGCCCACTGGGCCCGTAGTCTGCCTCCGCTCATCTGCACACACGCTTTCAGGCCGCACATGAGGCCACTCCCGTGCCGGAGATTATCCTGCAGCCACCGGCCGGTTAACCGCCAGGGAGGCACACCAATGCTGGGGTAAGTAGCGGCCCTCGCCGCAACGCTACGGCATCTAACCGCCCCAGCAGAGGGCTCGGGCACCGCTCCTCATCCGCTGCAGAACGCGGCAGCTGGCGTGAAACTGCAGTGTGTGCGGTGCGGCCCTCCAGGAGATCACGGTGCCGCCTCACAGTGCTGAAGGCCGCAGCTCCTTTAGGCCATACGGTGTCCGCTTGTCGTCAAAGACCGTGACGCTCTCCAGATGGCCCCCGGGGCAGCAGCAGGGTATCGCTCTCGTCTCCCGCCCGTTAGGAGCGGCGGATGGGGTGCGATATCAAAGCTTTAGAGCGGCGATGCTGGAGGGACCGCAATACACGTCCTATGCGGTCGCCATCTTGGACACGCCCCCCCTGGTTTGCCTTTTTAGCTTGTGAACACACAGAAAACTGTAAGCTTGTAAACATTCACCACCTCCTCTCCAACCTCTTTCGCCCCCTATAAATTGTTGGATATTTGCTTCAGCAAGGGGTTGGAGTAATTCCCCATCCAGCATGGGAAGGGTAATGGAACACCCCCATACTTTGTCGGGCATAGGGAAAGGGGTCTGTTCATGGAAAATGTTTACCTTGTGCTAAAAAAAACGGGCAAAAAGAAAAATGGGCCAAATGTACTTGGGGTGCCTCTCGCCGAAGCATAAATGTACTCTGTGTACAATTAAGCACTGGGGAGACAGCAACTCATACAAATTTCACATGACATTTCAAGTTGTACACATGAAACCTGCGACTCGTGCACCATTCCAGGCTTACTACTGCCAATGTTAGTACATTTTAAAAAGTAGCAAATCTGCACCTGGTTGTAGCAGATGTTTGATGCAAAAGTCTCCCGCATGGTAAAGGACGTGCACCCTTGCCCTGAGTGCCAAGCTGTGGTCATATCTGGATTCTTGGTAACAATTATTTGGTCATGGGCAAACATGGATCATACGTGTGCATCATGACTTTGTCTTGTTTCATGTACTGCAGTCTTGCTAAGACCCATAGAGCTCTATAAGTCCACTAAAAAGAGTCAATATATGATCAGACTGACTTAGCACGCCGAAAGCCATGGTGCCCAGAGAGAGCAGAAACGTAAAACAATGCAATGTTTTGCATTCCAATTTCGCTTGTTTTGGAAAAAGGGCTGAATTGATCCCATCACATGTAGAGCCAAATGTTATTGTGTCCTGTGTGGGAGACGCAACATCACTGCTGCTCGAATTCGCAGACTACGGTCCCTGTAACACCGCTTGTATCAGGTAATTGGAAAAAAGGTGATCCTCTTCAGTTCCCACAGCAGCGGGTGAGGAAACACTCAATACATGTGTGTCTGTTGTAGAGCTGCTGTCCGTTCCGACAGGAGCTGAAGCATCCCGTGGAGGCTCTAAGAATGCTGTCATCAACATGGGAATACGCTGTGGACACTGTAACACATGGGCATTTGAGGGGTCCAGTAGTATGTCTATGTCCGGTGGCGCAACCGATGGAAGAGTCAGACATATGTCCAACACACATTCGTAACTGCAGAATAGGCAGCGGAGCACAGGCAAGATGCAGTCAATCCAGACTGGTCTGAACGATAGAAACAAATGCTCGCTTAGCTCCCGAAGAGGAGGTGTGTCCAGATGAAGCACCATGCATTCACGACAACGTCGCACTAGCGGTGCCTTATCCATCTTTCGAGGAACTGGGACGTTCATTGCGAAGCAGGAAAATTAAAACCAGGATGCCCACTACCAGTAGTAGGCCCTCCAAAATTCTTCCCAATACAGAGTGTATGAATGCTGGAATAACTCCAAAGATTGTCTGAAAGGTGCTCAATAGTCCAGAACCTATACATTTAAATAGGTGCACGATCCCCCTCGTTTCAGACATGTTAAAGATACAATGAACCATTTCCCCAAAATGGAGCGGGAAGGTCGTTCGGACTAGTGCCTGTATCTCAGATGAAGACCTTGCAACTTGAAGATCAAAAGTCTCTCAGGCTGAGGTTAAGGCCACATCCTTGTGAAAAAGCATGGCTTTCAATCTGCTCAGAGAATCAAACCGTATAAAGGAAACATTCAATGATGGCCATAGTGTTGCCTCCCTAACTGTTTGGGTCGGTGGAAACAATACTTGCATACAACAAGTAACCCTGGAACTTACTGTGACTAGATATGCGATGCTTGGTACCATCCCACAACAGCCTTGATCATTCAGCATCAAATAGCTCCCATTCGAGAGCAGTTCGAACACCGGATGAATCACGGCAGCTGGGGAACCCTTCATGTGACAGGATAAGTTAGCAACCGAAGCATTACAGGTTCCATGAAGCAAAATATCTTTACAAACTAGAGACCCACTTAAAGCACTTTCACAGTTTGAACCGCTGAGAAAAACTTCAGTATCCCCATTCCTGCATCTGAATCTGTACGGTAATACCCAGTACTCATGTATGTATCCCTCTCCGAGCGTTTCATACCTGACTACCTGGTGATACTGGAGACAGTATGGAAATTGGAAAGTCGTGACTGGCAGTGTAATATAGCCATGGATTAACGATTCCATAGAAGGTGACTCAGCCACTGTGAAAGGTAATTGGTCCAATTTTTTCAATGTGCAACATGGTATATTTTGCATCTCTTCGTGCCATTACTATCTGTCTTTCCGTTAGATTGTATGCTGAAAACAGAGTCATGCTGTTGATATAAAGCCAGGGCACGTGGCCAGAACACAAGGATTGCAGCACCCAGCTTAATAATAAAATGGATCGCAATTGCGATTGTCCACGTTTTTAATTTTTATTTTTTTTTATTTTGAGTGGATTGCAAAAAGAAAGAAAAACAACACAGTTGCATAATGCATCTATCAATAATAGAACAAGGAATTCCAGCATACATAAGTAAAAGAATAAAGTGATGATGATAAAGTGCTTGAAGTGCATCAAAAGAAAAATATTGAGAAAGACTTAGCAGCTTTTGTCGAATCTAGCAATCTGTTCAAAATTACCTAAATAAAGTGCAAATGCAATCGACTAAGGTGCTATCTTTACTGAATAGACGATAGAATACATCAATAAAGTGCTAATGGCTTATCAAAAGAGTGCTGAACTTAAAAACCAGAAATATCGAAAACATAAGAAGCACAGCAGCATCTAAACAGTGAAACCATCAATTCATAGATAGATTGAACATGTACTAATACGAGGAAACTAAAGTGCAAACAGTACCTAATCAGGCAATATATCAATAGCAGAACTTGTTTTTACCCAGAGATAAAGTGCAAATGGTCAAAACAATGTTTAAATAATAAGTTGAATTCGTAACCCAATAGGGGTGTGGGTGGCAATCAACATTTTAAAATACAATACTAAAAAACCCTGACCAGGTCGCTACAAATCTACGAAGAGACCCTATCCGCTTGGCATATGCTTCCTCCCACATATATGTCTTAACCAACTTTTCTTGCCATTGCTGGATCAGCGGTACCTTGTCAGACTTCCAATTCTGTAAAATTAAAGACCTGGCCACTGCAATGGCTATTGAACAAAAGCATTGTTGGTATTTAGACAAATGTTGGACCTCTATTGAACACCCAAAAAGGGCTAATTTAATAGTTGGAATAATATTGACTGATGGGGCTAGAGATCGATTAATCCTTACAAAGACATCAGATCAGAATTGATAAAGGTCAGGGCAGTAAAAAGAAATGTGGAACCAAGACCCTATCTCTGGGTCCCCGCATCTAAAAGAAAACTCAGAGGAGGCTGGAAAGAATTTATTCAATTTTTTGGGTGTATAATAAGCTAGTCATCTTGACAAATAGGCCATTCTTTTATAGTTGGCAGCCCTAAACGCTTTATGGCCTACTTCACATATAACCTGCCATTCCTTTTTACTAACACTACAAACAGTTTCTTTTAATAATTTAGGAAGAAAGATATCAAGCACTTTCTGCTGTCCTGACTGTATTAGGCAAGAATACCAATTGCCCACTCCACTTAGGCCCTGGCCATATAGTTGGTTTAATATTTTTATTAAAGCTTCATTCTTTATAGCAACATAATTTGTTTTTTAAAAACTCGATATTTGATTAAAGCTAAATGTCAAAGCTGGAAAGCTAGAGCCCAGCTGCTGGGACAACATCTTCCTGGTAATCAAATTAGGTATAATAAAAAAATCACCCAAATATTCAAAACCCGCCTCCTTCCATAGTTGCAGAGACCCCCGAGATAACTGCAAGTCGGAAGACTGACATTCACAAATTTTAGAATATAGATGAAATCTAGGAATTTTATGCAAATTAAAAAATACTTGTATGCGGCAGGCTAGATCAGCTAATGCCTTATACCTCGACTTTTTTGGGAGCTTCGGAGAACGTAGAAAAACAGGTAATTGAACTGCACTCTCCTGCACCATAATATTTAATAAAAAATTCACAAATTTTGATACTGCTGATGGAAGCTGAACCATAAGATTCAATAATGCTGCCTGATAATAAAGCTCAAAATTGGGAAGGGCGAGCCCTCCCAAAGATGTATCTAGTTGTAGAGTTGCTAAAGATGTTCTAGGCTGTTTCTGTGCCCATTTAAAATTCTGAATTAATGCATGTACTTCAATAAAATATGATTTAGGAATTTTGATCAGGAGACGAGTAAAGAAAAATACAAATAACGGCGAAATGGACATTTTAACCATTGATACACGGCCAATTAAAGTTAAAGAAAGAAGAGACCATCTATCTAAAAAACTGCTGGCTTTTTCCAGGGTGTTTTCATAATTTAGCCTAAAGAGATGATCATAATGACAGTTCACGTATAAACCTAAAAATCTAATAGGATTAGATGCATTTTGCTGAGGAAGAAAAGGCAACGAGACCGATGGGGCATTGAACCAAAGCACTTCCGTCTTTGCTTGATTTAGCCTATACCCACGTATTCGTGTAAATTTTTCTAATTCTTCAAATGCATTTAAAATATTAGATGGTCCTGCTGCTAAATATAAAATAATATCATCTGCAAATAGTGTGATTTTTGGCATGGCCGCTATTGGAGGAATTATCTGAAGATTATTGCGAATTTTAATTACCAAGGGCTCTATAAAAAGTGAAAATAAAAGGGGGGACAGCGGGCATCCCTGTCTACTCCCACGTCGGATTTTGACTATGCCTGCCAATTCTCTATTAATCAAAATACTCGCCTCTGAGCCTGAATACAAATCTTTTATCATTTTGACCAAGCATTGAGGGAAACCAAACTTAGATAGTATAAAAAACAATGCCTGCCAGCCAACAAGGTCAAATGCCTTTTCTGCATCAAGCATTAAATTGCTGCCTTGACCTTGTTGACTGACAGGTAGTCAATTGCCTGCGTCAAAAAATATGTATTAGAGGCCATAGATCTATTACGAATAAAACCTCTCTGATCTATATGGACCACCTATTGTGCAGCTGGCGACAACCTTATTGCCCATATTTTCATAAAGACTTATAGGTCTATATGAACCAGTGACAGTCGGATCCTTATCTTCCTTAAGAAAGCAGACCACTACCGCTTCCTTAAAAGTTTTAGATATTGGTTCGCCATTTTTTATCAAATTATAAAATTTAGTAAGAAAGGGTAAGAGCAGGGGTTCAAAAATCTTAAAAACTTCAACAGGAATATCATAGTTACCTGGGGCTTTCGCATTAGCTGTAGATTTCAATACATTGCTGACTTCCTCTTGTAAAATAGGTTTAACAAGAAAATCCTGCAAAGTCTTAGAAATAGAGGGCATTTCTAAAGATGCAAAATAATGTAAAAGTGATTCTTGAGTAATTTCCTGCGTCTCCTCGTAGATGGTTCTAAAATGCTGTAAAAAAACTCCTGCAATTTCCTCTTTAGAATCTACAATTGTATCCAAGGTCGATCACTAATCTTCTGACTAGTCTGAGTTTTTGTGAGCCAAGCCAAATAGCGTCCTATATGTTGACTCTCTTCGTAAAGCTTTTGTTTATAGGCCTTGCTCCCCTTAATTACCTGAAGATAAAAAAATTGCCTGAGATTATCTTTAGCTACTGCTAAATCTTGAAGGAGACCTGTCTTCTGAGATTCAAACCTAGCCGTCTTTAAATTAATTTAAACTTTTTCAATCTCTTCTTGTAGGGACATCTCCTGAGAGCGTTGTTTACGCAGCGCTGCTGTATATGCTATTACCTGTCCTCTAAAGGCTGCTTTAAAAGCTTACCATACAGAGAATATAGGAGCTGAATCGTCATTGATTTTAAAAAAAAATGCTTAATAAATGACTGCATTGCAGCAATCCACTCGGTATCTTCGAGAAGAGATTTATCAAAACACCAACGCCTAACACTTCGAGGATGTGTTTCCTTCATGTGGATTTTAATAGAGATAGCTGAATGGTCAGAGAAGGCATTGGAAATGATCTCTGTCTCACTTCTGGATAACAGTTATCAATAAAAAAAAATCTATTCAAAATGCAGTCTTATATCTAGAAGAATAATATGTATAATCTGACTGCCCTGGATAGTTTTGACGCCACGGATCCAACAAAGCGAAATCCTTTTTCATCATATTAATCAACTTCTTTGATTTGGGTTGTAATTGTTTCTTAGCTGGATTGGAAGTATCTAGAAGAATATCCTGAATAAAGTTAAAATCTCCCCCCCAAATGATAGAAACCTCAGAAACAGCCAATAAATCATATATCTGAAGTAGAGCAGAAGTGTCATCAAATATAGGGCCATAATAGTTCAAGAGATCAAATACTACCCCTCTATGGTTAATTTGTACATAGATCCAATGACCTTGAACATCACGATTAACTTTTAATACTTGACAATTGCAGTTATTAGAAAATATAATAGCCACCCAGCGAGCTGACGAATTGGCCGAAGCAAAGTAGGCTTGATTATATTCCTTTGGAAGAATCAATTTAGGTGAATCAGACTTAAAATGAGTCTCCTGGAGAAACAGCACTTGTGGGGAGAAAGAGAGCAACCAAGTTAACATTGCCCTTGCTTTTCTTGAATTCAACCAGCCATTCACATTGCACAAGATTATTTTGATGCTATCCATTCATAAAAAAAGAAAAAAAATAGCAACTTTATCACACCAAAAACACTTAAATTTCAATCTTAAAAGAGTATAAGAAAAAATCCACTTATGTAAACAATCAAGAAGCAGTCCACTCATTTTTTCTCTGCTGTCCCAACCCTACCCTACCCACCCCGAACCCCCATGTGGCGGGCGTCCCCCTACCAACACGCCACATGAAAACCCTAGCTGAGGGAAGCCATGGAATTGCATCCTAACCAGTCAGAATCGGGTCCCTACCTCCACCACCACCAGAAGAGAGAAAAAAAGGAGAGAAAATAGGAGTTAATCCCATCCTATATACATCTCTAATTTTGGATTATCTTTAAGAAGTCCTGTGCTTCTGAAAGAACATTGAAGATCTTGAATTGTCCCTTCCAAAGCACCTTCAATTTCGACGACTGCACCAAGGAGGCTTGTGCTCCGATTGATCTAAATTCAGGGGCTAGCAATGGAAACACTTTTATCCGCCTGGCTGAAGTCACAGAAAGATCGGAGAAAATTTTCAGAGAGGCATTTTGCAAGACTGTAAACGTTCTCTTGTGAATCGCTCTAGATAGGACCTGTTCCTTAATTCGAAGATCGGAAAAGTTGACCAAAATAGTTCAAGGAATTTTGGCCCCAGGTGTCTGGTGAAAAGGAACTCGATGAGCCCGCATGATTGTCAAATCCTCTGCAGCAGATGGTAAAACGTGATCTTTAATCAACTTATTAATAAGCTGGGGAACTGATTGTATTTGGCCCTGAGATTCGCTCCCTTCCGGAATTCCTGTAAATCGAAGATTTGAGCGTCTTGCATGATTCTCCATTGATTCTATTTCTGTAATTTTTAAAAATTCAGGTGTTGTGCGGGATTGCAAAGGAGCCAATTTGTCCTCAATGTCTGAAATTCTTTGCACTGCTGCCTGTATCTGATTTGGCAATACCAGTAAAGTCTCCTCCATTTTAGTTAGCCTATGCTTAATTAGCTCCGTATCCAAAGCTTGCTGAACTTTTAGTCCTCGTATCTCCACCAGAATTGTATCAAGCATTTTTCTCCAAGCTTCTGACAGGAGCTCCTGAGCCACACAAGGGGGCATATTCACAAGGACTTATCGCCGAGTTATCGGCACTTTAGCGCATCAAAAGTGGAGATAGATTTATCGCCCCATTCGCAAGCGGGTGCAAACTGCAGACATCGCCAGTATTCCCGCGATAACTGCCGCAAAATTTATCTCCATGGGTGACACCACCAACTAACCCTAATGAGATGCAGAGTAGGCGTTCCCGTGCAAAAAACACACGAAAACACCACTACACCACATTCACAACGAACTGCCAGATCTGCGATGCGAACCAAAAACAGGCGATAAGCAGCGGTAGCAGCAGGGATTTAACACCTGCCTTCTGCTGGTGTTAAGCAGGACGACTACCTGCAGCATGAAAGGGAGCCCAGCCCAGAGCCACATCTGAAGACCCACAGATGCCATGGAGACAATGATCATGCAGCTCGGAGACCCAAGAGGGCCAGAACACCCACCGCCATCACTCCCAGGCCCCCCCCGGACAAACACATACCGTGCACGACACAAGAGCCACAAAAAGCGCATGATGTCGCACAATGACAACAAGAAAACACATGTGTGGTCAGAAGAACGAGAAACAGTCACTCATCATTGAAGTAACAACCAAAAACTTTATTGAAATACAACACAAAACACCAATGCGGATGACTCCTGTCGGGTCTGTCCGGGACAATCTTGATGTCACAGCCTGGAAAATAAAGCACAAAATCAGAACGTGTGTCATGCGCACATCAAAGGAGATAGACACAGAGAAAGAGAGAAGGAAAGAAAGGCAGAGAGAGAAAAAGAGAGAGAAAGAAAGAAAGGGAGAGGGAGAAGGAGATAGAGAAAGGAAGAGAGGGAGAGAGAGAGAGAGAAGGAAAAGAAGGCAGAGAGAGAGAGAAGTAAAGGAAGGGAGAGAGAAGGAAAGGAAGGCAGAGAGAGAGAGAGAGAAGGAAAGGAAGGCAGAGAGAGAGAGAAGGAAAGGAAAGGAGAGAGAGAGAGAAGGAAAGGAAGGCAGAGAGAGAGAGAAGGAATGGAAGGGAGAGAGAGAGAGAGAGAGAGAGAGGGAGGGACACTGCCACCCCGCACACCCAGGCACCACTGCTCACCTGCTGCCACCGGTGTGTCTCCAACCACGTGCCGGTATACACTTCAAGCCACCAGGTCTGCAATCTGTAATCGAGGCCGGAGTCAATCATGGCAGAGTCCATCTCACTGCACATGGCAACAACGCCTGTCCGCCCCCGCGCACACATGCAGCTGCACCCTAGCCCCTCCTGCCGGCCAGCGCTGGCTGTCCGCCCTTGTGCACCCAGGCCCCACTGCTCACCTGCCGCCAATGGTGTCCCCCCCAGTGGGCACACCATGTGCCCGTGCAAGCTCCAGGCCCCGGCCCCGCGACCATGGCATGCTCCACATCATGTGGACCCGCACCGCGGCCCAGCAGGTCCCACACATGACACTGAGTCCTGAGGCATCAATGGCAGAGACCACATCAGTGCACACGTCATCATCGCAGGCTGCACATCCGCTCAGCAATTTCAGTGCACCTAACCCTGTGCAACCCCAGTCAGCGCCACGTCACGTGGTGGTAGGCCCGTGACGGCAGCATGGCTTCGGGTGCCACTAACCCTGTGCAACCCCAGTCAGCGCCACGTGGTGATAGGCCCGTGACGGCTGCATGGCTTCAGGTGCCACTAACCCTGTGCAACCCCAGTCAGTGCCACGTGGTGGTAGGCCCGTGACGGCCACATGGCTTTGGGTGCCACTAACCCTGTGCGGAACAACTCATGGGCCCTTTATGATTGAGAATCGTGGAATGTCCGTCATCCAGTCACCTCCGACAGTGGGGAATGTGACGTGGTTGGCCCCTTATATTTGCGGGGTCACATGGCCTGTGACGCCTGTGCCGGATGGGTGTGGTGTGTGTGCAAACCTGCCCTCAGGGAGTGGCTATGACATGCTGACAACTAGACCAGCGACCTGCAGACCACTAGCGTGTAAACCTGCGACATGTGGCTATGTGGCCCCCCCTCGGAGCGTAAGCGGAGTGGTCTGGCCTGGCGCACGCCGGACCAGTGCAGGGCTTGCAACAATGACTCGGGGGCTCTGGGCGTGGTTCAGTCCATGTCCGGACAAGGAAGTGACTAATGCGTGTGTCCCTGTTGTAGTGTCTACGGCACCCGTAACGCAATCGGCAATGTAGCACACTGTGACTGGAATCCCACTAGATGAGCATCATTGACGTTAGGGGGAATCACTGACCCTATATTCATCCACACATTCATACATGAATGATGAAAGACATGACACAGCAGTGCGTTTCTGAATGTTTAATGCACATCCAGTGGAGTTTTGCAGCTGGAGCAGTACAGGGCCATGCCAACCCCACTTCACAATATTGGCCCATGGAGGGCCAGCCAGAATCCATCGGGGAATGACAAGTACAGCGGAAGAGGAAGAGTACAGTCCACAGTCTGGTTGCCGTGTCATTGGTCACCAAACAGGATATGGCAGTCTATGTCGCGGTCGAAGGTGAGTACAGCAGAGTGTATCGGGGTCAGTGGAAGGTCATGGGGCCATGTGCTGCACCAATAGGCCAGGTGGTGGAAATGAATGCTAGTGCCTCCTTCTGATCTCAAACCCATCCACGTCCTCGGATGTGTGCTCTGCCTCACCTGTGGGTGGTGCAGTTCCAGCTGCAGCACTGTGCGCCACTGACACATCAGGGGCCGGAGGTGGATTGTCGGCTGCACTGTGTGGCAGTGACACATCAGGTGCTGGAGTGGAAATGTCTGCCACACTGTGAGGCACTGACACACCAGGGGGCGGAGATGTGGATGGTGTAGGAGCAGCAGCATTCATCTGCACCACGCCTTGTGGCAGCAATGCCATGATGAGGATCTGCAGGGCATGGTAGATCCCAGCTACATTTTGCTGATGTGCAGCGGTGGCTGCCATCCTTTCCGCCTCCATCCGCACCATGTCCTCCATGAGCCACCGCATGTGTGCCAGCTCACGGCTGAGATCGCTGGGGCCACTCTGAGCGGACAGGTGTTCTTGTCTCCGAGTCATGACTCCAGCGATGTCAGCCAGGGCTCGTTGGAGACCATGGATCGGCCTGTGGGTGTCCGTTAGGGACTGGAGGTGGTCCCTGATGGGACTTAGACACCCATGGATGGCATCAAGTTTGGTAGCCATGAGGTCGAACCCCACCCGCACCTGCTCAGCCATCTCCCTCTGGCCCTCCAACACACGGTGTTGGAAGGCCATGTGTTGTTCGTGGGGGTCCTGGGAGACAGCCGGGGTTGTGGGAGCCTCCTGCTGGGTGGTTTGTGGAGTGGGTGGGGTCTCCTCGATGCAACTGGGCTGCCCTGATTCTGGAGGTGAGTTGCGGATGATGTCAATGATGTCTTGGAGGGCTTCGGTGTCGATGCTGGGGGTGTCCTCCTCGTCATCAGTGAAGAGTGGCTGGGTCTGCTCTG
Source organism: Calotriton arnoldi (assembly GCA_963921515.1). Lineage (NCBI taxonomy): Eukaryota > Metazoa > Chordata > Amphibia > Caudata > Salamandridae > Calotriton > Calotriton arnoldi. The sequence continues at coordinate 89,827 of CAWUFW010015930.1, forward strand.
CAGGAGGTGTTGACGGTGCCTCTGCAATGTGAAGGGGAGATGCTGTGTTACAATGTGTCCACATGTATGTAGCCGCATGGTACATGTTCACATTCAGACAGCATGGCAATGTACATTGTGACAGTCTGTGGATCAGGGCCATGTGTGCCATTGTGCCATTGTGGCCATCTCCCCCGTCCCCCCAGTACCTGGTGGTTACTCACCCTGTTGCTGTTGTGTTGTGTCATGTCGAGCAGTGTCTGCTTCCCCAACTCCTGCCACGGTCTCCACACTGATGACTGTCGACACCAGCTCCTCCATGTCATCCAGCTGTGGCGCTGGACTCCCACCTCCAGTCTGCATTGCTGCCTTCTGGTTGCCTGCGAGTTTCTCCTTGGTTTTGCGCTTGATGTCAATCCATCGCCTCTTGACCTCATCCATTGACCTCTTGTGCTCTCCGACGGCATTCACCTTGTCCACGATGGACCGCCACATTCCATTTTTGGTGCCCGATGACACATTGGAGGTGACGAACAGTTCTTGATAGTGTTCCATCACCTCCGTGACCAGGATCCTATTCTCCTGCGGACCGAACCGCGTCTTCCCCTTCTTCTTGTCCTTGCCCTTCCCTGTCCCCGAGGTCCCAGGCTGGTCGTCCGGGGTGCTTGTGGGGTTCCGCTCGTCCTCTGCGCCTGCTCTGGCTGCCTCCATGGTGCTTCGGTGTTGGGTATTTTGTGTTTGTGGGTTTTTTCTACTTTTGTAGTGATTTTCCCACCTGCCGTGTGTGTATTGCAGGCCTGGTGCTGCTTATCGCTGATTTCCTCATCGCGGTTTGGGCCATCGCATGTTTTTTCACGTTGGGGTTTGTGTTTTTATCGCCGTCGCGGTGGTTGTATCGCGGACATTGTCTGCGTTTTCTGGAACCTATCGCATGGTACCGCCGTGTTGTGAATTCCGCGTTAAGACGGGGTTATTTTCCCGCGATAGACTGCGATGTGTAAAGTTGCGTTAACCTTTTTTGGGGATGTTTAGCGCACGTTCTTGTGAATATACCCCAAGGAGTTTTAATCGGTGATACCTGTGAGTGAATACTCAGTTCAGGAGGAGCTTGTACGCTTAGACCGGTGCTTTGATCTCGCGAGGGGCCAAAAGAAGTTTCATCTGCAGCTCCTGAACCCCCCGGACCCATCAGAGGAAATATATCCGGTTTCTCTTGCACGTTTCTAGCAGCATCCTCCTCGGATGTTGGATTCATGGCCCCTGATATTATTGTAGTTGATGGCGAGCCTCCCACTCTGATCACCTCGCTGGATGACTTAGACCCGATATTTGTGAACAGAGGGAAAGTTTTAGGTTTTTGAAGAGGCCAGGTCTCAAGATTTTTATCTGACCCCACATCCGTCATCAGTGAAATGGAGGCTAGAGATGGAGTTGAATTCTCTGAGCTATTAGCAGTTGAAAAGGAGTTACAAGCTATTTCTTTTAATTTCAAAGTTTTTTATTGATTTTTATATAGAAAGTCATTAGCATTTCTGTTACAGGGTTGGCTATTCGTGGTTTGTATGGCAGTTTCACAATCACTTCTAGACCAAAGTTTGCCTAACCCCACCTGCCGTGGCTTAGTGAGAGAAAGAAAGAAGGAGAGAAGGTGATAGAATGAAAGGAGAGGAGAAGGGCACAAGGGAGGCTCTATATCTGTGGGTCTTGTTTTAGCCTGATCAGGCGGCCCTTCCCTGGGCCGCTTGTGGTGATAAGGGCCGGCAAGTCAGTCCAATCTATCCGTAGGCCACCGCAATTACACTCAGTTCAGTTCCTTTTACCGCACTTACCAGGGGTTAGGGGGATAGTGGGGCTTGTAGCCTGGGAGACTTATTTCGAGGACGTTCTCACGGGGGTTCGTAAAAATCTAGGAATGTGTCGAGTGACTTCCACATCCCCCTGGCTGCTGGTCTCCAGGGTGAATTCTGTAGTGCAATGTTGTCCGCATCTCTGAGGTGCGTAATCCAGTTGAACCAGCTTTTGTATGAAGCCCTGCTTGTGTCTTTCCAGTTTGCTAGGACCACTTTCACTGCTGCGGACAGAAGCAGGTTGAAAAGGTCTTTATCTTGCTCTGATCTTAGTTCTGCTGTAATAAATGCAGTGGCAAGGGAGGCGAACTCAGTTTTTAGTGTGCATCCCAGTATTTTATTTATAAAAGCAAAGATTTTCTCCCAGCATGTCTTTAGGGTTGGGCACTGGTAGATAAGGTGTGCTAGGTCCCCTTTTTCCTTGGTACAGTTCCAGCATAGTGCGTTCTCCCTGAGACCTAATGAGAATAGGCGTGCCGGGATCCAGAAGGCCTTATGGAGTAGCCAGAACTTTGTTTGTGACAACACCGGGGAGACTTTATTACGCGAGGCTGAGGACCAAAGTGTTGCCCGATCTTGTTCATTGAGTGTGTTTTTGGTTTGTGTTTCCCAATAGTATATAGACTTATTATTAAGTTTGGATGACTTTGGCTGCCTAAGTTTGTAGAGGTGTGAGACCTGGTGTCCTAGTCTGTTCAGTTTTGACATGTACTGGGTGATTGACGGCTGTGTGGATGATAATTTGATTTTGGACAGGGCCGTTTTTATTTTCAGAAAGTTGTATAGTTCGATGTCTGTTAGGTTATGTCTAGCCTTCAGCACAGCAAAAGTGACATGATATGCCCCGTCTTCTAGTTGGTATGGGTGGTGGATGCCTTTCTCTATCCATGTGTTGAGGGCTAGGTGCTTCCCCTTGTATAGGATCCTACTGTTGGCCCAGAGTGATTCTAACTTAGATCCCCTGATGCTGCTTTCCATTTTCTTATCTATCTTTAGCAGGGCAGTTTTTGTGTTCTTAAATATGGATCATGAGTATGTTTGTTTGCCGTCAGTAGTGCCACGGGGTCTAGGTTGTTTAGGATGGCCTTCTCTACCTGTAGCCAGACCGGTGTGTATCCGTTTGGGGGTGATATCCAGTAAGCTCCCTGCCTTGCCAGGAATGCGATTTGGAATAGTCTGAAGTCTGCTAGGTTAACTCCACCTAGGTTTTTCTCTAATCCAAGGGGGATATTAGCAACAACTTGCGATAATTATCGCAAACCGCGCTTAGCGCGTTTTTTTTTATCGCTGGATTCCATCGCGGAGATAACATGCTATTAGCAACGTTTATCTCCAATGCGATAAAAAATCCAGCGATAGCGGCGAAATGCGTGAATATCGCTGGAAATCCAGTGATATTCACGCATTAACGCCATGGGGGACTTAGCCTGGCAATTCACCTCCCATAAAACAAACAGGTAAGTCATGTTTTTAGCAGGTGTTAAATTCTAGCGATATTCGCGCTTAGCGCAAATTTTTTTATCGCTTCGCCTGCGTTGCTAATAGGGAGAAGTTGTGTTAGCGACTGTTTTCGGTCGCTTTTAGTTGGGAACGCCTACCTTGCATGTCATTAGCGATAATTATTGCTGGCATGCAAGGCGATGGGAAAACGGCCCGCTATCGCCAGAAAGCTGTCGCTAACGCCTGTTAGCGACAGCTTGCTGATAGGGCAATAAAAAAATCGCCGCTTTGGCGGCAAAAAGTGCCGCTAAAGCGGCGATAAAGCCCTTGCTAATATGCCCCTTAGTTTTTGGATACTTATACGTGCTTTCTTCCCTCGCCATAGGAATTTTGAGATTAGGGTATCTACCTTGCGGTGGAAGTCATCTGTGAGTAGGAGTGGGAGCATGCTGATCAGGTAGTTAATCATTGGGGTGATCATCATCTTGATCATCTCGATTCGCCCCCACCATGTTATGAATTTTGGGGACCAGGCCTCCAGAAGTTTCTTTATCTTTTCCAGCAATAATTTCTCGTTATGGCCTTGTGTGCTCATTAAGTCGCCCCCAAAGTGTATGCCTAAATATTTGATAAATCCTGTTTGCCAGGCTAGACCTGACCCCCTATGATATCCCTGGTGCAGTGGATATTTAGTGGTTTGCACTCTGATTTGTCTCTGTTGAGCTTGTAACCCGAGTGCCCGGAGTATTCTTCTATGGTGTCTGTAAGGACCTCTAATGATTTTTTCGGTTGCTCTGCTACTATTAGTATATCGTCTGCGTACGCGGCAAGTTTTATTTCAACTCCATTAACGTCCACCCCTTTTATTTCCTTATTTATCTTGATATCTTGGATCAGTGGTTCCAGTGCCATCAAAAATAGTGATGGGGACAGTGGGCAGCCCTGTCTGGTGCCTCTATGTAGTGTGAGTGGTTCGGAGAGAGACCCGTTGATGGCAATACAGGCTTTTGGGCCCCCATACAGGGCCATCACCATCCGTATAAACCCTTCCCCTAAGTTGAAAGATTGCATGCATCGCTCCAGGAACGACCAGGAGACCCTGTCAAAGGCCTTCTCGGCATCAAGGGTGATGGCTACTGCTGGCTCAGCTTTTGTGGCCGTGTGCTCCAGTATGTGGCAGAGAAGTCTGGTATTGTCGTTGGACATCCGCGTTCGTAGGAAACCCACCTGGGAGTTGCTTATTAGTTTGGGTAGGACAGGGTTGAGTCTGCTTGCTAAGATTTTTGCGTTAATCTTGCAGTCCACATTAATAAGGGATGTGGGTCTGTAGTTTTTGGGTGACTGGTGGTCCTTCCCCTCCTTTGGGATGACTATTATGTTGGCCTCCGTCATGGATTGAGACACGATCTCCCTATCTGCGCAGTGGTTGAAGACCTGTTTCATGGTGCTTTTCAGCTGCTCTAGGAAGGTTTTGTAGAAGGTGGCTGTGTACCCATCCGGCCCTGGTGCTTTGTTATCTTTCATGGCTTTAACCGCCATTTCAATCTCCGCGGTGGATATTTCCTGACCTAGTCTCTGTGTTTCTTCTCTGGCTAGCTGTGGGAGACCGAGTCTATCGAGGTACTTTGAGCATGCCTCCAGGTTCATGGTCTGGTCGTTTTTGTAGAGGTCCTGATAGAACTCTTGAAATGTTTTGAGTATGTCTTTGTGTCTTGTGTGGGTTTTCTTGTTTGAGTCTGTGATGGATGAGATGGTGGTTTGGTTGCGTTTATGTTTTAGGTAAGAGGCGAGCAGTTTCCCCGCTCTGTTTGCTTCGCAAAGGTTAAGTGCCTTGTATTTGTTAACCCATAGTCCCGCCCTCACACTGAGAATTTTGTTGTATTCATACTTTTTCTTGGCTAGTTCAGCTAGCAATGTCTTATCCTGAACGGCTCTGGCATGGGCCGTTTCTAGGTTCTTAATGGTTTGCTCGAGTTGCGCCAAGTGCAGGTTTGCTTTTTTGTTAAGTTTGGATTTTATTTCGATTATTGTACCTCTGATGGTGGCCTTAAGGGCGTCCCATAGTGTGGTGGAGCTGGTCCCCGGTGTGTCATTGTGTCTGAGATAGTCTGTTATGGCCTCTTGGATCTTTTCCTTGTTCTCGGGGTCTGTTAGTACGTCACTGTTAAAACGCCACCTACGGGGTGCAGTCTCATTGTGACAGCCGCTTAGCGTTAGGCTGATACATGAGTGGTCTGAGACTAATCTAGGTGCTATCTCGGAGTGGTCTATTAGATGCGTGTGTGTGCCTGAGATTAGTATGTAGTCTATCCTGCTATATGAATTGTGTGGGTTGGAGTAGAATGTGTAGTCCCTAGTGTCCGGGTGCTGGAGGCGCCATGGGTCTTTGAGGTTGAATTTAGAGCACATATTTTTGAGTGTAGCGTGTGCGCTCGTCGGTTGGTATTGGCAGGTTGACTGTCTATCTATTATGTGGTCTAGTGGGATGTTGAAATCCCCCGCCACCACCGTAAGGTCGTTCTGCGGGAGGTTATCCAGCTTGTGTGACACCCCCTCCCAGAAGGTTGGGTCATCAGTGTTTGGGCCGTATATATTAGCTATGTGGATTAATTCCTCTCCCCTTCTCAGGTGGGTGATCAACAGTCTGCCCTCTACATCGTGGTGTTGTGATTCCAGTGTTAGGTTGGATTTTTTAGATACTAATGTAATGACCCCCCGCTTCTTCCCTTCGGCAGGTGAGCAGGCTATCTGTGATATCCTGTTGCCTTTCACCATCTTGGTATCCTCCACTGACAGTTTGGTCTCTTGTAGAAGGACTATATCCCCCTTAGTCCTACCCAGGTAGTCTAGGATCTTCCTGCGTTGGATGGGGTGGTTGAGCCCTTTAACATTGAGTGACACTATCTTTAGGTCAGAGGCCAGGTTAAGTGTATTTGTGTGGGCCATTATTTATGGAACGTCTGGTGATACAGCCCTGGGACTCCCCTTGCTTGGTAACTTGTCTCCGGGGCCCGGGCTGCCAGGTGGTAGTGTTGCCCCCCCTACTCACCCGTTGCTGTAGGTGCAGCGGCATTTTGTGGGCTGCGTGTGGACTGTATTTCGTATTGTGTGGATATGAGTGATTGGACTCACAAATAGGCAGGCTATGCTTACTTGGAGGAACCCTTCTGTGGATAGGATAGAGGTGAAGGTGAAAAGATAGGTAAGATAGAAAATAAAGAAAGTCATGCTCTGAGCGCCCCCCCTCCCCCTTTCCCCCTCCCGCCCCTCCCCCAGACCAAGAAAACATTGTGTGTTGGGCGTGCGACGACAGGGTCGCCGACCCCGTGTCTCGGGGATAGTCCAGTTCGCGATTGTTAAGTGTCTGTAAGATCCCAAGAGGTTCTATAGATAGTTATTTAGCAGCTTATAAAAATTATTCTTCAGTCCTTGTTCATCCCTTATGGCTATGTTTGTTTTTGTGTGCGTCCCCCCCCTCTTTTCTCTTTTCTCCTCCCCCCGCTTCTATGTACGAAAGAGGCTATGTCGGTTGCCCCCGCTGCTGTACAGGCCAAAGGATATATAGATTGTTCCTTGTGTACAGAGTACCTCACCGGGTACCACACCGGGACAGTCTTGTGTAGAGCGTTAATCTCCGGCTTCTGGTGATGAAATGTTCTGGATCTGCTTGCCCTCGGCAAAGTCTGGTCCTGCTCCATAAGTAAAGCGATGTTGTGGAGCTTGCTTGCTGTGTGCCTTGAGGTATCGTTGTATTAGTTAATGAGGTCTCTGTTGAGGTAGCACTGGTTGTTGAGGTAGCTGTAGGTTGCATGCTTCTCTAATGAGGCCTCTGTTGACTCTGTTGAGGTAGAAAATGTTAGTTGGGGTAGCTGTAGTTCTTGAGTAGCATGTACTTGTTAATTCGGTCCCTAGCTCCGGCGAGGCTCTCCTTTTGCTGGACCCGGGTTGCGTTGTCTCCATTTCTTGAGCTGCCGGGCCCTCCAAGTATTTGTCCAGTTCTTTAGGCTCCTCGAAGATGTGTGAGCGTCCACGGTCGTTTATCCTGAATTTTGCTGGTCCAATAAAAGAGAACTGTATGTTTCTCTTCCTCAGCTTGTCTCTTAGGGCAAGGAACCCCTTCCTTGTGTCCACTGTGGGTTTCGAGTAGTCCTGCGTGAATATGATCTTTTGCCCATTCCATGTGATCAGGTGGTTTTTGCGGGCAAAATTGAAGATGGCCTCTGTGTGCTGCGCTCTTAGTGGCCTGCATATTATCGGTCTGGCCGTACTTCTTGTTGTGGAGTTGAAGGCAGGGACCCTGTATGCTCTGTCTAGTTCAAACTGCCGGTCGAATTTTAGGTTTGTGAGCTTAGGGACCAAGTCCTCGATAAAAGTCAAGCATGAGCCCGCCTTGTCTTCGGCCCCCTCCGGCACTCCTAGTATGCGGATGTTACCTCGCCTGTTACGGTCTTCCAATTCCGCCGTTTGCCTTTGGAGTATAGCTGTAGTTCTTGCCAAGGTCCTCAGCTCCTTGTTTGAACTTAGACCCACGTCTTCAATGTCGCTTATTCTCTGTTCCGCAGCAGCGAGTCTGTTGTTGACCGTGTGCATGTCAGCCCTGACCGCAGCTATCTCCAACTATATTGCGTCTGTGGTGTGCTTCGTGCTCCTGGCCAGGTCATGGACATCTGCCAGCTTTTTTAGTATCATCTCTAGGGTCCCATTAATGTCTGGTTTCTGCTTTATCGGTGAGTCTGAAAGCGCAGGTTCTCCTTTGTTCTTTTTCAGCTGCTGTTGGAGTCTTGATTCTCTCTGTCATGTTGTTGGTCTTGGGTTTTCCTTGGTTTCCTTGAACTGCCACGGCCTGTTGTGTTACGGGGTGGGTTTCACTGTTGGGCGCCTCCCCCTTATGTCCTCCTATGGCCAGTGCCGGGCTCAGTCTCACTGGGGGCCTTACTGTTGGGTGTTGTGTAACTCTTTTGTAGCTTCTCTCTATGTTGGGCAGCTCTCAGTAGTGGGCTTCGGGTTCCCTTTGGTCTCCTTGTTCTGATCCGGCTTGTTCGTGTTGTACGGTCTTTCTGTGTTGGGTACCTCCTTATTGCCAGGCTCCCTCCTGGGTAGCGTCTGGCAGCCTTCAGGTGTCCCTCCAGAGGCTGGATCTTGCAGGGAAAAAGGGGGTCTCCCATTGAGCCTTGCTTGCCTGTTGGGTCGCCTGTTGCTCTGACCTCTGTGACTGTTGTGGTTTGCAACACCTTCCCCTCGCGCTGTAGTCTCTCCGTAGACCACTATTTCTCTGAGTGGGGGCAGTGCTGGGCCGGTGCTCGAGGGCGGCCCGATCAGTTGCCCTACTTCTTTTTCTCCATGACCTCTAGGGTGATCTTAGGCTGGGGGACGCTCTTGCTTTACGGAGCCCCCTGCGGTTTTGCTGTGGATTGTTTTGGGTTGTTGTACGATCCTACGTTATCTCCGCACTCCGTTCGTCTCCCGTGCTTCACGTGTTTCTCGTGTTTCTCCTTTTTTGTGCTCATGTTTCTCGTGTCCGCGCCCCACCGGCCGTTTTGCTTGCCCTCTCCTTCTCCTGATCTCTCTTCTCCTGATCAGTGCGTAGCTCTATTCAGCGTGGCTTGATTTACCCTCTTGCTTGCTCTCACCAGCTGTTTTCTCACACTCCCCTTCTCCTCTCCTGATTCGTGCGTAGCCCTGTTAAGCGCCGCTTTATTTACCCTCCGTTGTCTGGTGTCTCCCCTGCTCACCGTCTTGGCTCTTGCCTCTTCGTCTCCTTGATGCCTGGGAGTGTCACTGTTGAGGAGCCTCAGTGCTTGTTTTTTTGTGCCGGCCGGGACCATTACTCGAGCCCACTCGAGCCTGAGCACTCGAACCCACTCGGTTCTCGGCTCCTGGGAAGATGGCGGCTCGGCAAGCCTCGACAAACCTCTCTGGGTTTCAGTTTCGGTTTCGATTGTTCTGGCGGTTGTTCTCCTCTTGCTCGGCACCCCTGGGGCTCATTTAACCGTACCTCTGCTCCGTATGTGACTCTTGGCAGTAGCGGTGGGGATATGTTCCGGTGCTACGGGGTTTTACCCTGCTTTCGGTGAGCGCAGCTTCTTTGCCTCGTCTGTGACCCCGCCCTCTCTTCCTCTTGTGTGTCTTGTGCGTCTGCTGGCTCATACAGTCGCTCTTCTTCTTGCCACAGCGTCTACCTCCGCCTTGATTATGTGCTCTGGTGCGCCCGGTTTCTTAAGTCGTTGCTCTCCTCTTTCCCTTCTGCTGACCTAGCTGGACTCACAGTTGCGCTGGTGCCCTGACTGTCGCCTTTCCGTTTTTTGCCCAGGCGCTCCGTTCTCCTTCGCTCCCGCTCCCTCTCCACTCCGAAATGCTGTGCTGTGCATGTTGTACCTGTCCGGTGCCTCTCCGGTCATTGGTTTTGCTGTAAGCTGATCATCAGAGACGGGTCATGGCGGCTATTGGGCTCCAGGTTTCGGTTTCAGTTTCGAGTTGCCGGCCATCTTCTCTTTGTTCATGCTCCTCATGCTCCTTGTGCAGGGTTCTACCATAGCTTTTCTGCCCTACCGGGAGGATCTTGGGGGCCTGTGGTGACGTCTGCCGCTGCTGCTAGTTTTCCGACGTGCTTCGATGTCTTTTCAGGGTTTCTGTGCTCGCTGCATCTCTCGGGATCCGTGATATTTCCCCCGATCCGACGGAGCAGCAGACTCAGGCAGCCGTCCTCCGTGCCATCCAAGCCACGCCCCCGTTACAAGCTATTTCTAATGCTGCAGGACCAGGCTTGTACAAAATTGAACCTTCCACTGTCCCCCTTCCCTCTTCTTTGAGCGGCTGTGATGTAGCTCAGATTTCATCTGGATTCAGGCATTGCTTTATTTTTGTGTTTCAGACAGACTGCATTTTAAAATGGCACTTTTTGGTGCATGCAAATTGAAAAACATGAAATGAGGCCTGGTGAAAATGCTTTCAGTCTGAAATGCTTGTGCTGAATTAACATGTGTTTTTGCAGTGTAGAAAACTCGTGATTTCAGTTTCCTTTAGAAGGCTCACTGTGGCCTCTTTAGCTTTGCCCAGCTCCTTTTCCTTGTAATCTACAGTCCCTGTTCCTGTCTCAAGAGACTTTGGCTTTGTTGCATATTTAGACAATGCATATTCAGTTCATAACACATCTTCTTATAATGTGTATTAATTAAGTAACCATGCACCAACACTACAGATGGGGCAAACGCATTTTGCATGAAAAGCTATCTAAAACATTACAGCATGTTGCTATGAGTATGTATTAACTGTTTGCGCTTTGAAAATTTGCACTAGAGCATGTTTATGCTATGTTGTACATTGCACATTTTGCATGTGGTGCACAAATAATAGAAAAGCTGTTTTAAATTAATAGCTTTTGCTAGGTAATAATTAATACAGGGTACTAGTATGGGGGGAGGTAAACATAATGGGCTTTACTTCATAAATTAATACTCTTTTGTGTTTGTTTTGTTTTTGGGCCTACCATAAAATGGCTGCCTGGGAATCCAGCTTGGCTGAGAATTGTGCTGAATTAGTGACGCATGCGCAGAACCAGCCACATGAACTGCCAAGTGCCTCAAGTGAAGACACATGGGTCAAGGCCACAGTGAACTGTACATTCTTGTCATCGTGTCAATGTAACAGTGTTTGTGGGAGAGCGTCATCCCTGCGTGCGATGTGAAAGCGAGACGGAAATGGACTGATACACTTTTCCGCATAAATGTTGCAATATTGTATAATTATTGATGGTGTTACATATGACTGTATTAAGCCTTAACGCTTCCATTGTCAGAACTGGTATGGGTTGGATTTGCAATGAGAACAGGATGATGAGACCCCTATGTCACCTGTGCTAACCAATCACAGTGCGAGTTTCTACTGAAACTGCAACATTATTAGTATAGTCAGCCAAGATTTAGAGTATAAATAATGACCCCTTAGGGGGCATGTCAGCTTTTGTCGTCTTTAGCAGCCTTAGACGCCTTAGAAGTCTTAGAGGGAGGAGTGGATAAGAAGCAGATGAGTCCAGACATCATATGGGTTAGGTACGTGAACGTCGCGGGTGCAGCCTGGGAGGAGATTGCGTCCGAGGAGAGACAGAGGGAGGAGGGGGTCTTGCTCATATTTTTTTTTCAGAGATTCCTTGCACGTCATATTTTTGGCAAGGCAGATCACATTCCTCTGTGGTCTTGTGAAGGGAGGGCAGCCTCTCTCTGTGAACACAGAGAGGCAGATTGAACAGACCAGGGCAGAGAATACAGCTGATGGAACAGGTTTAGATTTAGATGCTAAAACTCTAAGTTTATGCTTTGACTAATTAACTAGATTTGAAAAAGATTTATTTGTCTTATGCATTTATTTCTCTTGATGGGAGATTTTTGCCAATTACTGATTAGCCTTGCAAACTCACTCTTGAATTATATTTTTCCTGAAACCCTTTAAAGAGTTCTGACTTACATAGAATTAGGGGTTTCCCTCCTTTATGGAGTGCTTTGTATGCAACCTATAATATGTTTTGTATTAATTCTATTTTTCCTATTTTCAATTCTGTAACCTAATTGATTTTTGACTAATGAATAAAGGGTCAGAGAACTTTAACTTTTAACTAGAAAATAAAACCCTTTAAAAATACTCACAACTCTCTTTATTGGCTTAAATATTAATTGCATTTTTGATTTTTCATGTTTATGTAAAGTCTCCTGAAGGTAATACACAGTGGCAAGGGTCCATCACCTTTACAGTGATAAATTAGAGGTAAATGAGGTTTTGCATTGAAAAAGTACCATGAAATTACCGCTGGATCAGTTTCTGGTAGCAAGAGGATGGTTATTATCAATTAGTTTGGTGATTAAGGATTATTAATATCACCATCAACTATTCGACTAATGGTCCATTGACCTTAGGAGGAAAGTTGGTCTGTGAAAATTGGTTTAGATATTGACTAATACAGATCAAAGTAAAGAAAAACCACAACCCGCTAGATCAGTTTCTGGTAGTAAAGGTAAGGTTAACACCATCACCAAAGGAGCATAGTGTAGTTTAAAAGCCTAAATAGCGCTAGAAAAAAATTGCCCAAGTTAGATAAATGTCCAAGTCCTGATTCCTGACTCCAATGCTCAAAACTTGAAGACTAGCAAAGCAGTAATGGAAGGTGATGCAAGAAGGCGATTGCTGGAGTGGTGTGAGTATCAATAGGGTTGTGAAATGTTGTTAATGTGCTAGGATGTATTTTTGAAGTGTTGAAAATAGTAAGGGTTTTGACTGTTGGTGAAATTTTGCTCATTTTGACTTGATGGTTGTATTGATTATATTGGTAATTTCATAGGACAGAATTTTTTGATTATTGATTATATGTTCTTAACATGAAAAGTTAGCGTCTTGTTTTATGTTGTCTGGAAAAAGTCTCGGGGAATGAATAGCGGGTGGTGACAGAAGCCACACTGCAGTGAGGTTACTCGTCTGTTGGAATAACACTGAGAAGCTAGGTAGGGCTGGCAGTGTTAAAGTAGGGACTATTTTCTGTGTAAAAGTGAGAGTAATTGATAGCAAAGAGTTGGCTGGTGAAACTTTGGTGTTATATCACCTAGAAAGGGTAACACTGAAGGAGTAGCAGGTTCTTCCAAGCTTGAGTGACAGCAAAAGAGTTCGCTGGTGAAACTTTGGTCTTACATAACCTAGAAAGGGTAGCACCGAAGGAGTAGCAGGTTCTTCCAAGCGTGAGTGAAGGGTAAGCGGAAGGGATTTACTCGCAGTGTTTGAAGAGTAAACGGAAGTTCTTACTTTGTGAAGAGTAAGCGGAATGTGTTACTCGCAGTGAAAAGAAATCTATCCTTTATTTAGTGGTACAGAGAGAGTAACAAATGTTTTTATGTTGTTACTAACAGAATTTTGATTAAGAAAACTCAGAAAAATATTGCAGTAAGATTTTTTGGAGGGTCAGTAGTAGGAGTTAAACTGACTGAAATTGAAACAGACAGCATTGGAGAAAAGAAATTGCATTGAACTATTGCAGAAATGAAATTGTTTGAAGGTTTAAATAAACTGTTGGGAGGTAAAGTGAAAAATTCGTTTTTAATTGGTGATGCTCCTGAAGGAACACCTGTGCATTTTATGTCTACCAATTTGAGACAAAATTCATGTATGTGGGTTCAACAATGGTGCAAGATTACTGAAAAAGAGGGTTCTTTGAGGTTTCCAAAAGATGGTACTTTTGAATTGCAAATTATTGACAAATTAAGGGAAGTGTTATGTGAAATGAAGACACCATCTAGAGCTGCACAATTTGAGGCTTTAAGCATGTGGGAAAAGGCAGCAAGAGACAAAGCAAGTGAGGATAAAAAGGTAAAGCACCAGATACAGGAGAAGGGAATTAAAGATGACAAAAAGCTTCAAATAAATAGTGATTCAGGGGATGAAATAATGGATGCATTGTTAACTGAGTGTAAGCCACTTTATGTGGTTTCCATTAAAAATACTGAAAATAGTGTACCAGTAAGTACTACAGTGGCTACTGCTTCTGTTAAACAGAGAGAAACACAGACTGAGAGAACTGTGCAGACATTTCAGATTAATCCACTACCTGTTGATTCAGCACTGACAGTGATATCTCCAGGTGTTACTGCTTCAAATGTGACTGATTCAGTACAAGTATTACAAACTGCAGATGCACAGGCAATGCCTAGAAAAATTGTGACTGTTCCAATTAATATGGTCCCTACTCAAAAGGTTCAAAGAGCTGCAGAAGGAGTAATTATGTCAGGGTTTATTTCAGAAACTCAGAATTCACAGATTATTGAACAGAAATTACCCCAGACAGTCCAAGCACTGAAAGGTGGGGGAAAAATGGTCTTTACAACATCTGCAGCCCAGGATAAAATGAATATATTTGAAGATGGGATTTTTCAAACCTGCTGTGAGGAAGCAGCAGTGCTTAAAAAGATAGAGAGCATGGGGGAACAAATTAACCCAGACCCTGGAAAAGAGAACCAGCTTAGGGCGAGATGTAGGTAACATCAAATTTGCGAGTCCTTAATAGCGAATTTTACCGATTCGCTATTAAGGACTCGCAAAATTGAATGTAGGTAGGAATCACTTAAATATTAGCGATTCCTTAATATTCCTTAATAACGAATCGCAAATTGAGATTCGTTAATAAGGAATACCTACCCATTCATTCCTATGGGCTAGGAGGCCCATAGGAATGAATGGGAAGATATTCACTATTTGCGATTCGCTATTAAAGAATCGCAAATAGCGGGAGCTATTTCAAGGGTGCCAGGGTGTCAAAAGGACACCCTGTTGCACCCCTGAAATGTGCATGTGTGCACATGTGGCGCACATACATGCCCTAAGGGCATGAATATGTGCACATGGCACTTTAAAAAAAGCAAAAAAGTGCTTTTTTAAAGGAAATCGCTAGTTACCACCAACTTGAAGTTGGTGGTAATTAGCGATTCCTTAAGGCTAAAGTGCACTTTCTTTTGTGCTACTTACATTGCATTTAAGGAATCACAATTTGCGATTCCTTAAATGCAAGAGCAAAATAAGGAATCGCAATTTTGCGATTCCTTATTTTGCTTGTAGGTTTAAACTCACCTACATTACTCGCAGCCAAATAGCGATCGCAAACGCTGAAATTCTGCGAATTTCAGCGTTAGCGCTCGATATTTGGCCACCTACATGTGGCCCTTAGTGTTTTAAATTCAACATTTGAACATGAAGAAATTAACAGTCCCTGCTGTTTAGATCATGAAAATGTGAACCAGTGTCAGGAGAAAGAATTAATTTCCCTGAGTAAGGAAACAGCTACATGTGCAGTAACTACACGTGATAGACTGACTGATTTGGCTGAAAAATATGAAATTGATGTTTCAGGAAGTTTTCCATTTCAGAAAAATTTCAGGGTACATATGGATGATGAGGCAAATGAGACCATGCATTCTTCAGGAATGAAATTGCACATTGCAGAAATAATAAAATATATTTTCAAATGCAATGGGTTTTAGAAATTAGGAGACAAGTGGACAAGAAAACATGAGAAGAAAAAGAAACCACCAGACCTAGCAAGGAAACTGGATAAGAAAAAGAAACCACTAGACCTTGTTGAGGAAAATAATAAACAGGATGAGGGAGAAGCTTTTGCTTACTCATTGAGAGAAAAGGTGGGAGAAGTGTAAGTTCATGTGCCACGGAACTAAAGTGAACTTGCAGCATTTCTGAACACATTCCCAAAATTGAGAGACAAACTTGTGCTGTGGTGCCCACAAGTTGGTGAAATTGTTGAAATTTTAAAAGAGTTGTGTATTAATTTGGAAATGCTCTTTGACATTGCCATGCAGACTGAATTGTGGTTTGAATCTAAAGTTGTTGTGCAAAGGCCAGGTGAGGAGACAATGAAAAAGGTTTGCATGAATGCACCATCATTTTCTGTTGGTATGGAGAAAAAGTAGCAGTGATTACTTTCCTGAAGGGCAGAGTGCCAGCAAAGGATGTTAATTGGGTACAGATTAAAAGATCACAGGATGGAAGTAAAGGTGTTTTGGTTCGTGCAAATTCAGGTATGGATGTTGCACTGCTGGAAAAAGTATTCTTTTGCCATCTTTATAACAGATTTGAGCATTGGAAGAAGAAATTTAAATTTAAACATGATGCAGCAGTTGGAAATGTGCAAAAACAGAAAGAAATGCAGGTGCAAGATGTGTCAGCCAAGCAAATGCAAATGTCAGTTCAGAAACAGGTACCAATGGCAGGAGTTTTTCAGGCCCAAATGGTCCCACAAAATATGGAAATTGCTAAAATTAATTTAAATAAGTTGTCCAGAGCAAATGTGAATTATTTCCAGAAACAAAATCAGAACCCTGTTCAACAGGTTGCTGTATTTGAAAATGAGAGTTTTAACCCTCACAATTCTGAATTTACCAAGTCCATTGTGAAAGCAGTGGAAGGTCCAGACTTAGTTGTAGGAGTTTTAAACAAAGAAATTACAAACCCAGTTTTAGAAGAATTTGCACCAAAAATAGGCCCATTTGAGGAAAGTTACCAATTTGTTGTTTGTGACTCAGGCCTGGCAGGAAAACAATTGTTTTGCAAATTAAACAGCACAGATTACTGTACACCAGATAATGTTAATTTTCAGATTCCTGATGAGGATGTACATTTTAAAATGGCCCAAGAAGAGACAGCTGTAGCATTGTTTTCAGAAAAGACAGTTGGAAAATTACCTTCTGATTTGAAAGAAGTAATAAACACAGAAGTAAGGGAGTTCACAGAGAAAGATGTAAGATTAATACAATGTGCAGAACATGTCTTATTCAAATTAGAACCAGATGACATGTATTCAAGAACACCATCAGTTGCAGAAAGTTTACCCATAATTGCAGATAAACTGAGTAAAAGATTTTTCATGGAATTGATTGGAAGTTTATGTAACTTTCTGATCACAGGTTCACAGAAACTAAATGAAAAGAACAGAATAGTGCAGGAGATTAATAGCATAACTGATCTATGTTGTCCTGTGGTACCGAATCCAGCCAACATATTTTTTAACATTCCATGGGCTGAAGAATGGCTTACTGTTATTGATTTTTGTCAAGTTCATGTCACAGTGCCATTGCATGAGAATAGTCAGGAGTACTGTCAAAAAGAAGATGAATGTCTGGGACACATAATTGGAAAGGGAGTTAGAAAGGTGTCACCAGAGAGAGTGGAAATAATTCACCAGATGAATCCACCTCAAATTCAGAAAGAAGTCAGGAAGTTTTTGGGAATGGTTAGCTGCTGTAGAGAGTGGTTACTAAACCTTTCCCTAGTGGCTAAGCCTTTACTGAGGCTGACACACAAGGATGTGTCTGATCCGCTTCCATTGGACAACAATTGCACAAAAGCATTCCTAGAGTTGAAAGAGAAAAAGTGTCGCGCCCCAGCACTAGGAATGAAAGTTTATTTAAAAGAATACCAATATGCAGTGAGAGGAAGGGCTGCGCTCTCTCAGTGCCTGTTCAAAAACATGAATGTGTTCAAGGGTCTGTGATGTATTTCCCAATGACCTTTGACCCCAACATCAATGAAACTGAATATGAGTGTCTAGATGTCATGAAAATATGCATAAAGCCAAGATCAGACTTTAAGGATGAACGTCTGATTCAGCCCAACAATGTCCATTTTGTAGATGGCCCATGTTTGAAAGGTAACAATGACACATTAGGAGCAACACATGCTGTGCTTCCTATACATTATGATGTCAAAACTTCATGGCTTTCAGTAGTTACCTCAGCCCAAAATTCGAAATTGATTGCCCTTACCATAACATTCAGTATATCTGCTCAAATGGGAGTCACTGTTGTCATGGGAGAGAGAAATGTTAATTCAGTTGCATAAAATTGTATTCTGTTAGCCTATACATTCAATGGGATTTCCACAGGTGAATATGAAAAGAATACTGTTTATGTTGAGAAAAATGACTACTGCATAGTAGCAAATGTATTATTGCAAAAACTGATGCCCAGGTATAGATTTCCAGTTTCTCTGAAATCAGATCATAATGAGGTCTCAAAGATGATGTGTGCAGAGCCTCAGATAGGACAAGGATTGGATTGTAGATATCTGCCTGAAATTCCAAGCATAATAAAGCAACACAAAGACAGCACAGAGTTACACTTTGCAAAAGACTGTGTTTCAGCATCACCCAAGTGGCTTGAAAATGGACATGCAAATGCACTTGTGAAAAACACAGATGAAAAGACTAGCCATTGCTGTGAAGGTCTGACTGATGTGGAGCGTGCCGTTTCTCACCAGATTGCAGCTGCTACACAAGATCTGCATAATGAATGGTACCAAAACTTTGATCTGAGAGATGCTGTGAAATGGAAAGGCCTGTTCCAAATGATCCTGGCAAAGACTGTTGTGAAATGTGGTGGCCTTCCAAATTGGGTGCATGCCTCACACACACGTATGGTCCTGTGTCCCCCTGATAAAACAACTCCTCTTCAAGAAGAGATGCCAGCAGTGGTCAAAAGTCCACAGAAGAGGGTCAGTCAAGCTGTAAGGAAACACACAGAGTCTGAAGCAGCACTAGAGAGAACTGAAGTGGCACTGGAAAAGCAAAAAGTGGAAACTGACTCAGATGAAAGCGGTGTCCAAAGGGTGAAAGAGTCAGATGCAGCCTCTGAAGAAGAAATTAGTGCTGTGGGCCTACGAGTGGAGGTAGGAAAAAGCTGGCTGAAAGGGTATCCAAAAAGTCTACAGTGGTCCCTTGAAAAATCATTTGCACCCATAGCTGAAACATCTGAATCTGATCAAAGTGAAAATAAAAGTGAAAGGCTTGGATTGAAAAAGTGCAAATAATTGATGGTGCTCTGTCAGAGTTTCTCAGCACCTGAGTGGTCAAAATGCATGGAAAAAGTACAGAATGCCACTTTGAATGAACTGTATGAGCCACCCTGATGGCAAGCTGGTGAAAAAGAGAAAATGAAAGGCTGAAACAATAACTGAGAATTGCCAAGAGCTGAAGAGAAAAGAATCTTTGAAATGATGAAAGAAAAAGAAGAAAAGATGAAGAAGAAGTAAAAAAAAAAAAAGAACTGTCCTGTTGAATTTTCCTTTTATTATTTTAGTTACTTATTTTAGAGAAGACTAACAGTTCCAAGAAGCTACTTACAGAACTCTGCACTAAACATTTGAGCTTGGCTATATATGATCTGATTACAGACTAAACTTGTGTTGCCTTAGAAATAGTGGTAAAATTGTTATATGCTAAGCTTTTGCAATAAAAAAAAAATCACCTGTGAGATTAAATAAGTGTGATGATTTACAAATCATTTGAGGTATCATGATTTGTTATCATCAAAGGGAGGGTTGATGTAGCCCAGATTTCATCTGGATTCAGGCATTGCTTTATTTTTGTGTTTCAGACAGACTGCATTTTAAAATGGCACTTTTTGGTGCATGCAAAGTGAAAAACATGAAATGAGGCCTGGTCAAAATGCTTTCAGTCTGAAATGCTTGTGCTGAATTAACATGTGTTTTTGCAGTGTAGAAAACTCGTGATTTCAGTTTCCTTTAGAAGGCTCACTGTGGCCTCTTTAGCTTTGCCCAGCTCCTTTTCCTTCTAATCTACACTCCCTGTTCCTGTCTCTAGAGACTTTGGCTTTGTTGCATATTTAGACAATGCATATTCAGTTCATAACACATCTTCTTATAATGTGTATTAAATAATCAACCATGCACCAACACTACACATGGGGCAAACGCATTTTGCATGAAAAGCTATCTAAAACATTAGAGCATGTTGCTATGAGTATGGATTAACTGTTTGCGCTTTGAAAATTTGCACTAGAGCATGTTTATGCTATGTTGTACATTGCACATTTTGCATGTGGTGCACAAATAATAGAAAAGCTGTTTAAAATTATTAGCTTTTGCTAGGTAATAATTAATACAGGGTACTAGTATGGGGGGAGGTAAACATAATGGGCTTTACTTCATAAATTAATACTCTTTTGTGTTTGTTTTGTTTTTGGGCCTACCATAAAATGGCTGCCTGGGAATCCAGCATGGCTAAGAATTGTGCTGAATGAGTGACGCATGCGCAGAACCAGCTACATGAACTGCCAAGTGCCTCAAGTGAAGACACATGGGTCAAGGCCACAGTGAACTGTACATTCTTGTCATTGTGTCAATGTAACAGTGTTTGTGGGAGAGCGTCATCCCTGCGTGCGATGTGAAAGCGAGACAGAAATGGACTGATACACTTTTCCGCATAAATGTTGCAATATTGTATAATTATTGATGGTGTTACATATGACTGTATTAACCCTTAACGCTTCCATTGTCAGAACTGGTATGGGTTGGATTTGCAATGAGAACAGGATGATGAGACCCCTATGTCACCTGTGCTATCCAATCACAGTGCGAGTTTCTACTGAAACTGCAACATTATTAGTATAGTCAGCTAAGAATTAGAGTATAAATAATGACCCCTAAGGGGGCGTGTCAGCTTTTGTCGTCTTTAGCAGCCTTAGACGCCTTAGAAGTCTTAGAGGTAGGAGAGGAGAAGAAGCAGATGAGTCCAGACATCATATGGGTTAGGTACGTGAATGTCGCGGGTGCAGCCTGGGAGGAGATTGCATCCGAGGAGAGACAGAGGGAGGAGGGGCTCTTGCTCATATTTTTTTTTCAGAGAGTCCTTGCACGTCATATTTTTGGCAAGGCAGATCACATTCCTCTGTGGTCTTGTGAAGGGCGGGCAGCCTCTCTCTGTGAACACAGAGAGGCAGATTGAACAGACCAGGGCAGAGAATACAGCTGATGGAACAGGTTTAGATTTAGATGCTAAAACTCTAAGTTTATGCTTTGACTAATTAACTAGATTTGAAAAAGATTTATTTGTCTTATGTATTTATTTCTCTTGATGGGAGATTTTTGCCAATTATTGATTAGCCTTGCAAACTCACTCTTGAATTATATTTTTCCTGAAACCCTTTAAAGAGTTCTGACTGACATAGAATTAGGGGTTTCCCTCCTTTATGGAGTGCTTTGTATGCAACCTATAATATGTTTTGTATTAATTCTATTTTTCCTATTTTCAATTATGTAACCTGATTGATATTTGACTAATGAATAAAGGGTCAGAGAACTTTAACTTTTAACTAGAAAATAAAACCCTTTAAAAATACTCACAACTCTCTTTATTGGCTTAAATATTAATTGCATTTTTGATTTTTCTTGTTTATGTAAAGTCTCCTGAAGGTAATACACAGTGGCAAGGGTCCATCACCTTTACAGCGGTAAATTAGAGGTAAATGAGGTTTTGCATTGAAAAATTACCGTGAAATTACCGCTGGATCAGCTGCTCTGGATCAAAAGAAAAGGCAGGAGCACCTGTCCAAGTCTTTATCTGTTTATCTCACCAACCAGGCACTCTACTCTGGGAGGCCTTCTTACATTGTTTAGGGGGGACAGGAGGAGTTGGTGAAGCAGTTTTTGTGCGAAGTTGTCGTATGATAGTAGGGCGCATGTGCTACTGGTGCATAAAATACCAAACATTTTACCACGTTGTGGTGAGTCAAACATACACCCTGCACCGGCGCTAGCAAGTTAGCACGGCCCTGCGTAAGCCAGAAAACCATGCAAAGTGCCTACCTTATCCCCTTCCGTGCTTCCGTCGGCCAACGGCCGTTGCAAGCACTACCTCGCTAGTGCTGCGCACGTCTGTTGGCCGACGCGGCCCTGCCCACTCTTTCAAACCGCCGCACTGCGGCGGAATTCACGCCGCGGTTAAGCGGTTAAGCTTCAGCTTAACCACACCTTTACTCTTGGCAGCTAGCGGCAGTAGATCACACCCGGTTCTCTTCCAAGTTGATCCAGCTGGATAGATCCAATTCAGCCCTCTAAACAGAGGAGACCTTAGTAAATCTAAAAAAAAAGCTTAATGGCAGCAGCTGGAACCAAATCTTTTTCCTTTTCCTTTTCTTTATTGCCTCGTGCACTTCCAGCAGCTAAGCGGCAACTGAAACCAGTCTCACTGCCTCGAAATACTTAAACGCCTCAAAAAACGCTAATATCATACTCCTGCCAGGCTCCGCAGGAGTGGAGGGGGAAAAAATCCCTACAGGAGCAATCTCTCCAAGCCTCTCTACGCCTCAACATGTCTCCTCGATAAACTTCAAAGTCACTTTCTTCAACCCCATCCAACTGCCGGGTTTCTGGGCGGCCGTCTCCTAAATCGCTTGAACGCGACACCAATTCGGCTTTTCCATTTTATTCACGCCGCATCTCGGCGCATCTTGAACACCGCTGGTGCTCCGTGTACAAGCACCAGCGTCTGTCTGCGAAGGAGAGAGGAGGGACCGGAGGATCCAGTTCCGCCCCCAGTAGCAGGACATGGGGCAGCCGCTGCTGACCCTGCGTTTACAAGCTTGTCTCAGCTACGGCGCAATTGTCCATGTTGTAAAATAGACAAATCCTGTTCCATTAAATCTATTGCAGAAGACACAATGTTGCCAAGTGAATAAATCCTGGAAGATAGTGTGCTCATGCCATTGTCGACCGCAGCTAAAGCATTTCTAGGTTAACCCTATCAATCTCACGCAATCTCTCAGCAGCCTCCAGTTGAGAGAGTTTCCATACTTCATTGTAAATAGCGTACAAGAGGCGCTTATGATGTGGCTTTTGGGGACCTAACAAAAAATACCTAAGATCCATGTCATCTGAGGGAAGGGACAAGCGTTGTTTCATTTAGGACAGTGTTTAGGTCTTTAGCCACTCTAGGCATAACTTTCTGACACTGTAAGATGTCACCACGCAGTGTGTTCTGATTGTACATAGCGCTGGTCAGGCCTATGGATACTAAACCATTCGATGGTACCCCTGAATCTTGACGGACACCTATCTGTGTCGATAGGCCGAACCAACCATCCCTTCCAATTGGGATCTGATGAATTGTACGATCAATTGTGTAGCATGGCATCTAATGTATCCTCACTGTGTTGTGTTTAATTTTGCCACCCTCAAAGTATGTAGGCAAGGGAATTGGAGGTGTGTTCAAGTCCTTGTTCTTGGCTAATCCAAGACAGCAAGTCTGTTGCACTGTGTTGTTCAGGAAGATTATCTGATGTGGTATGAGGCAGGCTCTAAATAAGGCCTCAGTTTCCAGAACTTGCCATTCTTTAGTCCCCCAGACAGATTTTGTGTCTATAGTGTCTTTCCAAATGTCGAAACCATGTACAGACAGCTGGGCAATAAAGGAAGCAGAGTATATCAGCTTAATGTTAGTGATCATATTTTTCTTTGCAGGTGTAGGTGCAAGCTTATAATAATAAGATGTTGAGTCAGAACTGCTAAACCCAGAAAAATAAGCAAACTTGTGTGCAGATGTTGTTGAACTACCTTTCAGTGGTGTTTGGCAAAGTTCCCATTGATGGTAAGTGAAAACTTTACGTGGGGTACTCACCCAATGCAAGAAATGGTGACCATAGTGTTGATAACAAAATATGGTGTCAAAATTAGATGTATCATCACACAGTTCATCATTTGAAAATGCAGCAGATTGTTCTTAATCAGACAGCATTGTATTTACAGTTTCAAAGTCCCAATCATAAGAGAAAGTACTACAGGTGATGATATCGCTAAGAGAAATTTTAAATAAATGTGGTATTTTAAAAAGTTCAGTAGGACCATATACATCATAGGAAAATCTGTCCCAAACTATTCCTTCAGGAACTGGAACTGCTGTAATGTTCACTAAGGACAGGTCTCTCTGTTCACGGTGCGATGGTGCATGCAGTTTCAGGACCAAGTTCACATGTTGTACTGCAGAGCATTCTGGGAGGTAATGTCTATTCAGGAGCAGGAAAAAGACAGTCACTACCACTATACAGAGGACTAGGAACAGTAGACCAATTGCAATCCAGAGCTGTAGCCAGGGAAAAACAAAGTAAGTCTTTTTCAGCCAAGGGTAGAAATCACGAATTAGTAGCCGATTACGATGTTGGTCGGAAAGGCTCCGAATGGGATTCGGTTTTTCCGAATCGGATTCGGAACCCGCGTTTCTGACCGACTCGGAAACACATCCGACCGACCGATTCTGATAGTCGGAAAACGTTATGTTGTTCCGACTTGGTTCCGAACGGCATTCGGAGAAACCGAGTCGGTCAGAGCCGAATCATACAGGTCTATGGACCGCGTTTCTGACCGATGCATTATGATGTCGGATTCGGACAGCCTTTCCAAATTGGTTTGTCTGACATGGATAGGCTGTTGGAATCCAACTTTTGGGGCCTGTTGCAGGCCTCCCTTCACCCGGAGACCTCCGGTTGGCACCTGTGTGGGCTCCAATGGGTCCCCTCTTTCCAACCATGCACTGTGTGGCAGGCACCAAGGGGTGCCCGCCACAGGGTGCAAGGATTTCCGCGACCACCCCTTTTTTCAATGGGAACCTGGCCAGGCTCCCATTGAAGTCAATGGGAGTCTGACCGAATGGTGTTTGGAAACAGTGTAATCGGTCGGTCGGACTCCCCGAATCCGATTCAGTTGGAAACCATTCTAACACCGAGTTGGTTGGAATGCTTTCTGACCAACATCGTAATGAGGCCCTTAGTTGTTTGAGGGAAACAGGTGGTGGTGGTAACTTGGGTTCACTTGGAACCAGGGCACAAGTCAAGGGTACACGCAGGTACACGGTGTCCACCCACTATTTTCACAGGATGAACGCCGTCCACCCTGCAAGAAGTGGGCCCCACTCAAATATGATGAACTTGTCCCAGTGTAATTTTCAGACACAGATTCAGCAGTACCTGCACCTTGTCTGCTTTCATTTCCAGCAGCAACGTGCAGACGGTGAGGCAGCTTTCGTATTTCAGACTCCAGCTGGCCCATAAGAAAGGCTGAATTTAAAGGGGCCATCAGGCCTCCTTTTGTTTCACTATCCTGACTTCGAGCTATCTGAGCCTCACACTTAGATGCAAATGCAAGGGATGGGAAACAAAAGCACACAGATTGTTATCACTTCACAAATACTTGAGAGGCATGCTGTTTACGTTGTTCAATCCCTGAAATGCATGCACTGCAAGAATGTGGGATGTGGTGGTGGGCTCCAGTATTTACACAAATAACATTTTACCACTATTTTGTTTTATTTCATTTATAGCACTACTCATCCCAATGCAGGGTGTCAGAGCACTTTGCATCACATCTACACATTATACATTGACAATAAATAATTTAATTGTATAAAATCAATGTACAAAATGTGTTACAAAAGACAGTGAGGGTTACAAGGTGAAGGAGTCACATATTCTTTCTAGCTCACTGTGCTATATGACAAGGTTTACAATTTATGAAGTGCAAGTAACAAAAGGATCTCTGTGTTAAAGTCACTAACTTAGCTAGCTGCATAAAATAAAAGTGTATCATCTGCATTTTAGATGATGTGCTTTTCAGGAGACACATTAACCCTCTAAACTACTTTCTCAAACGTGACTAGAGAAAACATAGGTCTCTCCATCAAATGCATTATCCTCCAAAGTTATTCTTACCATTATTATTCTTCTCTGGGATTTACTGGGTCCACAAAGATCTCTGCAGAAGGTGCCTTACCCCATAAGATAGTTTAAAATGCATACTTTGCGACCAATTAATCAGATTAGATTTACTGTTACCTGTCTCCTTGTTTTCAACTTCTTTTTGACAGAGTTTAAAAAAAAAAATAAAGTCCTCATTTACAAAAGTCCACACTTTTTATGACACCCCGGTGGTGCAGGCCTCTCAATAATATCTTTGGGGTAACGCAAAGCCACCCTGCATGGCCTCATAGATGTGGAGTAAGACAAAGCAGTGTAAATCGATGCGTTGCCTAACTCT
This sequence comes from Calotriton arnoldi, assembly GCA_963921515.1. Taxonomy (NCBI): domain Eukaryota; kingdom Metazoa; phylum Chordata; class Amphibia; order Caudata; family Salamandridae; genus Calotriton; species Calotriton arnoldi. Next base: position 115,452 of record CAWUFW010015930.1, read on the forward strand.
ACATCAAGAAGGCGTTCCATGGGCATTGCAGTGGGTTTTCCCATGCAACACCCATGGGTTTTGACACATTTCCAGATTTGCAAGGATCTGTAAACCTGGGAATGCGTCAAAACTGTGCACCTCCCCAGGGGAGGAGTAACTAGGGGAAAAAACTTTATTTCTCCTCGTTTTTCCTCTTTCTATGTGTGCTGCATTTTGCAGCACACATAGAAAGAGGAAAACACGTCCATTGATTGTTTTTGTGCAGGAAGATGTCCCTTCCTGCACAAAAACAATCATGCCAACAACGCAGACACCCCTGCACCATGGTGCAAGGGTGTCTGCGTTGTTGCTAGGCACCAATTGGTGTGCCTGCACATGCATAGAGGACAGGAATGTGCCGTATTTCATTAATGCTGCACATTCCTGCCCTTTCCTTTTGAAGCAGGGCAGCGCTGCAAGAAACCTTGCGGCGCTGCCCTGCATCAAAAAGTTGTATATGAGGCCCTGAGTGTATAAATTCAGGTGCACATTTTGCGTCGGGTTGCGTTACTTTTTTGGCACAACCCAGATGCAAAATCTCAGTTGTTAAATTGCATAATGCGCTCAAATGTACTCCTTATAGACATGCGAAACATGTGTGAAGTGTTAAGACCAGATGTCACTTCCTGTGAGGTCATGGTTGATATGTCACTTCCTGTGATGCCGTGTTGTCACACTGTGATGTCACGCTCCATGATGTTACTTGCATACTGCCTAACTTGGTTAGTCCCCCCACTTCTTTTTTAGGTCTCGCCTAGCGTTGCAGCGCATGCGCTGCTCACTTTGCGAGGCTTGCTGTATTAGGGTATTTTTTAGAAGTGGTGTGGAGGTCCCGCCCATATTTTTCATTGGCTGGCGTCATCGTCCATGGTAAATGCTGGCTTCCCATTGATAATGAGGCTTCTTAGTCCCTTACTGTTACCGCCCTGTCTCCTTTTGTGACCGCCCATCAGGACTGGATCTTTTACTTGCGGCGTTATACTGTCTCCTTCGTTTAGTTAGTAAGCACTTTTTTTTTCATTAGGGGCTTTGGCAATGGCGGCGCGTGTTTATTTTTGCATCGCGCTTTCACTTTAACAATAGCTGCCGACCAAACCCGCAAGTGCTGTGTGGGGCGGCAGCTATTGTTAAAGTGAAAGTGCGATTCAAATATAAGCAAGCCACTGCCTTTGCGCAATGGCGACAGCTTCTTTTTCTCTATCCCGCCCCCTCTGATGGTGACGTTGCATTCCATGGAGTCTGCAGGCAGCAAGGAAGCGGCCCGCGCCGGAGTCTGAGTGAGTACTGGGGCCCACCAGGGGGAGGGGCCGCGGTCAGACGGCAGCGTTCCCTGCCTTGAAACCTTAGAGGGGAGGGGGCGTGAGGCCACCTGGGGAGGATACGGGGTCTGTCTTGGTGATGCGGGGTTCGGTTATTAATAACTCCCGTTTGCATCTTGCTCTCAGGCTTGCAGACCTGAGAGGTCTTCGGTAGACTTTAGGGAAGTGGGGCAAAGGGAGCAGACCTGGATTCGGCCACGGGCAGAGGGATTTAAGGGTAAATCATGAAAAGTGGTCCATCCGAAAGGCCGGCTGCGCTGGAGCCGGGTCCGTCACACTGAGAGCGCGCTGATACCAATGCAAATGGAAGTCCATGTAGACTCGTGGCTTTTAGCGCCTTGGTACTTTTCCTAAAGAGAGAAGATTTTTCTGCGGTAAACCATGTCCGCTGGCCAGAGATTAAAATGCCATAAGAGAGGCAAATGGGGGCAATTAAAGGTCATTTGGAAGCGCGTTCCACGCAGTGGAGGCCCTGTTGGAAAACTACCCTGGCAGTGACCAGAGTCAGCCTATGTCAGAGTAAGAGGGGTTATGGCGGGCCGGCGCATAGTACTTTTCCTAGGAGACCTGTCTTCGTGGCAAGAGCATCTTAATGACCTTTAAAGCCCATGTGTCCGATGAGTACCAATTTTAATGTTTAACAAACTCGAAAGTATAGCAGAGCTCGGCAGACATGGGTATTTCTAGAAACACGCGCCAGAAAACTAAAAATAAACTATGTGCCACTGCCGAACCGTAACCGGTTTCTGATGATGGTGGGCCCTAGTTGATAGCTTAACATTAAGATTGAGCGAAAAAGAATACATCAGGTCAAAAAGTGAAATTAAAAATAAATGCATTTAACATTTTTTCCTCTGGTTTACAAATTCGTAGGCAAACCCCTCGCATGTTTAAGAACCTCCTAATCAGTGACAACGTAAATGGAGCCTTTTTTGGTGGGGGGGGTTTATATAGCGCAAACTCGACCCGAAGGTATCAGAGCGCTTTACATGAGCTCCAGTTGCATTGCAGACGGACACATTCATGTTGTTAGGCAAGGGGTGATTAAATAATTTGCCCAGAAACACAGGACGTTGAGCGTCCCCTTGCAATGCGATAGGTCTCACAATTGAGAGAGTTTAAGCTATTGGCATTGTAAATGACAATGCCTTTTATTTATGTGTTGTTTTTAAAACAGATAAATAAAAGGTATTGTCATTCACAATGTCAATAGCTCAAACTCTCGTAAATGCGAGACCTATTGCATTGCAAATGCTTGTTTTGGATTTGTGCCCTGGTTGGATCCAATGAGAAAGTATCAAAGTCGATGAAGTAGCCAGACGCAGTTTGATCTATCTTTGGTAGCTTAGCAGGTTTTGTAGATCTGGCAGATGCTTCCTGTCAAGACATTCACATAGATGTCGGTATTAGGTTGAATTGAGATCTGTGTTTCATTTGTAGTTTGTTGCTGTTTAATTTTAACAGGTACAAGTTCCATTCCAATGTTGGAAACTCCTTCACTTCGTAGAGTAGAATCTTCAAAAGTTATTAATCTTTCCATCTGAACTTCCTGATTGGTAGTGAGAGGAGATCGGTGGCTACCAAAGAGCCCACCTGCCTATTGTTGAGTATTGGCCACATAGTGTGGTTTGATCAGATCTATTGGGATGAATCTCTTTTCTTTCTTGCCGGAAAGAGGCGGAAGAAGTACTGTTCTTGTTCCTTCGACAGCCAGTGCAGGTACAGGCGCTCTGTAAGATGGCCCAAATTCTTTATTGTCCACAATTTTTTCTCTGACCAGGTCCACAATTTTTGGGACCCAGGCAGACCCTGCTGGAACAGCTTTCACTTCCCCAGTGGCAGTGCGTTTTACTTGGACGTTGATTTGTAATGCCCAGAATTCTTTGAGTTCCTGTAAAACAGCCAAACGATCATTGATGTCAAATGGTTTTTCATCTGCCACTGTGCTGCCACAGTCGAGGTCTGGTACCCACATTCTAATCCCAAACAGGACTTCGTATGGAGTATGGCCCCCTAGGGAACTTCTTGGCATGTGGTTTAGTGCCCTTTGGACCCCATATAGGTGTTTGACCCAACTGCCACCAAAGCCTAATACCGTTGCTGTTAAGGATTGCTTTAAGTTCCGGTTCTTCCTCTCCACAATTGAATTTCCCTCGTGATGATATGGGGAGGAGTACCACAAGACCACACCCAAACTTCCCATGTCTTCTTTGTAAGCCCGTGAGCTAAACGCAGGGCCATGGTCGAAATGTAATGTGCCAATTGCGTATGTCCCTATGAAGCCTCGCAAATCCTTTATAACAGTTCGGGCGTCAGCCGAGTGCTGAGGCCAAACCCACAGGAATCTAGAGCATGAATCCACTGCCACCAAGATGTACCTGTAAGCCCCGTGTGATTGTAAGGGGCCGCATTGGTCCAAATAGGCGCATGCGAGAGGTCTGTCTGATATCAGTAATAGTCTTTGTGGTAGACGTGCTACAGTGCAGTGGAACCTTTCATCTGCTGACAGATATCGCACTTAAGGACAAAACCTAGGTCTGTTTTGTTAGACCTGACCACCAATAACACTGCTTTAGTAGTGAAACAGTCGCAGCGATACCTGAGTATGCTGAACCCAGAACCTGTGCAGCTAGAATTAATCCTAATCTGCGATCCATGTTTGGTATTACTCTATCCCCCACTCCTGGAATTTGAGCATACGGAATGTTTTGCTCATCTAAATTGTAGGAGTACTTTAGTGGAAAACCTTTTGGCGAGGCTGAGCTGTTGTTACGCATAGCGTTCACAGCTATCATTATCTGTCCGTCTATCCTCGTGCTAGAATAAGTGATTGCAGCAACAGCAGCAGTTCACACTGTCGCCTTGGCGGCTTCATCAGCCAGTGCATTCCCTTCAACATGCACGCCAACACGCTGATGATTCAATGTGTGAATTACATGAGCCCTTGGAAAGCCTTTTTTCAGCTCTGCCACCTGTTCCCGAAGCAATCTGTGCTTTATTGTACAACCTTTGGAATCTCTAAACCCATTCTGGCCTCAATAGTGAAGATATTCAGTGTATGACTGGATACAATAAAATAAAATAAATCACACACAATGAGTGTGGGGAATTCCCGATCCGTATTCTCTAGTGCAAGTATCAGGGCTTTTAGTTCTGCCAGCTGTGCCGTGCAATCTCCTAGAGACTGCGTCTGTGTATTGCTAGGATGGTACTTGCCATCCCGCATACGTCCCTTCAGAATTGCACATACTGCACCGTATTGCTGTTTACTTCCTACGGCAGGCTGGGCAGATCTGTCAGTGTAAATGATGTATTCATACTGATCGAGAGGCATTATTTCATTGGGAGAAGATATTCTTGTTCGTACTGCAGGAATGCTTGTGTTTTTAATGTAGAATCAAATTTGTAGTATACATCTGTTGCAGTGAGAGAATTAACCATCCATTGCGGATGCAGTGCTTTTGCGTTTGGAATGCTTGCTTTGGTAACAGCCTCTAAGGTTGGTACTGGAGTCACGACAATTATGCGTTTCCCCTGTGTTAGTGCTCTTTCTGCCACTACAGCAGTTTGTACTGCTGTTAGTATTTTTTTTGTGGATGCAAACCGCATTTCAGCGTTTGTGTACAAATGTGATTTGTATGCTATGGGTACTGTTTCGCCTTCATTGAAGGTTAGGTAAGTGTACCCTAATTGACCCCCTACTACACAGATCACCAAATTAGTGGTATTCACACGTGTGTGTAAATGTTTGGACGCTATCATGTCAGCTTGTACTAAACAAAGAATTTCTGTGTGTTCCTGTGTCCAATGTTGGACTGAAAAATCAGGTCTGATTAGGTCATAGAAAGGTATAACACTTTATGCGTAATCCAAAATGTATGTTTTGCCAAAATTTAGTAATCCTAAAGTGGATTGTAAATCTTTCAGAGTCTTTGGAGGTTGGAGCAGAGCACATTTTTCTAAATAATTTGCTGCCAGGCTTTTTCATTCACTTGATAACTCATATCCCAAAAATAGGACATTGAGATGGGCAATTTTTGATTTTTTAAAGTTACATTTGTAGCCCAATGTGGTGAACCCCAAAATCATGTTGTTCACCCTGTACAAATGATCCATTGACTCATCGTCCATCATTATAAATATCATCTACATAGGACAATATCTCCTCATCAAATTTTTGAAGTAACTCTGATACTCTTGCTGGGAACAACCCCGGGCTATTCTTACACCCTTGGGCAGTCTACAGAATTGGCGGTGAGAGCTGAGCACTGAAAATGCTGTCAAATATCTGCTTTCCGGCACTACATTTTAGCAGAAGAATCCATTTGAGATATCTAGCGTTGTTTTGTATTTCTTCTGCACAATGTTATTCCTTAATGCGGCACTAGACGGTATGAATTGTCGGGTTTCATTATGGGAAACAAAGTATTATTCATGGAAGAGGTGACATTTTCAATAACACCTTGGTATTCAAGTTGATCTAGGATCTCCCTGACTTGTTCTTTGCGTCATGTTTTATTGGGTACTGCCTCTGTGGTATAGGAGTAGTTTTTAGTGGGATTTCATGGTGAGGTGATTCAGCATCCCACCCTACATGATTGTGGTATAAAATTGGAAGCTAGCACTAATGCCCACTCCTGCGCGTATGTATGTTTGAGTGACTCTGGAATGAGGTCGGAGAAGGCTGGTAATATTACATGTTCCCCTTTAGGGCAGTCCATAATGAACTCAGACGGCCAATCTTTTTCAGCCAAAAGGATATCGTATCCATAAGTTAGGTTCTTCCAAAAGAGACCTTTAACTTAACTGGTTATGTCCCCCTCCATTTGGAACGTAATTTTGTGTAAACAATGTGGGACACTTACTTACCCTCACTTCTGATGAGCTATTGTTACTACTGCTGCACCATCTATCATCGTCAGAGCCCATTCCCCTATTCAGTCGTAGAGTCCTCAGTAGCCTTGGTATTTCTTATTTTGAGGCCAGCTACCTTCTTTTTAAATTAGGGTTTAGTTTTGTGTTTATCTTCTTGTTTGATTATGTAGTCTGAAGTGCGATGTCTCTCCCTTTGTGGCTTGACTCGCTCTTCAGATCTGTGATCTGACCGTCCTTCCCTCTCCGAGTTTTTTGATGAACCCTGAAAAGAACTAGAGGAATGTGTATCAGTATCCTGATACCTGTCAGGTTTTTTATTATTATCATGGTTTCTAATATTATATCATTTCTCAGAGGGCTCTTGTTGAGGAGACCCACCCCGTGATCGTGATGCATTCTGCTTATTATTTTTTTATTGTTTGTTATCCCATTTCTTTTTAGAAGAATTGGGTGCTTACTTTGATATCCTTTTCAGGATTGCTCGTTATTTGTGGTTTTCCAGGTCTAGCTTCCAAGTTATCTCTACCTAGTGAAGCATAGGTTTCTTTGATAATCTTAGGTAGTTCTCGCTCCTGTGTGCAGGAGTGTCTTCCCTCAGGCGTTGGCGTATAGCCACCGCTGCTGCCTCCCCTTTTATGTTCCCTAACATGATTGTGGATACCTGGGCAAAATTGCCGATCAATTTCATCCCTAAATCCAGGGCAGGTTCTGTCCCGTACTCATTCTGTATTTGTTTCAATACTTCTGGTATGACTGCTAAAAAGGGGGTAGTAAACACAAAAAATCCTCGAGTCTAGAATGCCAAACTAAACAAGAAGGAGACACTAAAGATTGTATTGAGGTGCTTGTGGGGGAATCCCTTTGTTAGGATGAAATCCCTCACCCACCATAGGTGGCATGCTTCATCTTCTGGAATAACACAATCGATATGTTGTGAGTAGGATTATGTAAATAAGCCTAAATCAATACCTGCAATTAAGCAAATCAGTTCTTTTGACCTAGGAAGACTTTTGTCATGTACGTCATATGCAGGGGACTTTTCTAAAAATCCTCATGCCGCTAGTTTCAAGGAAACCGATCAACATTTATTCAGCATATAACTGGGTATAAGGTCAGTGCTGGAACCGTTATGCAGAGCAAGGTAGGACAAATGTAGGTGAAAGGTCATTTAGATATTTAGGCCTATTTTGGGGTGCATAGCAGTGGTTCAGACAGACTGCATATTAATTTCCTTGTACTGCTTGACTCTCACACTCACGGAAGACAAGACTGCTATGGGTCATGTTGAACACCCAGTACTGTGCCAGTTCACAGCAATAAACCACCCATAACCAACTGAACAGGCTTGCAATAACTGAAGGGATCTGCCACATGCTGCTGGCTAACAGAGGACTTTAAATGAGTCCATCATGAGGGTCCCAACTGGCTTTATACCAGGTCTGGTTTTTACATCTCACAATAGCAATCAGATATGACAGTAATAAAGTCCATCCCAGCAGATCTCTGATCTCTGATCCATATCTCGCTCCAAACTTTGCCTGCTCAGGACCACAAACTTTAAACTTTACACAAGTTATCTCAGAATAGGCAACCCAGTGCAGTAAGCAGCTCACACTTCTTCATCTATCTCACTGCTTGGCGTTTTGTTCCATAACACAATAACCGCACCTCAATGGTCATCATGCATGACATATAGGATCAAAACAAAGACAGGAAACTCCAACTACCCTACACGGTGTAGCATGCTACCCATGTATGCAAGCACTTCAGCTCCCCACTTAGGGGTAGTAAGCACCATATAAATGTAGCAACACAATACAATACAATAGTAGGTCGGCCTCAAGACATCTGGAGTGAACGGCCTCAACCACCACAGTTGAGCCCAGTAACGTCTGCTTGTCCCTTGGTGCTTGAAAGGGGTTCTGACAATTGATGGCAAGTGGTGGGAAACATAATGATTAAGAGTGCCTCCACTCACAATAAATTCAGTTTTTATGCACAAACGCTGCACATATAAATAATGGAAACACAAATAGAGCTCAGCGCCAGATCTGTAGATTCGATGAAGGATCTATGGCTGGACAGAGGGTGGAAGGTTCTCAGGAGTAGGGACTGAGAGGTGCTTTCTGATTTCACTAGTGACCTGTTTGAGACACTGGGTGATTTCATTAGGGAACAATGTGAGACAATGGGTGAAAGAGAAGAGTCTGTGGCAAACTTGGGAAAGGGAACCATTTTAGAAACTCAGGAGGAGAGCTCGGTGGAGACAGCTTATTGGGCCCCCTTAGCATAGATCTATCCCAAACAAACACCGAGTGTGTCACCTGATGTGTCGTGTAGTTCCTATAGTACCCCTGCAGGACCTGCGCGTTTGGATAACATAAACTGTGGGTTTGGTGGCAGACTGGCTCTGTGCACCCCCACCGCGTATGTTAGCCTGTTTTGCATTAGCTAGCTCACAGTGCCACTAGAATCTCCTCTTATCGGAGAGAGATTAGTTTCTGGCAACCTTAGATCATGACAACACTGATCCCTCAGAATTGTGGAAACAATGTACTACTTTTCGCTCAGTCACTTGTGCTTACTTGTTCGGTTTGTCTCAGAGAGTTACACAGAATAAACAGTCTGGGCATTTCAATAAGTATTTATTGAACAGTTGTTACTCTAGTGTAAAATATATGTGCTGCAACGACCAGCAGACAGTAGCAGAGATATATCATCAGCAGTACGATAAAAGTGAAAGGGTAGTACAGTTCTACCATATTGCAATGATAATGGTTACATACATGAATATATAAAATGCATTATAAAAGTGTGCATACTCCTACGATGCCTAACTAGATGTACCTAAGTGTACCAAGCATGTGTGCAGGTCTAAAAGCTTAAGAGCCAAGATTCCCTCTAGGATTTAGTCGAACCCCATTACCTGAATAGAGAGAGTGTGGGACCCTGTCCTGGTCTCGAGTTGGACACCCCGCAAGGGCTGTGTTAGACCGCTGTCAGCTGGAGCGACTGCATGCAGGAGCCTCAGCGTCTCTGGTCAGTGTGTCGGCATGGAAGTCTCGGTTCCCTCTATCTTACCGTGGCAAGATGCGGTGTATTTATACCCTAAAGTGTCTGCCCCTCAGTATGGTGTGTATTGGTCTTTGTTAGACATGAGGAAGACATCAGGGGTGAACTTTGTACATACACATTATGCAGGAGATGTAGCTGGTGAATGCTCATGCATAATTTATGAGTACATTGTAGGCCTGTGTTCGGGAAAAACCCTTCAGTGTTCAAACCACAGACTAGATAACATTCAACCCTCAGTGTTCATTGTGTACTGTAGGGAACTAATGTAGGTGAAAGATCATGCCTATATAAGGACATAGGAGATCATGACTATAATAGGGCATATACGATTATGACCATAATAGGGCATATACGATTATGTCTATATTAGGGTATATATGAACATGTCTATATTAGGGCCTCTATATGAAACATAACAGATGTACTTTCCTGTTTCACATTTGCACTCACCACCTTTAGTTGATAGAACACCTCAGGTGTGTACACCACCTCAAATTTCTAGGGGACCACTGTCATCAACTCCAGGATTAAATTCCTTGAGTGGATTGAGGCTAGCAGAAACCATGAATTTGCAGTTGGCTTTTCAGAAAATTAAAGCTGAGAAATAGGGGAGATGGCCAGGGACTTTGAGGGAGAGAATTTGAGGTTACCTCACCGGGAACAAGAGGAGAAGAGGCAAGAGAGACAGGGGAAATGGGCCCGGGAAGAGAAACAAAAAGAAAGGGAGGAGAAGGAACATGAAAGGGAACAAGAGCTGTAGAAGGAAAAGATAGCTCCTGAGAAAAAGAAGCTTTGTATGGCAGTGATGACAACTGCATCTGGGATAAATGACTCTCCCTTGAGGTCAGGCCAGGTTGTGGCCAAGGTTCCAAAAGATCTTGTTCATATATATGTGGAAGATGGACATCTTGAAATGATTTGTGAGTTTTGAGTTAACTGGTAAGGAGCAGGGCTTGAATGAGGAGTCTAAGGCAGCGGCCTTAATGGGGTGCTTGGCATTGGAAGGGACAGCTGTCATTGGAAGGATACCTGTGGCAGACCAGATGGTCTTTGAGCGAATGAATGCAGCTCTCGATTAGAAGGTCTGGGCTGAAGACATATCAGTATCTTCAAAGATTCAAGGAACGCAAGAGAGAAGATGGGATTTAATTTGAGACTTGGTTGGATGTAACTTGCGTAATTTCATGTAGTGTAATTATGGGAAATTGCCACAAAATTATGTGAAATTCCACATAATTACGTAAAATGAATCTTCCCCTCAAAAAAATTACAAAGTGATTGCTCGTTGCTCGTGCTCAAAACATAGCCGCATGAATTTGGATTTGTAGTTTTGTGCTCAAAATTTTCCCGGGCAGTACATTTTGCATTAAAATCTTACACAATGTGATGTTTTTGTGTAATCATAGTAATTTCACATAAATTTCGGTCCACAAAATTACCTAACTTACACCAATTGATCCATCATAATTCACATTTCTTCCAGGCCTATTTGAGATTTCTATTCATGGATTATTAAAAGATAGGAAAGAATGGATGAGAGGGATGGAGGCTAAGGATTTCCAGTCCCTTAACTAGTTGATGGTGACAGAGTGACTCAAGGAGGAGTGCTCTACCTCACTTAGACAATACCTGTCAGCTGATACAGAAAGATCCAGGGAAGCTTTCAGTGTTGGGTGACAAGTGGTTAGCTAACAGGGTGAACAAGGGGCTGGAACAACACAGTTCAGAAAAGTTCTCCTCAGTCTGGTGCCAAACCTAGGAGTAGGAGGCAGGGATATTCTCATGGGACCCAAGGAGGGCCAAGGAGTAATGATAATGGTGTTTGGGAAGGTGTATCATGAGAAGGGAGGAGAGGACCGTTTTTCCAAGTTCAAGGTGATGACTTGTTACAAGTACTATCAGGTGAGACACTTCAAGAGAGAATGTCAGGTGAAAGACCCTGTACCGTTGCACCCGTGATTGCAAGTGAGCTTCACATGGGTGAGGGGACCCGGGAGGTAAGTTAGCTCTGAAGCTAGTGGCTATAGATGCTTGGGAGAGGGAGCCAGATGCTCGGAAGCACATTCATCCTAGCACAATGGGGGTTGTGCAGTAAGTTAGTATCAATGGGAGGAAAGTGCCTGTCCTGAAGGATACTGGAGGCTTCTGCACAATGTTTGAGAGGAAGTACCTTAAGACTGAAGAGATTTTTCCTGGTACCAAGGATACAGATTTGGTAGCCATTGGAGAAGACAGTGAGTACTCGCTTCCAGAGTTGAGATAGGACTTCAAAGGAAGGCAGCCATTGTCAATTTTGGGGTAAGGTAAAAGTAAGGTGCTGTTTGTCTACTAGGCAATAATGTTATTGCCCCGGGCTTGGTGGAAAGCTGAGAAGCTTTTTTGGCTCGGAGGTGCAAGTCAGTCTCTGGAAGTGACTGGAGCCATTCTTGATTTCACTGGCTGTGGACGTCATCACTACCGCTCCAGAGGGAGTGGAGAATGAGGCTCCTGAAGTGGAACAGATACTGGAGCCTGAGTTGCTTCCAGAGCTGCAGAGTTTGTTAGCTGCTCGAGGACCTAAACAGCATGATTTTCACAAAGCACGGGAGGAGTGCTCTAAACGTATGGGGATTCAAAAGGGATCCCAGGAATTGGTCAGCAATAGAGTGGAGGAGTAATATTATGTTGGCTGGGAGGATGGCCTACTGCACAGTGAGCCAGTGAATCCTGAGCCAGGATCTAGCCCTATGCTAATGGTTCCATTCATGCACAGGAATTTCTTGCTGTCACAGGCCCATGATGTGCTCTTAGCGGGACACTTGTGTATCAGAAACTCCCATGGGAGTTTTGACCCTCTATTCTACTGGCCAGGGTTGCTCAAACACACACAGCAGTTCTATAGAAGCTGTGTCACCTACTAGGTGTGAACTAAGGCAGTAGGGAGAACTAGGGCACTGTTAGTGTCTCTACCAGTTGTAAGTGTTCCATTTGAGGGGGTGAGAATAGACATTGTTGGACAATTTGACCCCCGTCCCAGACACGGATGAGTATATCTTGGTTGCAGTTGTTAACACCACCGGGTAGCTCTGAGGAGCATAACAGCACTGATGGCAGCAACAGTTCTCCTGGTGATTTTTTTAGGGTTGAATTTCCGAGGGCGGTAATCTCAGAATGGGGAATCAATTTAATCTCATATTACCTGAGAGAGATGTGGGAGGTAGCTGGTGTGATGTATTACTTCTCCACATAAATACTACAGGAGCAGTCCATAGACCCACATGAACAGGTTTATAAATTGTTTCAGAATAACATCCATACAGGCTTCATTTGATAAGTAATGAACTAAGTACAATACTCAATGATGTATTGTTAAATACAGTTAATGTAAAAAAGACGGATATGACCAAACCAATTAATTTAAACATTCCTTTATCATAATGGTTATTTCTTAGCAGCAAAAAGAACAATTAAAATATTTTTATAGAAAGTGCTCAGGGTGACAAGTGAATGCACAGTGCTCGATGAGTGCAAAAAACGTCGTATTTGTGATCATAAACAAAGAAATTGGCGACAAGACAAAGAAGAGTTTCTCAATAATGTCCCAAGAGATGTATTTCAAAAAGGAAAGTTCATAAGTGTATTGAAATTATTAGTTTAATTGAAGTCTCTCAGTAACGTCTTTATGCTGAATGGTTGTTGACAGCGTTTCAGCCCACACTGATTCATTAAGTCATCATCAGGACAAAAAGAAGAATAACTGAGCACAGGAATTGTAGGAAGCTGTGCAGGACAAAACAGAGTAATTAATCACGCAGGTGTAACATGAAAACCAAAACAAATTAATTCTCGTTATGAAGTCATATTCAATGGAAATGCCTATGTTTTCAATTGGTAAAATATAAAACAGATAGACACACTGATGTTCATACAATCTAATTAAAGTGATGAGAAAACAGGTGCAAGTGGACACCCAGTGTTACACAATAGGGTGAGACTCACGATTAAATCAAAGTGACTGTAGAAACTGTAGTGTGGTTTGTGGCCTCATTGTCTACATTGCTAAGTTAGCTTAGGCCTGGCTGCCATGATGCCTTCTTTTTTGCGCATGTTACTCTGTGACTTTGTTTTTCCAGATTCTGTTTGTGCCTTGCTATATTAGAACTGTCTGTCTTTTTGCCTTTCACCTTTTCTCATGTTCCCTGTGGGTTTTGTCTGCACACCATGTACAAGGTCGAAAAACAACATCCCTTGTTATTGCTGATCTGGTCAGCCCCTCGCACTTAGACATAACACGAAATACAGCTGCACTGGAGAAATTCGTGTGCTTTTAATATTGTGATCTCCCTGTTGGGGGGCACTTGGAGAAAAACCTTTCCAGGGAGAAGAGCTGTGCTTGTCTGATGATGTAAACCTTGCATCTAGATATTGAGGTATGGGGGTCCGCCTGACAAAGCCCAGAGGTCTTCTATTTTTATAATAATCTAGTTAATAGCACGGGGAGGGTGGTAAGGCCATTTAGCCCTATATCCACTGTCTTTATCAAATGCTGTCCCCGTTTGTATTCTATGGAATTGTAACCATGCTTATTATTTTATCGTTATGCATTATGCTGATAGTACTGGCACGTGTACTTTATCTTAGAGCACGATAGTTGAAATAAACATTTTAAACTATACTGTGTCTCTTATTACGCACGTTGTGGATAAGTATGAGTGAGTAATGAAAGAGTGTTCTTGCTCCCACGATTCCTGAGAGAGACCGTGTTCTGGGTTGTCTAATCATTGGTAGCTTCGCTGTAGTACGGAGAACGAATGAGACGCTAAAGCTAGTCAGATTGGGATTGTGGGTACTGAGGTGCATGGTTGGTACACCACTATACACCGAGGTCCTATTATCCTGTGCATAGCTCTGTATATGTGCAGAATCCCCGCAACAAAACTTACAAACAAATTGCAATACCATTACACCAGCCATCAAAGAGTAAGCAAAAGTGTAAAGCAAAGGAAAGTGAAAAAACTCAAATGCATGGCTGAGAGGAGGGCTGCTAAGGAATAGCATGTGTTCAATTCTGAAGAATCAGGAAGAAGAAAGGACGAGGGTGGCATTCAGGTTATTCAAAGTTAGTGGTAGGCACCTGCAGGAAGGTGTAGTATTATGTGGTGATGCTGGTTAGGCTTCACCATGCAATACTCTGAAAATACCTCAAGGATGGTCCTTGGATTCACAATAATAAATCCTTAGCTAAGTCTTGGTGTGGCAAAGAGCAGTCAGTCTTTCCTAGAGGTACATGTGTTAAGCATTTCAGAGTACCAACATGGACAATAAAAAATTGACACAATTCAAAAGAAATCCGACACCAATTTATAAAAATAAAGCAGTTTTTTAAATAAATTTAGACAGCAAAATGAAGTAAATGAGATAAGTATAACTGGAGTTATATATTTTAGAAGCAATATTAAATCAGTGCAAAACAGTAGTGCAAAACGTTATCATTGTGGTCAATAATAAAGAGCACTACTGTTCGAGTTGCATGGAACCCAAGGAGGGTAAATGTGAGGCAGGTCCCAGGGCCAAACCACAACAGTCAGTTCAATTTTGCCTGGCTCGAGAAGCTCGGGTGCAGAGTTGTCCTGGCTGTCTTTTGTGCTGAAGTAGGAGCCGGGGGAGAGCTAGTTTTATCGCTTACACCGTGCTTGTGGGCAACCAGGTGCAAAAAGTCAGCAGCAAAGCCACTGCTGATGTCGGATGAAGATTATACAGAGTTCCCTTGAGGTGCAGCATTAAGTAAAAGGGGTGGTTGCTGGACTGGCAACCAACAAGCCTTGGCAGCGGTAAGGTCAACTCAAAGGCCTTTCGGATTCCCGAGGTGCGGGGGAAAATGGACCCTCTACTTTTGGAAAATCCCTCGGAGGGACAGATGGCCAGTGATTCTTTGTTTCTGGTATGTTGTTTTTACCTGTGATGTACAGTGACTAGTGTCACTAGTCCAGGGGAGTCTGGAGTTGCCTTTGGCTCTCAAAGGAGTCCCTCTGTCTGGGGGTACTGAGCTTTGGTCTAGGACGGGTCACAGTCATGTAGTTCCAGGAAGGTTGACACAGGCGCAGAGTACCATGGCTTTGCTTTGTGCAGATCTTGTTGTCACAGACACAGGTCTCTTCTTTTTCCTTTGTTGCAAGTAAGATCAGAACTGAGGTTCTGGTGTCAAGGGCAGCCCTTAAATCCTAGATTTAGGGGCATTAGGGGTATGAGTGCAAGTGGCCAATGCTCTACTAGCCCCAGCAGCTAATCCGTCCCTGAGATGACTACATCTAGGGGTGTGTGTCACCTCTTCTACGTAATAACCCTCTATTCTACCACTTTAAACAATGGCAGAAGTCTTCCTCAGCTGTACTGACCAGGTAGCCCACCCTAGAGGTGTGGTTAGCCTTCTCAGGACTACACCTCCTAAATACCTAATTTTCCCACCTGCCTGGGTGCAAATGTGCCTAGGGTAGGGAGAAGGCTGTTTCCTCCTTTGAGATGGAGGCTGGTTGCATATCACAGGTGGGGAAGGCTTTGAAGCTCATCACCTTGATGTACCAATTCACTAGCCATCCGTCCAGTCCTTTGTTTCCGAATCCTGGGAGAGTTCACACCTCTTGGCAGGGGGTCAGATTCCTGTCTTGGCGGCATCAGCTGCGGGCAGGCAGCCAGAGCACAGGAAGGCTGGAGTAACCAGGTATGCAACCTCTAAGGTAGCCACCTGGGTACATGCCACATCAACCTCGACACAAAAGTTGTGTCAGGGGTGATGAGGCACATTGTTTGATACCAAACACGACATATTTCAGCGTACCATAATGGAGCTGCCAACCTCTAGTTTGCCTGGGTACCAGCCCATGTTATCCTATGGACATCCTATCACTTAATGGTAAATCACTGATTTACTTTAATGGTAAAGGCCACTGTAAGAACATATATTCTTTCACTTACATGTCCTCACCTTTAATATACTGCACCTTGCCTCCTGGGCTTAGGAGGTCTTCCTTAGGGGTGACTGGCATATATTAAAAATAGTTAATTGACTTTGCTACACATGGTGAGGGCAAAGTCGAGTCTGAGCAGTTTGCACTGTTCCTGCAGTCTGCAATAGCAGGCCTGCTGTCAGTAGTTTACTTTGGTCACTCAGGGTTGCACAAACAGTGCTTCAGGCCCTGGTGACCCTTTTACCACATATGCCCTGGGTACAACTGGTACCATATACCAGGGAATTATAAGGGGGCTAAAGTCCTTGCCAATTAGGGGTTTTCAATTTACACATATCAGTTTTAGGGAGAGAGCACTGGTGCTGGGGCTTGGGCAGCAGGCTCCAGTGCACTTTCAGGGTAATAACCATCAGCATGGCAGCAAAAAGTGGGTGAGAGACCATACAAAAAGGGCAATTTCCTACAGTGCCATAATTATTTGAAAACAATAAACCATTGCAAATAGTTGTCTGCAAAAGGTAAGCCCACACTCAATGGTAATTATATTAAAGCAGAATGGGAAAGGCAGCAATTTTTAACCCACCATTTGCTTGCAGTGGTGTTTTATTAACCAGTGGTGTTCGGTGTACCAGTTGGTGTGTGGCGTGATCTGGTATTTGGAGTTAGTTTGGATCAGGCCAGTAAGGCAGCGCAGGTGGTTATCCAGTTGTTGACGTTGAAGACGGCATGGGTGAGGCTAGTGGTCTGAGGGGTGTGCAAACGAGAAGTTCAGAGTTCCAATTGTCAACTGTGATTTTGTTCCATTACTGTCAGGAGGTCTGGATGTTGGCATGTTTAACCTGGTTTGGTAGTTAAATGTTGACGTGGATGAAGTACTAGTCAGGCCAGGTCAGTGGGGTTGGGGTGTCCACCGTGATGCTGGAGAAATTGGTGAAAATGGAGTTGAAGATGTGTCACGCAGTGTGGATAATGCCCTTGAATTGTTGGGTGAGGCCAAGGACCCTGAGGTCATCCAGGAGGTTAGTGGAGTTGGTGTCTAACAGGTCTTCTGGGAGAAAGTTTAGGTCACTCAGCAGGATGAAGGTGTTGGATTCCTATTTCTAGGGGACAACAAGGACAGAGGGCTGAGCTGAAGTTGGTTCTGATTCCAGGTGGTCGGTAGAGGAGGGCACCGCTTATGGTGGAGGTGTTGGGAATATTGATCTTGAAGGCCAGATGTTCCAGCCAGTTGTTGGCTGCAGATGAGAAGGCAGTGGATGGGTTTGCAGAATGATGTCTATGCTGCCTATGGCTTTGGTGTCTCTGTTATGCTTGATTATTTTGTAGCTGGGGGTGTGGCGATGGCTATGTCCAGGAATGTTGCAGGGTTGAACTGGGTTTCTGTGAGGAAGAGCAGTTTAGGGAATACATCGTCCCGGAGGTCTTAGACTTCCATGGTGTGCTTGATAATCTAGCTGGTGTTGAGCAGGAAACACTTTAGTGAGAGGGGTGCTTACAGTCATTGAGTCTCAGAATAGGGCTCATAGTGCAGGGTACGTGGTGTCTGTTGACTGAGGAGGTGTTGAAAGGGGTGCAGGAGAAATAGCAAATTGAGCAGGAGAAAGCTTCATACATCCGGGCGAGGGAGGCTCTCTGGAGCAGTGAGGAGATGGGCATCTGGGGTGAGGGAGAAGAGTTTGTGGGCTGAGTTGTGCAAGAGAGGTTGGATCGATAGCTGAGGGGCTACCATTTCTGGTGCTGGGCATGGATGGGCACACAATGGGTTTGTCTTTGGTGGACCTTCAGCACACCAGCAGTGCACCTGCAGCGCATGTCAGTGCTGCAGTTGTCATTATGAAGATTCAGAGGAGGAAGAAAGAGATCCAAGGGGCAGTGGCCAGGGCTAACGCTTGAAGAGTGCGGGGTGGGAAAAAACAGGTGGGTGCAGGTGTGAGAGGCAGGAAAGCAGGTAATGAAGGAAAAGGTGACTGAAAAGGAGCCAACGTAGCAAAAATGAGGGTAAACAAGTGACCATAATAATTATTTTAAACTTATAAGTAGGAAAATAAGTATTTAAAAAAAAAAAAAAATAAACTGACCCTCACCCCCTACAACAGGCACATCCCGTTTCTAAATCTTACAAAAAACCTCCTAATGAAACTATCCTTTCCCTAACTGTCCCACCCACAACAGACTCACCTCCTCCCTAAATGCTCCAAAAACCATCATATTAAGGCTACCACTTCCCCTTCAGTCCTACCCTCACCAACCACAACAGTTTCACCCCCTCCCTAATAAAGGTGCCACTCAATTGTGTCAAGTCTTTTAACAAAATGTTGCTGGTTGACTTTAACCTCTTCTAGGCCATTAAGTGTCTTGTGGAAGAGAAGGACCTCTGTGGAGCAGATAAGGAGATGTGCTGCTCCGGTGGGCAATATGCTGTGGGCTGCAAGGCTCGGTCACCCGAGGTGGCTGGGGCTACCTCCTTTTCACCAGCTAGACAATGGAGGTCATAGCCACCAATGCCTATTTCTCCTCCTCCTCGAGGGCAGCCTGCCAGTGAAAGCCCACTGCTATGGCCTCCATCTTCTGAATGTGCAGCAGAGCAGATATTTCTACTGGTGAAGGCCTATGTCTTAACCTGGGAGGACTCTGGGGCTAGACCTGCAGGAGGGAAAGCTGGATGGTCTGAGGAAAGAAGCAAAGAACATTAATTCTAATACTCAATGCAAGCAAGTGTTTGTATAGTCAGAAAGCCACTCAGACTTGCTGGTCCTATAGGGCCACTGGAATGTTTTGTGTGATTCTGTGTTCCTGGTTTTTTTATACATAATTTGCATACTAGAATTTGCAATGCATCACATGCCATTAATTAATCCACATACATAATTAATATTTTTTTTGTCCTAACAAAAGGTGAAAATTGTAAAATAAATGAATTCATGAGGTAGCACTTTTATGAGAAACTTAGGGGTCGATCACGATGTTGTTCCCGACTGCCTGATTTGGATGTGACCAAACACTGTTCGGTCGCATTCCAACATTTCCCTATGGGATCATGTGTTACGGATGTAAACTGCTGATTACATGTTCCCATAGGGAAATGGGAGGTTGTGTTAATCCCTGCACCCCGTGGCAGGCACCTCAAGGTGCTTACCATGGGGTGCAGGGATTAATGTACCCCTCGGCCCCCAACCGGAGGCCGCACTCACAAGGGGGCCCTGCTAGGTACCCCAAACACGCTTCCTGACAGGGTTTCCATGTCGGAATGGCTGGCATGGAGACCCTGCCGGAAACCATGCATCATAATCCCAAGGGTGGAAAGGCCGCCCTTTGGGATTACGGGTCAGCCTCCAACTGGCCGACGGGCTCCTTGAGCCTGTCCGAAGCCAGCCGGAATTACCGTCCGCTTTCAATTCTGACCAGCTGATTCATAATCAGCCGGTCAGAATTGAAACTAAAAGTCTCCGAACAAAGGTCGGAGGCTTTCCGATCGCCATCATAATAAGCCCCTTAATGTGTTTTTAAAAAGAATGACTAAGGTCCCAAGATGGCCGACGGGTGAGGAGCTCTGGACAGGAGCTCCTGGCTAGGGATAGCCTGTTTGGCTTAAATCCCCAATATTCTACACCCCCCTTCGAACCTTTTGCTCACCTGGGGGCACGTTCTGTCTGCAGTCCTCCTCTCTCCGGCTCCCCTGCATCTGGCTTGAGATCTTCGGTCGAGGCTTGTTCGAGGTGCCAAACGCGGAGTCCGAGCGGCCTGGCGCTGCATCCAGCATTATCCTGGGGTTTCCGAGGGCGGCACCAACTCGGAATGGAGAGGAAATAATCGGGAACCGGCAGGAGCTAGTCCGCGCTTTGGAGAGGGGCAGCGGACGGTGGCCCAGACAGCGCATCGAGCCCCGAAACAGACAGGGTCAGGTCAGACGGTAGCGCCATTTTCAGAGTGCCATTTTCAGAGATCCGGGGAGGAAGGCCTGAAGCGCTTGCACGTAGCTCTGGATCTGCCGGATAGTCGGAGGTGGCAGAGAATCAAGCATCTGCCCAGAGGTCGGCACATCGGTTTGCTACCAGTGAATCCATATATTTGCTGGGGAAGGCTCCACCGGAGGAGCCGGGGGCGCCTGTCGAGAGCCCTGAAGCGGGGCTTGTCATTGCTGCTGGTGGCCCGAGGTGTGGAATGCTGCCTTTGGCCTTGCGGCAGAGAGTGGACTGACTATTCTGCATCCGCGGGGAGCTGGAGGGGGCATAAGTAAGTGCCGGGAGGCACGAGGGCGAACTTCAAAATCTGCAGGAGGGCCTGGAAGAGCGGCGATTAAGAGGAGGTAAGCAGAGGTCCCCTGCCATGAGACATAGTCGCCGGTACCCCGCGCCGGCTGGGGGGAGGCATTGGGGGACACACGGGGCACTGGCAGGATGGGGGTGGATCCATTCCCGCCCCGCCTGACCCCAAAATGGCAGCGAGGGGACCCAAAGTTGCATCCCTTTAAAAGGATAACTTGTGACAAAGGTCTGACGCCAGCAAAATAACCAGTGGGACGTCTGGAGATCATATTGTGAAGAACGGACAGTGAAAGCAACCCACACCACTAAATAACAGGACCTTTAACTGTTTGCCTGACCCTAAGATGGCCGCCATTGAGCTCTTTCCTCATACTTCCTTGATGAGGCGGCCGTCCACGAGAAGACTGGGGCTATGAATGGAGGCAACCCAAGGAGCTACAACACGGCGTGGCCCCCGAGACCAATGAAGGGCATGCCCTAGGCTGATGAAGCGAAACCCCGAAGTCACATATCTGCCGCGAAATGACTACGCTACATGCCTTCACCTGTGACAACCTCTTCTGATTTAATAAGATCAACTTGGACCCTTTCACAGTGACTGACAGTGCCTGGCCTCAAGATGGCGTCTGGATTTCATTCGGACCATGGTTTCTCACCACCTCCAACCCCCCTGCGCTACTCTGACATTCTCTGAGTACACCTGATCACTATCCTGACAGCGGAGTCCGAGCATTATGTCCGACGCCCGGTGGAGCTGCTTGGTTCAGCTATTGAGGAGATCGGCCCTGGTTCATCCCCTCAGCCGTCACCTACCCAGCCGGACATTGGGCACAGTTTCTCCCCGTCTCCCTGTTTTCTCCCTTCCCTAACAAATTTTCAGTAACTCTGCCCTTTTTCTTTGTTTCCTATGTTTTGATTGCTCTTAAACAAATGTAACATGTTAACCTGTAACTCTGATCCTCATGTAAAGCGCTCAGATACCTCCGGGTCTAGCCAGCGGTATATAAAACTCAAATACATTTTAAAAAAAATAAACTGCAAAGTTATGTTGCCTTGGTAAAAGAAAATACAGTTCAATTTTTGCTGTGCTATTTGTTTGACGATATATATCATGCACCATTATCTGAGCAAACCTGATAGGTTGGTATGAATTTTGGACAACTTTTGATACTGAAAATATATAATAATAATAATTTCATGGCCCTGTTCTTTCCCTACTCCTAAATCCTGCTCTTGCACAGTTTCATTCCCAACTCAACTCAACCCACACCACCCCCCACTCCTATTCATTATAGTACAACAAATATGTTAATCCTGGGCTTGAACTGCAAAGTTATGTTGCCCTGGGAAAAGAACAGAGAATTTAATTTTTGTTGTGCTATTTGTTTGATGATATACATTATGCAACATTAGCTGAGCAAACCTGATGGGGTGGCATGATTATTGGACAACTGTTGGTACGGAAGTTATATAAAATTATTAATTCAGTTGCCATGTTCTTTTTCTACTTCTGAATCCTGCTCTTGCACCAGTTTCACTCCCAACTCACACCACTCCCCCTTCCCTAATTACTTATAGTACAAAAATATATTAATCCTGGGTTTGAAAGCAAGTGAGTATTAGCAAAAGCCTAAAATGTCAGGGCTTGGGATAGGTTTAAGTTTAACTATGGATAGGTTGAGTCAAGTAGCTCAACATCACATGGTTAATGGAAGGTAGAAGACGGACCAGTCAATGAGTTGACATAAGAGAAAAAGAATCTTAGGAAAACGCTGTGCGAGAAATATGGCTCATGCTGGGATGGGAGTGAGATGGGACACAATGGGAGGAGGTGGTAGCTTTGGGTGCACAGTAGGCACTGGGCAGCACACTACTTCTTTTACCCATTAATTTAGATGGCAGGCAGGCAGACACAGAAACATAGGAAGGAAGGTGAACAATTGGGAACTGGGCTTAGAAGCAAGAAAGGAAGAAATACTTTAAAAACAACAGAAATTGTCACTGAGAAAGGAAATGTACTTACTACTTGTCTCAGCAGCAGCCCCTTCTTTCCCCTTAGCCTCCACATGTTAGCCTTGGTGCACCTGGTCCCCCTTGTTCAGCTTTGTTGGCTTGGGCAGGTTCTGGGCAAAAACAAAAGGCACTTATTTAGTAATATCACTACCGACTACAGTATTTACATAAGCTAAAAAACACAACTCCTAAAAAATCTGAAATTATTGCTAACCGATATAGAAGTGAAAAGGTTTGGAGAGAAGAAATGCAAAAGAGAGGTGAGGAAGAGGATGATGTCACAGTGAGAAAAAGGGCAAAGAAGCAAAAAAATGAAGATGACAGAACCAGAAGGCTGCATAAAGGTAAGGTGATATATAAAAGGAAACACAAAGAGGTGTTGGGGGTTAACAGAGTAAGGGAAGTTAGGAACAATTAGAAAAAAAGAATACAGAATTCCATGATGCATGTCAACCAAGATGAGATTTATTATTGAATCCAGTAAGAAGAAATATATAACACATGACTTACTAGCACTAGAAGAAATGTGCTGTGAGCTATTGCCTTGGCCTCCCTGGCCCTCTTCTTCAGTGATGTTGAATGAAAGGATGAAATAAAAAACATGTTTAATAGTTTGCTGGAAAAAACCTACTGCTTAAGTAACCAATCCTATTTCCCTAATTAACCCCCATCGTACAAATAATTCCCATCCTAGAAATTATTAACATGCTATACACATTTTCACTGTTGTCACAATAAACCTACACTCAATTCAACAATCTTGCACTGCAACTCACACAAATTGAGAATGTGCTTTGGCAGAAAAAAGTCAAAAGGTGTACCACCACCCATCCTCCTCACATCCTGCCCATCAATGTAAGCATACCTTGCTCATTGTGGAACGGAATTACAATAAAAGATAGCAACTGCCATGCCTCTTGTCCTGTAATCCTGACTCACACTCTCCCTGACACGCCCCACTACTCTCACTGGATCTATTTATATATGTGTGTGTGTGTATATATATCATGTGATCAAGACGGCGTTTGTGCGATCGAAACGCGTCATGGCGGGCACTAAGCCTGAGCAGCACTGAGGTTCATAACTTTGGAATAAAGAGCACTTTTGAAGGAACAACTTGACGTTTGAGCGTGGTGTGGTCCGTACCTGTTTAGTCCCACCGTGAAGGAAAGTGGGCCAGTACTGTTTTTTATATATATATATATATATTCACTGAAAAAACCATAGGTTTCAGGCTTGTTATAGTTAGGAATTAGCATTTTAAAAACCTTTGAAATTCACTGAAAAAACCATAGGTTTCAGGCCTGTTATAGTTAGGGTTTAGCATTTAAAAAACCTTTGAAATTCACTGAAAAAACCATAGGTTTTAGGGAAAGTTATAGTTAGTTGGACATTGCACTCGTACAAAACCCGTGAAATTCCCCGTTATAGTTAGTTCAGCTAACTATAACTCGCGCCCCGCAATGCACTGCTGATGACGTCACATATTACATCACTCATGACATGGTCAGTGACATCACTGATGACATCTCAAATGACATCACTGATGACATCACTGATGACATCATCCAGTGACTGTGTGTTTCTGTAAAGTTTAACTATGTTTAATATATATAGGTGAAGGCGTATTGAAGAATGAGTGGGTGTATAAGCGTCTGAATGGATGATTTAGTAGGTGCGTGACTGAGTCTATAAGTGAGTGATTAAACGTATCTTACTGGATGCATGGGTGAGTGACTAAACTGTGTGAATGTCTGTATCCGTCTGTCTGTTGTTGTGTAAGCAGCTGCATGGGTTTCTGACTAGCTAAATGAGTGTCTATATGGGTTATGGATTGGTTCTCTGAGTATCTGTATGGGTGCCTCAGTGTTTGTGTGGGTGGGGTGTGTGTGACTCTGTGCATAGATGTGTGAGTGGGTGATTCACTGGGTGCATGGTTTCAAGAGTGCGTCTGTGATGGACTGTATGGGTGGGTGAGTGTGTGTATGGGTGTGTTAGTGATTGAATGTATATCTCAGTGGTACATGTGTGAGTAACTACATATGTGAAAGGCAGTATATATGTGTGTTGGAGTATATAAATGGCTATAAGTGAGAGTGTGTGATTGTGAGAGTGGCTATATGGATGAGTGTGTGCTTGCATCAGTGATTGCATAGGAGCGTAAGAATGTGCTAGTATTTTTATGAGTAAGTGAGCTGGTGTGTATAACTGTATAGGTGAGTAAATTGGAGTGTGATTAATTATTTGCATGACTGACTAGGTGTGTGAGTACCTCTATGGATGAGTTGCATTGTGTGAGTGTTTATATAGGTGTATGAGTGCATATGATAGTCCTGTACTGAGTGACTGTAAGTATGAGTGACTGTACGGGTGAGTGAGTAGATGTGTGTGTGTAGACCTAAGAATCAGTGAGTGGGTATGTACTTATTGGTATTGGAGTGTGTATGGTTTTGAGAATGGCAGTCTGTAATTTAGAGTGGGTGTATCAAAAGTTATATTAGGGTGTGAGAAGATGCATTAAATTCTCACATGGATGATGTCATCAGTGATGTCATTTGAGATGTCATCAGTGATGTCATCAGTGATGTCACTGACCATGTCATGAGTGATGTAATATGTGACGTCATCAGCAGTGCATTGCGGGGCGCGAGTTATAGTTAGCTGAACTAACTATAACGGGGAATTTCACGGGTTTTGTACGAGTGCAATGTCCAACTAACTATAACTTTCCCTAAAACCTATGGTTTTTTCAGTGAATTTCAAAGGTTTTTTAAATGCTAAACCCTAACTATAACAGGCCTGAAACCTATGGTTTTTTCAGTGAATTTCAAAGGTTTTTAAAATGCTAATTCCTAACTATAACAAGCCTGAAACCTATGGTTTTTTCAATGAATTTCAAAGGTTTTTTAAATGCTAATTCCTAACTATAAAAAGCCTGAAAACTATGGTTTTTTCAATGAATTTCAAAGGTTTTTTAAATGTTAATTCCTAACTATAACATGTCTGAAACCTATGGTTTTTTCAGTGAATTTCAAAGGTTTTGTAAATGACAATTTTTAAATGTATTAATTGTTATATTTATTTTTTTTGATACTGATTTACTACATTTTTTTAAACTATTTATTTTTAGATATTTTATTTTTTAAATTACATTGTAATTACATTATACATTACATTACAAAATATACTTTCTCAGAATGAATTACTTTAGTTTAAATACTTAGCAAATAGGCAATAGACTTTTAAGTACAGTAGTTACAGTTGTTGCAATGGGCAACACAATTTCAAACACAATGCAACATTGAGCTCAATGTGAATTTCTAGCTAAATGCAATTAGTTACTTTATGGATTACTTTTTCTAACCACAGGACTGGATCCTAGATTCAGTCCTGGGACATCTCCTGTAAACAGTTGAGTAAAAGCGTTTTGGTTACAGTAGTGATCTTTAAGGAATATTATTGTATTTTAAAAGTTGACACTTAGAAACTTTTTCACATAGAATCACCAATGTTATCCTATGGGAGGAAATTCACTTAGCAGGTAAGTAGTGTTATCGTTACTTTTTCTTACTCAGTGGTGGATCCTGGATCCAGCACTGGTGCATCTCCTGTAAACAGTTGAAAGAATGCGTTTAAGTCATACAGGCGATTTTTAAGGAATATTTGTAGTTTGTGAAAATCAACACTTTGAAACTTTTCTGCTGAAAACCAGACAATGGATTCCTATGGAAGGAAATATAAGTTACTGGTAAGTATGGTTAAAATTACTTTTCAGGATCAGTACTGGGCTGAAAGATGCATCACTGAGGTCTCTCCTGATAACAGGTGAGTAAATCGGAATTCGTATTTTGGCTGATTTTAGAGGAATATTTGTATGTTTCAAAAATCGACCCTTAGAAACTTTTTCAGCAAAAAGCAGGCAATGATATCCTATGGAAGGAAATTCAAGTTACTGGTAAGTACGGTTAAAATTACTTTTCAGGATCAGTACTGGGCTGAAAGATGCAGCACTGAGGTCTCTCCTGATAACAGGTGAGTAAATCGGAATTCGTATTTCGGCTGATTTTAGAGGAATATTATAAAGTTCCAAAACTCCACACTTAGAAGAATTTCCAAGTGAAACCAGTCAATGATATCCTATGGAAGGAAATTCAAGTTACTGGTAAGTACGGTTAAAATTACTTTTCAGGATCAGTACTGGGCTGAAAGATGCAGCACTGAGTTCTCTCCTGATAACAGGTGAGTAAATCGGAATTCGTAGTTCGGCTGATTTTAGAGGAATATTTGTATGTTTCAAAAATTGACACTTAGAAACTTTTTCAGCAAAAAGCAGACAATGATATCCTATGGAAGGAAATTCAAGTTACTGGTAAGTACGGTTAAAATTACTTTTCAGGATCAGTACTGGCCTGAAAGATGCAGCACTGAGGTCTCTTCTGATAACAGGTGAGTAAATCGGAATTCGTATTTCGGCTGATTTTAGAGGAATATTATAAAGTTCCAAAACTCCACACTTAGAAGAATTTCCAAGTGAAACCAGTCAATGTTAGCCTATGGAAGGAAATTCAAGTTACTGGTAAGTACGGTTAAAATTACTTTTCAGGATCAGTACTGGGCTGAAAGATCCAGCACTGAGGTCTCTCCTGATAACAGGTGAGTAAATAGGAATTCGTAGTTCGGCTGATTTTAGAGGAATATTTGCACAATGGTGAAGGGAGGGGGCGGGGCCTGAGGTGACATCTGTGCAAACGCGCCCCGGGGCGCGTTTTAAGTTGGGGGATTAAGTCCCCTTGAATCATGAGGGTCCCTGGGGTCCAACTAGCCCACCCTGTACCTCCAGTATGCGCCAGGAGCTGCGTTGCAGAGAGGTGTTCAGAGGCCACGCCCCTTTTGCACCTCCCTGCAATGCAGCTCTGTGGCGCTTTCTAGACGTACCTGTTGGGCTAGTTGGCCCCCAGGGACCCTCAGGATTGAAGGGGATTTAATTCCCCATCTTAAAACGCGCCACGGGGCCTGTTTACACACATGTCACCTGAAGCCCCGCCCCCTCCCTTCACCACTGTGCAAACGCGCCCCGTGGTGCGTTTTAAGTTGGGGGATTAAGTCCCCTTGAATCCTTAACGCGCAAAACGCAAAAAGGGGGCAGGGTAGAAACACCCTGACCCCCTAGGCCTGCTCAGGGGGTCCCACAAGGATTTTCTTTTAAATCGGCAGGATGCGCGGATCCCGCTGTGAAAAAAAAAAACGAAGCGTGGTCTTCCGCGCTTCGTTGTTAATTGGCCCCCGGGAGGGCCAAGTCCCGGGGGCATGTGTTTTTTTTTTCAAATTTATGTATGGGGGGCCTCTAAGGCCCCCCCTAGCCCCGGGGACCGCCACCCCCCCGGGGCTTTAAAAAAACAATGGTGTGGGAGGGCTCTCGGCCCTCCCGCAGCCCCGGGGACCGCCACCCCCGGGGCTTCTTTTTAAAATTAAAAGTACCTGTGTGGGGGCTCCAGCCCCCATGCCCGGTACCGCCACCTCCCGGGGCACTAAAGATTTAAATATGGGGGTCCGTTACGGAGCCCCGGGGACCACCACCTCCCCAGGGCTATCAAGATGTTGGGAGGGGGGCTGCGTGACCCCCCTCCTGGAGCCAATGATGGCCCTGGGGACCGCCACCCCCCAGGGCCTGCTCCTGCAGTGTCCCGGGGTGCCCACCCCCGGGACACTGTAGTTTGCTATGGCAGGGCGGGAGCCTCGTGGCTCCCGTCCTGCCATAGCAAACTCCTTTGGTTTTTGGAAGAGAGAGCAGGAAACCTGCTCTCTTTTCCAAAAACCAAAGACAATTGCTTTTCCACACGGGGAGCTGCATCTTAGCAGCTCCCCATGTGGAAAAGCAATGCCGGCTCCCGAGGGACGCGGGGAGCTGGCGGGACCGTGGGGGATGGGGTCCCCGGGGCTACAAGTGGCCTGGGAGGGGGGCCACGCGGCCCCCCTCCCCAAAATTTGGTTTAAAAAAAAAAAACAAAGGCCGGCCCCGGGGATGGGGTTTCCAGGGCCATAAGTGGCCTGAGGACGGAGGCAACGCAGCCCCCCTCCATAAGTAAAAAAAAAAAAAAGAAGGCCATGCCCCGGGGGATGGGGTCCCCGGGGCCGATTAAGGCCTCAGGGGGGGGGCACGTGTCCCCCTTCCAAATTTAAAAAAAAACAAATTAGGGGGCAGGCCCTGGGGGATGGGGTCCCCAGGGCCAATAAATTAGAAAAAGAAGGGGGGCCACACAGCCACCCTTCTTAAAAAAAAAAAAAAAAAAAGACTGGCATTGCGCCGGAGGCCACGCCCCCTCCTTGCAGCACTCTACAAACGCGCCCCCTGGCGTGTTTGCAGATGAGAAACGAATTCCCCTTGAATACTGGGGGTCCCTGGGGGCCAACTAGCCCACCAGGAACTTCCAGTATGCGCCAGGGTGCTGCGTTGCAGAGAGGTATACAGAGGCCACGCCCCTTTTTACACCTCTCTGCAACGCAGCTCTGTGGTGCTTTTTGGAGGTACATGGTGGGCTAGTTGGACTCCAAGGACCCTCAGGATTCAAGGGGACTTAATCCCCCAACTTAAAACGTGCCACGGGGTGCGTTTGCACAGTGGTGAACGGAGGGTCGGGGCTTCAGGTGACATGTGTGCAAAGAGGCCCCGTGGCACATTTTAAGATGATGAATTAAATCCCCTTCAATCCTGAGGGTCCCTGGTGGCCAATTAACCCACCAGGTACGTCCAGAAAGGGCCACAGAGCTGCGTTGCAGAGAGGTGTAAAAAGGGGCGTGGCCTCTGAACACCTCTCTGCAACGCAGCCCCCTGGCGCATACTGGAGGTACAGGGTGGGCTAGTTGGACCCCAGGGACCCTCATGATTCAAGGGGACTTAATCCCCCAACTTAAAACGCGCCACGGGGCGCGTTTGCACAGTGGTGAAGGGAGGGGGCGGGGCTTGAGGTGACAAGTGTGCAAACAGGCCCTGTGGTGCATTTTAAGTTGGGGGATTAAGTCCCCTTCAATCCTGAGGGTCCCTGGAGTCCAACTAGCCCACCAGGTACCTTCAGTAAGCACAACAGAGCTGCGTTGCAGAGAGGTGTAAAAAGGTGCGTGGCCTCGGAATGCCTCTCTGCAACTCAGCTCTGTGGTCCTAACTGTAGGTACCTGGTGGGCTAGTTGGGCCCCAGGGACACTCAGGATTCAAGGGGACTTAATCCCACAACTTAAAACGCGCCACGGGGTGCGTTTGCACACATATCACCTCAGGCCCCCCTCCCTTCACCACTGTGCAAACGCGCCCTGTAGTGCGTTTTAAGAGGTAGTTTTAATCCCCCTGCCCTATTATGTACTAGGGACTTACAGAGGAGGTCATGCTAATCACAGGGGTACCCCAACGCATAGTGTTCCCTAGTGTATGTAGGTGTTTTCACTGTATTCTAAGTGTGTTTTAGCATAGCACTGGCTCTGGTTAGTCAGAGTCAGTTACCACCAGTACACGTCGGAAAAAGTTGTGGGCACAGGATGATTTTGGAACAAGGCCTCTTTCTGCTCCTCTGTTGGTTCTTTCTGCACATCTTTTGCTTCTTCCTGCACTTTTCTTTGTCTTTGTGGAGTTCTCTTGCTTCTTTTTGCATTTCTTATGCTTCTTTCTGTGCGTTCTTTCTTCTTTCTTCACATGTCCTACCTTTGTAGGCATAGTTAGAAACTAGCATTTAAAAAACATTTGAAATTCACTTAAAAAACCATAGGTTTCAGGCACGTTATAGTTAGAAATTAGCATTTAAAAAACCTTTGAAATTCACTGAAAAAACCATAGGTTTCAGACACGTTATAGTTAGAAATTAGCATTTAAAAAACCTTTGAAATTCACTGAAAAAACCATAGGTTTTAGGGACAGTTATAGTTAGTTGGACATTTCACTCGTACAAAACCCCTGAAATTCCCCTGTTATAGTTAGTTCAGCTAACTATAACTCGCGCCCGCAATGCACTGCTGATGACGTCACATATTACATCACTCATGACATGGTCAGTGACATCACTGATGACATCACTGATGACATCTCAAATTACATCACTGATGACATCACTGATGACATCATCCATGTGATAATTTCATGCATCTTCTCACACCCTAATATAACCTTTGATGCACCCACTCTAAATTACAGACTGCCATTCTCAAAACCATACACACTCCAACACCAATAACTACATACCCACTCACTGATTCTTAGGTCTACACACACATCCAATCACTCACCCGTACAGTCACTCATACTTATGGTCACTCAGTACAGGACTATCATATGCACTCATACACCTACATAGACACTCACGCACCGCCACTCAACAATAGAGGTACTCACACACCTAGTCAGTCATGCAAATAATTAATCACACTGCCATTTACTCACCTATACAGTGATACACACACCAGCTCACTTACTCATACAAATACTAGCACATTCTTACGCTCTTATACAATCACTGATACAAGTACACACTCATCCATACAGCCACTCTCACAATCACACACTCTCACTTACAGCCATTTATATACTCCAACACACATATATACTGCCTTTCACATATGTAGTTACTCACACATATACGACTGAGATATACATTCACTCACTAACACACCCATACACACACTCACCCACCCATACAGTCCATCACAGATGCACTCTTGAAACCATGCACCCAGTGAATCACCCACTCACACATCTATGCACAGAATCACACACACCCTACCCACACAAACACTCAGGCACCCATACAGATACTCAGACAACCAATCAATAACTCATATAGACACTCATTTAGCTATTCACAAACCCATGCAGCCACTTACACAGCAACAGACAGACAGATACAGACATTCACACAGTTTAGTCACTAACCCATGCAGTCAGTAAGATACGTTTAATCACTCACTTATAGAGTCAGTCACGCACCTACTAAATCATCCATTCAGACACTTATACACCCACTCATTCTTCAATACACCTTGACATATATATTAAACATATTTAAACTTTATAGAAACACACAGTCACTGGATGATGTCATCAGTGATGTCATTTGAGATGTCATCAGTGATGTCATCAGTGATGTCACTGACCATGTCATGAGTGATGTAATATGTGACGTCATCAGCAGTGCATTGCGGGGGCACGAGTAATAGTTAGCTGAACTAACTATAACAGGGGAATTTCACGGGTTTTGTACGAGTGAAATGTCCAACTAACTATAACTGTCCCTAAAACCTATGGTTTTTTCAGTGAATATATATATATATATATATTACCTACTGGCGGTCGCCAGTAGGTAGTTATAGTTAGGGCCTAGTTTCCATAGGAAAAGTGTTTTTTCTTTCCCAATAACTTTGGTGCCGGTTGACGAATCTTCGTGACATTTTCAAAACTAGTGGGGCGCTCCGGTCAGCTCCTGTCTTCAAAGTTTCGGGGTGATTCATCAAGCGGGGGCCGAGAAAAAAGGGGGTCCCAAAACGCGTTTTCCCCATGTTAATTTTCATAGGAAACTTTAGACAAAGCTACAGCCCGAACTGCTGAACGGAATTACACCAAATTTGGCAAAAAGGTAGCCCTTGGTTCAGAAAGAGCCCTTTTTGTTAAATGGTGTAAATCCATTCAGTAGTTGCTGAGAAATTAGAAAAAGAAAAAGTTTCGATATCTGTGGCCGAGGAGGGTTCGCGAACCCTCCCGAGCACGAGCTTCACTCTGATTGGCTGCCAACACTCCAAACCAGGAAGTGTTGGCAGCCATCTTGTGACTTGGTAGAACCGAGTCACAAGAAAACAGTAAAAAAAAGGTTAAAAAACAAGAAAAGGGGGCAAGGTAGAAACCCCCTGACCCCCTAGGCCTGCTCAGGGGGTCCCACAAGGATGCCCAGGGCCAAAAAAAGCATTTTTACGAATAATTTCGGCAGAAATTGCGTTAGGGTCGCAAATCCCGCCGAAATTATAAAAAAAACTAAGCATGGCCTCCCGCGCTTTGTTTTCAAAAACCCCCGGGTGGGCCAGGTCCCGGGGGTACTGCCAATTAATTAGCGGGGGTCCACGGGGCCCCCGCAGCCCCGGGGACCGCCACCTCCCCGGGGCTTATTACATTGTATGTGGGGGGCACTGCGGCCCCCCGCAACACCGGGGACCGCCACCTCCCCGGGGCTGTGGAAAAAATGCGTGGGGGGTCCCAATCCCCCCATGCTGCTCCGTGGACCGCCACCTCCCCGGGGCTCTGTTTAAAAATTTGAATTGATGTGTGGGGGGGCTCGAGCCCCCCCCCACACACCCCGGGGACCACCACCTCCCCTGGGCACTCTATATTTAAATTTGGGTGTCCGTTATGGACCCCCGTGCCCCGGGGACCACACCTCCCCGGGGCTTTAAATAGTTGGGAGGGGCCCACGCGGCCCCCCTCCTGGAGCCCTTGATGGCCCTGGGGACCGCCAACCCCCAGGGCCGGCTCCTGCAGTGTACCGGGGTGCCCACCCTGGGACACTGCTGTTTGCTATGACAGGGCGGGAGCCGTGCGGCTCCCGCCCTGTCATAGCAAACTCTGCTTTGCTTCGTCGAAGCGAGAGCAGTGAAACCTGCTCTCACTTCAATGAAGCAAAGCAGGATTGCTTTTGCACAAGGGGAGCTGCATGTCGCAATCCGCGGGGATCCGGCGGGACCGTGGGGGCATTGGGGTTCCCCCCATGGTCCCCAACGGAGAGGCCAGGCCCCGGGGGATGGGGTCCCCGGGGCCAGAAGTGGCCTGGGAGGGGGGCCACGCGGCCCCCTTCCCCAATAAAAAAAAATAAAAAATGAAAATGCCGGCCCCGGGGATGGGGTCCCCGGGGCCATAATTGGCCTCGGGAGGGGAGCTACGCGGCCCCCTTCCCATTTTTTTTTTTAATAAATAGGGGTCAGGCCCTGGGGGATGGGGCCCCCAGGGCCCAAAAAATTGTAAAATAAGGGGGGCCACACAGGCCCCCTTCTAAAAAAAATAAAAAAATAAAAAAGCCGGCATCACGCCGGAGGCCCCGCCCCCTCCCTGCAGCACTCTGCAAACGCGCCCCCTGGCTCATTGTAAGTTGGGGAATTTATTCCCCCTGAATACTGAGGGTCCCTGGGGGCCAACTAGTCCACCAAGTACCTCCAGTATGCGCCAGGGAGCTGCGTTGCAGAAAGGTAGTCCAAGGCCACGCCCCCTTTTTACACCTCTCTGCAACACAGCTCTGTGGCGCTTACCGGAGTTACCTGGTGGGCTAGTTGGCCCCCAGGGACCCCCAGGATTAAAGGGGACTTAATCCCTCAATTTACAACGCGCCAAGGGGCGCAGGGAGGGAGCGGGCCTGATATGACAAGTGTGCAAACACACCCCATGGTGCATTGTAAATTGGGGGATTAAGTCCCCTTGAATCCTGAGGGTCCCTGGGGGCCAGCTAGTCCACCAAGTACCTCCAGTATACACCAGAGAGCTGCGTTGCAGAGAGGTGGTCCAAGGCCACGCCCCCTTTTTACACCACTCCGTGGTGCTTTCCAGAGGTACCTGGTGGGCTAGTTGGCCCCCAGGGACCCTCAGGATTCAAGGGGACTTAATCCCCCAAAGTGGTGGAGGGAGGGGGCGGAGCCTGA
Source organism: Calotriton arnoldi (assembly GCA_963921515.1). Classification (NCBI taxonomy): domain Eukaryota; kingdom Metazoa; phylum Chordata; class Amphibia; order Caudata; family Salamandridae; genus Calotriton; species Calotriton arnoldi. The sequence goes on from CAWUFW010015930.1 coordinate 149,616, forward strand.
TATGACAAGTGTGCAAACACACCCCCTGGTGCGTTGTTAATTGGGGGATTAAGTCCCCTTGAATCCTGAGGGTCCCTGGGGGCCAACTAGCCCACCAGGTACCTCCAGTAAGTGCCACAGAGCTGCGTTGCAGAGAGGTGGTCCGAAGCCACTGCCCTTTTTACACCACTCTGCAAACGCGGCTTCAGGTGCACTGCTGGTGGGGCGATGAGGTCCTCTTGTGTCCTGAGTGAATTTCTAAGGTTTTTTAAATGAACATTTCTAACTGTAATGTCCCTGAAACCTATGGTTTTTTCAGTGAATTTCAAAGGTTTTTTAAATGCTAATTTCTAACTATAATGTGTCTGAAACCCATGGTTTTTCCAGTGAATTTCAAAGGTTTTTTGAATGCTAATTTCTACCTATAACGTCCCTGAAACCTATGATTTTTTCTGTAAATATCAAAGTACTATTGTGCTATTCATCATTAAAACTCTTTTCAAAGTTTACCACTACGTACAATACAATAAACTGAAAAAACTGTTATGTAATGAAATGTATTTCACAAATTACACTGTTACTTTTTAAAGACTACAACATAATTTAACATTTACATAACATTTTATTTTCCCTTTTTTGCTGTTTTCAGATTCCACTTAACTTCACTGTACGCAGTGATGTCAATGAGATTCATCATGAAACAGCGGGGAAAAAAAGCCAATCAACTAGATTTAAAAAAAAAAAAAAGAATCAGTGTACAACATTATTTTCAATACCTGTACCTATATGTGTTCATCCTTTCAATTTTTTTCATTTAATGCTTCTTCTAAAAGATATCTTTTATTTAACTCAAAGACATTTTCAAAATGTACACGAATTTACATCTCCTACAATATACAGAACAAATATGTAAACTATTTCATTGCAACGCAATTTTTCCAAATGCAATACCAATCACCACAAATAATAGTCCCAACAGTAGTTATAATTAGTAATTGTTTCCAGTGCTCTGTACTTTCTGTTTACATTTTCCCACTAGGCCGAATAATGTATTCAAAACTTAGGCTTCAAAAATATAAAATATGAATTTGGTAATTCGTAAGGCAATCTGGGTTTTATTTCCAAGTGTGCATCATTGCAATGTGTCCATCCTTTATTACACTTTAAATACACAGTATAGTGTCCACATGTCGTAGTAGCTCCAGCATGGAAAACAATAGCCACTGTTGTAAAAGTTCTTCCAGAACTAGAGATTTGACTGGCAACAACATTTTTAATTCTGGTTTCCAGTTTTCTTCCATTTGCTCCACAACGTTATAGCATTAAAATCAGATATTTTCCATATCTTTCTATGCGTAATGTAGATAACATCTCTGATTTACAATGAGAAAATTTCATATCATGGTTTGCTGCTTTTACTAATTTGTTAAAAGCTACAGATTTGCAGTCAGGTATTGTTAAGTATATGAATCGTTCTATGTCCACTACACTGCTTGAACTAAATGAACACTGTTCACATTTATTATCCCATTTGTAACTTAGTCCAAATAAGTTTTCAATATCTATTCCTTCATCTTCTAATACTTCAAGCATAACCATCAGAAATTCTTGTGCATCTTGTTGTATATTAAGACTGAACGTCAAAGAACCAGTACATATATCCAAGAGTTGGCGAATACCACAAACAGTATGCATTTTACTTCTGTCAGTTGTCAATTGTTGAAATACATCATAAAGTGCAGAACATAATCTTTTTTCCTGATTTCCCATAATTTCATTATGAAGATCTTCTAGGTAAAATACAACATTCAGAATAACATTACCATAGTAGTTGATACCTGAACTATTTTCCAATTGGTATCCCACAACGTCAGCAACACTTTCCATTTTCTGTTTCTTTACACCTTTTCCTTTCTGTTCGATTTTTTAATGCTTTTCAAACGCACTTGATTCATTAACATATTTTCGTTTAGAACACATAACACATTTGTCATAAATGGGATATTCACCTACATTTGGTGCATAAAGTCTTCTTAAATGATTATATTCTCTTACACAATTTACATCAGCACTAATCTTGTTGTCATCGAAATCAATCAAATACAAACCAGACAATGTTCTAACTCGAGATAATGCAACATATGCCATTCCCTCTTTGAACACAGTACTTCCAATATTTACCAAAGCACTGTCTACACTTAAACCTTGAGATTTATGAATAGTTACTGCATATGCTAAAGGCAAAGGAAACTGTTTTCTGTGAACATACAAGTCTTTTACAAGCAAAAAACGTACAGCACAACGCCCAATCTGTTTTACCTCTGTATTCTGATCAAATTTTATTTTCAGGAATTCTATTCCATCTCTGTTCTGATATTTTACAAAATCAACAACTTTCCCCATTGCTCCATTTACTAAACCTCCATCTACATTTAAATTACGCCGCAAAATTACCCGACAGTTTATACATACATCTAAACTTTTTTCTAAGCCAGCAGTTTTAGATACAGTCTTTTCCAAAGAGTCCAATTTAGTCTGTAGTTTCTCTGAAAGAAGAATGGTCACTCCCTGATGCTCTATTTTATCAATAGCTTGAAACTGAACTATTTCTTGTTTTTCCAATTTTAGAAGCTCTTGGTTAAATGTACAACACTCTTGCAGTGTAGGCATTAGGCAAACTATAGACTTGTTTTCTCCAATTTTCTTATACATTACTTCAGCTGCTGTGTGTTCAGTTGTAAACAAGTTTCTTAGTAACCGACTTTCTAAAGCTTGATTACCATGTTTGGTTAGGACACCAATTCTTATATCTTTCAGAATATTTCCATAATCTTCATCAGTTGCTTGTCGCATATTCTTTTTAAGTTCTTTATATTCAAAATGTAACCATATATTGACATTTCCAATACTTCCCAAACATTTCCTAGTGTCTTCATGCACAACTGTTTTAAAAACTGGGGGGCATATTACCAAGGATTTGCGATAATTATCGCAAACCGCGCTTAGCGCTCTTTTTTTTATCGCCCGCTATCGCTGGATTTCATCGTGGAGATAACGCGTTATTATCAACGCTTATCTCCAAGGCGATAAAAAATCCAGCGATAGCGGCGAAACCCAGCAATAGCGCGAGTAATCCAGCGATAAATTCACTGCGCTAATGAAAAGCTTGCTAATAGGCAGGTGAGGACTTAACCTTACAATCCACCTCCCATTGACAAGATGGTTAAGTCAAGTTTTTAGCAGGTGTTAAATTCCAGCACTAATCGCGGTTAGCGCAACTTTTTTTATCGCTTCACGGTTCTGGGGCCGCGTTGATAATAGGGCGAAGTTGTGTCTGCGAGTGTTTCCATGACGTGTTAGTCAGGAACGCCTACTTTGGATGTCATTAGCGATATATATCGCTGACATGCAAAGCGGCACCAAAACGGTCGCTTTCGCCATAAAGCTGTCGCTAACAGCTGTTAGCGACAGCTTGCTAATAGGGCGATAGAAATATCGCCGCTTTAGCGGCAAAAAGGGCCGCTAAAGCGGCGATACCGCCCTTGCTAATATGCCCCCAATTGTCCTTTTACAGGAGTTAGTTGTAGAGGATCTCCAAATACAATTACATGTTTGCCTCCAAACAGAACATCGTAATCTGTTTTTAAAACCTGTTGCATTCTCAAGTGTACAAAGGCAAGCATTAAGTTTGAGACCATGCTCACCTCATCTATGATGAGAAGTTTCATTTTCTTCAGCACTCTTGACACTTCATAAGAAGCATCTCCAGACAACTTCTGATATTCTAATTTATTATCATGTTCAACTGGTAACATAAGTAGTCTATGTAAAGTAATTCCTTTAATATTGTGCACTGCTAATCCAGTCAGAGCTGTTACAACGCAAGATAAATGTGAATCTGTAGTTTTTTTGGAGATAACTAGTCAAATTTAACTAAAAACTTTTACCTGTTCCAGCTTGACCACTGATGTACATAAGAATAGGTTTAAATGATGAACATATACATTCCTTTTTTCATGCTTCAAACCATGTTGTATCTGTTCTGTCACTTGTACATATATTTCTTTCTGTTCAACATTTAGCTGTTCTTCTAAGTTTTCCAACGTAGTATTCTCTTGTTGTGCTTGTTGCATTGCAATTTCTACTTCATACATGGCTATTGCTGCTTCATTTTCGATAATTGGTTGTCCCAGTGGATCTTGACTAGCTGGACCAGAACTTTGACTATCTTCAGAACTGTCGTTAGCTATTTCAGCTGGAATAGTCTTTTCTTGTTCAATTTCATCATTTAACATTTGTAGATATGTAGGAAAAATTGTGCATGCAATGTTATCTTTGCATGCATTAAAAGAATCTTCATAGCAGTCAAAATGTCCAAGTAATTCAGTTTCGCTACGCCATGGCTTGAACAGTTGCAAAAGTGCTAAATAAAAAAATTCTCTCTTATCTGGAGTTTCACAACTGAATTTTCTATGATTAATAAGATTTCCTTTGGCATGTTTCACTAAACAACCATCACATCCAATTACTGCATATTTTCCTTGTTTTAAATTCTATGTAACATTTCTTTTAAAGCTGTAATGTTGAAGTATTTCATACAGACAAAGCTCTTCCAGATGTGGACTCCTTTTAGGATAGTATGTATCCAACATATTAGTTTTAAGAATGTCTGTACTTTCCGGATCATTCTCTGCTAAGTATTGAATTTCTTCTAATGTTTTCAACACTCTATTTCGTGTGCAGGCAAGACCTAAACTTACCCAAATGATTCCACGTGACTTTGAATATAAACTAGAAGAGCACAAGCGATCCGAACATTCGTAGGATCCAATTTCTCTGTGGGAAAGCATTTTCAAGCTAAAGCTGTACAATTTTTTGCTAAGGCTCTTCTCTTGTGACATTTCTTCCCACATTTCTTTTATCTCTGTCTTTTATGATTTCGTTATATATGATGTAACATAGCGTGCAACTGCGATTGAGTTATCTGCAACATGTTGAATGTCCATGTTTGCATTCCACATTTTCAAAATAACTGGATTGTAGTCATTAATATACTTTGACTGTTCTGTTCTTTTTAAGTTGTACGTATTCTTCAGCGATTTCCGAGTTATTCTGTGCCTCACAGCAGACATAAAAGAATTTACTCTTCCTTTAGAAATTACTGGACGTGGGAATCCAAACCGACACTTGGTATAAAATTTTCCTTTAGACTTGTATTTTCGTCGACAATACTTTCCACAACAGTGACTCTGGAAACGTAAAACTTGTTGTCTCAAGCTTTTTTCTCCTCCTTCTCTTGGAATCTCACACGTAACATACTGTTCGATGAAAGACAATACTGTTTCATCAGTATCCGTTCCAAATTTCGGAGCATTCTTTATCCATAATAGCATAAGTATATGTGGAGCACCTCTCGCTTGATACTCTTTTCGCCAAATAAAATCAATAACTTCTCCAAGAGGACAATTATTTTTATTGCAGATAAAAGACATCATAGCTTGAAACCTATGATTAAAATACCTGCAGACATTTACAGGATCCAATGAACACAGTTCACCAGGTGTCTTCATTTCAATATTTTTGATATTGGAATTTGCTTCTCGTAGAAATTCAAGTAAATCTTCCCATGCATACTCTGCACAGCTAAGTGTTACAAACCATGTTGGTGTACCTAAGTTTCTTAACATACACTTAAGTTCACCATGACGACGAAACCAATACTCATTGGTTCCACGTTGACATGCCATCAAATTAATTAACTGTGCTTCTAAATTTTCATCTGTACGTTCAACTTTGTCAATGAATTCTTTGGCTGAAACCAGTGATTGATGAACTCCCGTTTTAAGTATGTGGTTCACTGCATACGAAAGAGAAGACAAATCACTTTCAAAGAAAAGGTGAAATATATATGGAATGCACTGTCGAAATCTAGGATCTTCAGAGTATGATCTTGTTGAGCGATATTCTGAAGCTGGAATCCGTACAGGTCGCTCATCAAATCGTCCACCTTGTCCAGTAGGGAACAGCTGTGGAAAACAACGAGCTTCTAAGCTTTTCTCCCATACACTCATTGGAGTTCCCTTTGCTTTTTTCATTTGAAATAACTCAATGCTGTTTCCTATTACTTCTTTTGAATGTAGAGGACATATTGTATAATGTTCATAAATCTCTTCACTCCTCGACTTGTCCACTTTCTCTATTTGACCACTTGAAATTTCTGATTCATCTTCTATACTTATTACCTCTTCATCAACATTAAATTTTTTATAAAAAATATTGTTCTGTACAAGATATAACATAGCCTTTTGAAGTTTATTAACATCTACAAACTCTTGCCATATTTTCCGACTCTTTGTTGGTACACCATTTACTAGAATAACTACTGCCTCATTTTCCTCTCTGTCTCCACCAACAGTTTCAATATTTTTCTTAAAATCTAAAGGTAAGTACACAACTCTTCCTTTCAGACCTCTTTGTAAGTCTGTTGGTGGCAGTTTACCTGTTTTAGGCTCCATGCGAATTATAACTTGAAATGGGTGAACAGATTGAATAAGAACTGACTCATATGTATTCAAATCTGCCAATTCCTCTGGAATAGGTACTATTTCTAAGTTGTTATGTATTCCTCTAGCTGGCATTTTGTTCTCTTCTAATTTGTTGTAGTAATATTTACAAATACTTTGATCAGTACACAACTCAAATCGACCTTCCACGAACAAGTAACCTCCAAATTGCTGCCACCTATCATTGTTCTCCTTTTTACTTTTTACATACAAATTAACATTCCTAATTTGACTTTTATAATGAGTACGTCGACAACAAAAACAAACATAGTTTGGTTTTTCAGAACACACTGTCTTAAATTTTGTAATTTCTTCTTCAAACTGATCAATGCTAATCTCTTTCCCATGTTCTTCAACATCTGCAGTTGTCAAGCTCTCAGTCTCTACACACTGCTGTTCTGAACCAAAAAAACGAAATTCAATTTCATCACACATTTTTTCTACATCTGATAAACAACCGTGTAAAAGAACTGTGTTCAGTTCACTTAAACATAATGCAGGAGTCTTTACATAGTACACTTTCCTTACAAACTTCCGCATTCCTGAGTGGTGTACTGCTAACATTCTTAAGTGATGAAAAGTACTTTTACACACTTTTCTCGAAAGACAAGCCAGAGAATGACCGTGCTTCATAGTATATTTTCTTACATTACATGGATCTAGCCCTTGTAACAACCTAATCTTCTGTTTAACACTTTTCTGTGCATATTGTCATAGAAAATTTTGCATTATGTCAATAGATTCCTGTCGAATATTGCAAATACTGCTACAATCCCACTTATATACAGGAGCTTGTGTGCGTTTCCCTTGCACTTCTTGAGCTATTAATTCTTCTGCACTCACAACAACTATTTCTTCTTTTGCAATGGGACAACCACTCCGAACTTCATAACAGCGACCTCCAGTATCAACTGCAAATGGTAAATTGTTGTCTTGAAAGTAGCTTTCTTCATTAAAGAAAGGCTCACTAGTAGAAGTGTGTTTCCACTCACCACTGAAAGTTTTACAATAGTTACTTCTATTAACAAGCCTCTTTCTTTTGCTTTTGTCTTTCAGAAACTTCATTGTTTTATTTAAAGATTTCATCCTTTTTAGAATTAATATAAATAATTTTTGTTTCAAGTTAAAAGCAGTATCTACTACAGTTTCAATCCGCTGCTTTTGTTTGTAAGCTAGTAATCTTTTTTTATACTTTTTACAGTCTTTCAATACATTCTGAATTACTCTACTTAGAAAAAGTCGTTGTCGAATCTCTTGAAATTGTTTTGTCTTTGTGTAACTTGTGTTTTTTCCTTATTTTTTGTTTTCTTTTTTTCATTTGAAGTGTCATTCTCCTTCTCATTAGTTGAAAAACTCTTCTTTGTCCTTTCATTCCTATTCTTCTCATATACTTTCTCCACAACTTTTTTAAGAAACTGTTTAGTGGTCTTACCTAAACAAACTTTATCCTTGGTAACACTCTCATTTGTTTTTGACACCTTTTGTTTCTTTTTCTTTAAGTAGATCTCTTTTTTTTGTTTCCTTCTCTTTTCATCTTTTCTTGCCATCTTCAATTTGTGATCCAAACAGAATAATTTTCTGAAAAGCAAAGAACAGTTTCATTAGTTTCTTACATTTATTCAATATTTTAAAATAATGTCATATAATTACTGATATTAATTAACAAGCAATTATTTACATTACTATTTTCTGGATTTCAAATATCAAAACACTACCCATTCCACACATATATATACTGCGTTCTTCAACAATACCTTCCCAAACACTTATACAAAGTACCATATTCACTAAATCATTTCCTATCATGTCTTTAACCTCATTGGCCTCTTGCATCTCACTACTCAGCAACTACTAACAATGTTCGGCCTCCCAAACGCAAACCAGAAACCCTTTCCATATCACAGTTAAAAGTCTCACCATATTGCTCAAAGTGTAGAAGCCATCTTTCTTATAAGATACCAAATGCTTGAAGCTTCAGACCCTGTTAAGTTGACATAAAAATCACTGCACAAAATACTTGTACTTTTCCATTTGCTTCAGAGACACAGCTTTTGTAACGCAAGGCTTGCTCAAGAAAAATACGTGACAGGGAGGGCGCGAGGAGAACTGACCTCTCCTGAGACACTTAACACCCCTGATCATTTCGTAGAGTAAAAAGAATAGTTACTGAGAAATTTCTAAACAACACACTACAACAGTTTTTTGTGGGTATGAACAGAATAGGTTAAAAAAAAAAAGGGGTTTCTTTGCTAACATTTTCATTTTCAGATGCAAGAACTCAGAGACAAGATGTTTGTTTCTTGTACGTGTCTGTTTTATGTGTTGTCTTGTTTCCTGGTATGGTCTTGTCAATTGACATTGTAAGGGCCAGAGTAATGGCGTCTCAAGGCCCCGTCTCGCCCCTATCTCACAGGAGTACATTACAACAGGAGACATTTGTTGTCAGGTAGCAAGAGTGCCCTGCACAGCATTACTATCAGGATAACAGTCTGCAGCAGAAGTGTTAAAGATAGTGTTGTACAGTTCTTCGAGTTCAAAGTGTATTTCATGAACATGCAGAGCTGTTTCATTTCTGTACATCAGGTTATTTCAGTGCATTGATAGGTATTGTCCCTGTTTCAAGTGCTGTTTTTTTAACAGTGTGCATTTGAACATATTGGCTATCTCCCAACAATGGCAACAGTGCCAGTATTGAGCTAAAAGATGAATGATCTGTGTGGCCTGGGTTCCCATTATTCAGAAAGATGTTGCAAGTTGCTAAGATGAAAATGAAATGCCCAGGATCACACAATTAGGTCATGTTAGGTAGCTGGCTTGTTTTCCCCATTTCTCACTCCACAGACCACCACCTAACATATAACAACGCCATCCTCACAAGCACATATAGAATAGCACTAGGTATATTGAGTTATTGAAGGGTTTTGCCTAATTTAATGGAGGAAGGAGAAGTACTATTTTACGTATGTGTCTAAAATAAATAATGTGTATGTATAATAATGTTGTTAGTTTCTAGGTTCTTCAGAGTTGCAGTAAATATTATTATTATGTCCTGTAAAAAAAAACACTTGTCCCTTTTGTGCCATGTAATGCGGCGACAAATTATGGCAGCAATCTCATTATATAAGAGCTCTGAAATAGCCTTTCTGATTATGCCAGGGCTCCTTCCATAGTAGGGTTTGAATACTAACAATTCCCTTATGTTGCCACGTTTCCGCAGATCTACATACAGGGGCTGAAGGTAATGGTAAGAAACAGTTCCAGGGCTGAAATGCCCTTTTGAGTCTGTGCAAACTTACTAACTTGCATGTTTTAAGGGTTTTCACCAACTCTTCGCTAATATTTTCCCATGCTGAGAAAGGTTGGATATTTACTTCTGACAATGGCAGACATAAAACTTCTTCCAGGGTTGGAAAAAAAGTGGATGGAGGAGAAGTGAACTTGCAAAAACTCAGATTTTCGCATGAGCAGATCTACACCTGCATATTTGCTCATGCTTAAATTCAGTTCACAAATATTTTCTAGGAGTACTATTTCTTGGCCTATTTCTGTAAAGTGTTGTGAATTCTCAACAGTTGTATATCTGCACTTAATCCAAGGACGTGGGTGCACTTTATTTCATAATTTGGCTCCTAATTAGGTCTGGCGTTAACAATGACCTTCTGTGTTTATTAAAATGTTATCTCTCTCCCACTCGGCTAGCTTCACTGTGAGTGACAGCATTCTGTTCTTTCACAAGGAGCATATCGACACACAGTTGTTTTATTCAGTGCCAGGAACTACTGTGCAATGTGTGCTTTTTGAGACAAAAACAATTTTTGCTTTTGCCAATGTTTGTCATGATGGTGAGGGCCCAGCAGCTCCCACACCAATAAGGTTTTACAAAAATGATGCCGAAACAAGTGACGCATTGACAAAGCCAAAAGGCTGACCAACGATTTCAGACCTCCTGGCTTTACCAATGCTTGTTTATTTTTATGTTGCAAAGAAATGGTACCTACATTTTTTCAGTAGTTTAGCGAAATGTTTTTGCATTTTTTGTGAACATTTTATTTTGAAAGCAAAGAATAATAAATCTTGCTTTCCAGCTTCTGCAAATATTTGCATCTAATCGGAGAGCATTCTGGGAGCAGTATACATAGCCTCACATTGCTAACTATTGAAAACGTGTGTACACATTTTTATACTCTATCAACTGTCAGTAGTGCAGTCTGCGCTTACAACATTTACATAGAGCGCTCACCCTGATTATAAAGCCTTTGCGTTAGTGAACTATAAATACCAGTTTGACAAGCGTTCACACATGGACACAGAAATTACCTACACTGCAGACAATGCCTTTTCCTGATCCATTATGTGGTACTGTGAACTGGCAGCCAAAGGGTTTGTGCTGTAGGGGGTTGGGCCTACTCGTCCCAAGGACAAAATACACATGAAAACTTGTTGCCCTTGACCCCAAACAATATGTCCACATCCCTGGGCACAGTTTGACAACTATGGGGCACATGCATCAAAGGTTTTTGCGATCGCAAACGGTGCGATTCGCAAAAATCGGCTGTTTGCGATCGCAAAATTACCTTTTGCGATGCATCAAGGGTCAAGGCCCTCGCAATTTGAGAATTCGCAATTAATTGCGAATTCTCAAATTACGATTGCATTAAGGAATCGCAAATTGAGATTCCTTAAATGCAATGCGATAAAGTAAAAAAATTAGCGATTTCGCTAATAGGGACGCAAATTACCATGAAGTTGAACTTCATGGTAATTTGTAAAAACTTTGAAAAATGCACTAAAGTGCATTTTCAAAGTTCCATTTACACACACACATGCCCTTGGGGCATGTGTGTGTGCAAGATGTACTCATATGCAGATTTCAGGGGTGCAACAGGGGTCCTTTTGACACCCTGGCACCCTTGAAATTGCATTCTCAATTTGCGATTCTCTAATTGCGAATCGCAAATTGAGAATGTCTTCCCATTCATTCCTATGGGCCTCTAGGCCCATAGGAATTAATGGGGAGGTATTCCTTAATTGCGACTCGCAATTAGCGAGTCGCAATTAAGGAATGTTTAGGAATCGCTATTTTTATAGCGATTCCTACATGCATAGGCTTTTGCGATTCCTTAATTGCGATTCCTTAATAATCGCAATTAAGGAATCGCAAAAGCCTACCTTGATGCATGTGCCAGTATGAGTATTTTGATTCCAAAAGGTGTTACTGTGACAGAGATTTTCATCTGTGTTTGCTGTTGGAACAAGCTATAGTACAATGTTTTAATTCTTCTTTTGCTTTTGGAGATAATGGATTTCTTTTTAAAGTATTGTACAGGGATTCCAATATAATTTTTAGGTTCTTTCCTTCATTCCCATACAGAGTGTAATAGGTTTCCTGTTTTCGAAATGTTTGCATGCATTTGCTTAATGATAGAGGTTTTTCACCCTCTCATATCTGGTTTGAAAGCTCCACTGGTGCAAATGTGTTCTATAATTCTGACAATTTGGCCCACACATTGCGCCACTACTGATTTCTCACCTAGCAATGGATGATAGACAGGGAGTGTTTGACAAAGAATAGTCCATGTGTGCTAGCCACAGATAAGTATGCAAATGTTCAACGTGATTTAAGAGGCACACCTTTCCCCGATGGAGATATAGCTCTAATTCTGGTTCATGCTTCAGCAACAACACAGGCTCACTGCAAAAAAAAAAAATAATAATAATTTCTTACACAGTGGGCACGGCTAGAAAAGTACTGGGAGGGGGCAAGATTAACGACATCCAAAAGTGCTCAAGCAGCAGAACTTGTTGCTTTAACAGGAGCATGTAGACTGGCTGAAGGAAGAATAGTGAACATCTACACAGGCAGCTACAATGCTTTCGGGGTAGCCCCTGATTTTGGCCGGCTATGGGCCATGAGGGGATTCCTCACCTCAGCTGGCCAATAAATTCAGCATGCACCATTAATAGCACAACTATTGCAAGGCCTGTTGCTACCAAAGAGAGTTTCAATTGTAGAATGTGCTGCACACACCACCTCCAAGGACTATGTATCAAGAGGTAGAGATTCATTGATGCAGAAGTATAAAAGGCATAGCATTAACTTATTGTGAGAACACAATGGGTCAAACTAGCTTCTACTCCAAATGTATCATGATATAAAGATAAAGGATGATGATATGCACTATGATACAAAGTATATTACTCAAAGGGATGGGGTGGAAGAACATGAAGATTGAAAAAGGGGAGGATATAGGCAGACAGAAGAGGGAATATGGATAGGCCCAAATGGAAGGATATGTTTACCAACGATAATGTAGGGCTTGATGGAATGATAAGGCTGTATTCCTGATGCTTGTACAACGGTAACTTCGGAAAGGGTACTTCCACTGCCCCCGGCCACTTCCCTTCCCCACATGAAATGAACTTCATCAACATGCCCCTCTACTCAAAAGTACAAGTACGTGTTGGTTATTGTGTGGATGTTCAGCACATGTACTGAGGTATACCCATCCAGGTACTGCAATGCACAAACTGTTGCCAAATGCCTCCTGAAAGAGTTCATTCCACGCTTTTAAGTGCCTATGCTTTTGGGTTCTGACAATGAACTGGCGTTCATCTCACATGTGATTGAGGGGTTGTGCAAGGGGCTAGAAGCTACACAGAAACTACATTGTGCCTATCATCCACCAGCAGCGTGCGTTGTTGAGAGAAAGAACGGAGTGTTGAAATAAGATAGGGAAGATTTGTGCATCCGCTAAGCTGACCTGGATTGATGCACTACCACTTGCTCTGTTGTCCATGAGAAGCACCTCAGACAGAGTGACAAAGCTCAGCCCACATGAAACTCCGCAGTAACTCCGCCGCCACCACAGGAGTCTCCAGTGACTTCCCCTGCATCACATCAAGGACAGCCTCATTACAACATGTGTTCCACGAAAAGTACCAAATGATAATAGTATCCTAAGCTCATCCTGAAGGGTTGCGCGTGCTGCACTCAGCAGAGGAAGTAAGTGTGTGTAAGCGGGCCCCAATGATACATCAACTAAAGACATATGGAACATCAATGCCCCAACCCCTCAGTCTACAAGTTGTGACAACAAGACATCTTTACCTTCTTCATCACTTTGTTTTCTTCATATTGAAAGTGCCTAAGTAATAGAAGTGCTAGTAACCTCTTAAATTACTTGAAGACAGGCACCAACAGTTACTTTTCTGTTTACAGGTATGATCACTGAGGCTCTGCGTTATTCCTCAGCAGACTTTTGAAGAGAGTGAAAGTGCAACAGAAGATAAGACATTCTTCCAACTAGTCACACTAGCCACACGTACCAACAACTGGAACAATGCCTCATGACTTTCAGAACAATAAGAGAATATGGCCATGGGTGCTACTAGCAATATTATCCCCCATTGCTGCCGTTATAATGACTACGCTCTTTATAGTGTATTGTGCTCACACTGCTATACCTAGCACTGGCAGTGAGATACTGCTTAAATGACAGAGAGATATTGTACCAAAATGAATAAATAGAAAAGATAGACTCACCTGGAAGTTCCATTGCCAATGTTACAGACCACAATATTTAGAAATAGCATTAGGAAAGGTTTGGTAAAGTACACACCACAAATATAATTAAGAATTGACTAGGTGTTATAGGACACAAATTGCAAAGAATACAACAGAAAGGGAACATATTGCGAAAGGGCACCAATGATAGTGCTGGGTAGCAGTGGTAGTGTTGGTTCTCAGAGGTTTGCAAAGTTCAGAGTAGTGGGTTGCACTATGGTCAGGATAATTGCACTAACTGGGCACAGTACAACTGAACTAGTTTCAACACCCTGCCTACTAAGGGGTAATTTTGAGGTACCAACATGATGCTGGGTAGTCCCTGCGAGTAAGATGTAGTGATTTGGTATCAGATGGGGCAATGTAGAAGCCATCTTTCCTCTATGATACCAAATGCTTGAAGCTTCAGACCCTGTTAAGTTGACATAAAAATCACTGCACAAAATGCTTGTACTTTTCCATTTGCTTCAGAGACACAGCTTTTGTAACGCAAGGCTTGCTCAAGAAAAATACGCGACAGGGAAGATGCTCACGTAGACACAGACATTTCAGCATAGCACATTTCGCAATATGTCTGGTCCTTTCTATTATGTTGCAATAATTAACTGGGAAGGTACCAAGGCTGATAGAATACATTACAGTGGAAAATCCCCAAAGCTGCCCACTTGGGACACGTGGTCAGCAACAGTATATTTCGGACCTTAAAAGGTATAGCACAATCTAGGCTTTTGCTAATTGGTCAAATAGATAGGGCTTAATTTGTGCTACGTATGTGATGATGCTGCATCCTTTTTGGTTTTGGCCTATAAAAGCTGTCACCAACGTCACATCTTTGGGCATTCAGTGGCTATACAGTCTGCCTCCGTGCCGCACGTTTCTTTGCATTGTTTGTTGTTCCCCAATAAATATTGCTATCTAATGTGCTGACAGAAATTTGTATTCTTGGTATTATTTCTTATTTCTTCTGTTCAGCTCCCACAAAAGGATGCATACATCTCCCTTTGCCTTTTCCTAGTGGCATCATACTTAAAAGAAACATACAACTAGATCTATACCTGTGTTTTATAGGTATCAGATATTCTAATACATAACTCATGTGAAAATAGATGTTAAAGCATAGACATACCTCAGCAACGTTAAACTGTTAAGACAAATCATCGAGCAATGTAAATTGGAGTGATATGTAAGTTGCAACTGGGTGCAGTTTTTTTCTATACCATAGAACTACATTACGACTTTCTCTGTGCTCCTCACATGTCCCCAGAACACCAGTGAGGATCATCGCAGATAGGCCTCTGTTACCTTCCTTTTGCAAACAAGGGAACAGGAACTATTACTCACCGGGAGGAAACAGGAGAGGAAAGGGGGGCTCAAGAGATGTGTCATTCCAGTCTCTCAATCTGCCGTCCCTGTGATGTACGCAGGTTCAGCACAAGCAGGAAGCTTCACAATACCTTAACTTATATTCATGTGTGCTTCACAAGTATGCACAAACCAATACACGAAGTGTGCAAACACAGTATTTTCCCACAAGCTTCAATCTGCAGTAGGCCATTTCTTGTACATTACCCCGGCGCATTTTAGACCCCAATTCATCCTTGTACCTTAGACACAAGACCACGTAACCTTTGCAACATCACACACTGCACTCATTTACCACTGAAACCAATTGCAACTTTCTGTGCGCTGCACAGATGCCACCAACAAGCCAGTGAAAGTCTAACTGCTATTTTTTCACGGTACACAGGCCTCTCTTACCTTCCTTTTAGAAACAACGGGAGACAAACCGTTAGAGAGCGGGAGGAAGGAAGGGGGGGTTCAAGGGACATGTCATTCCCGTCTCTCGATCTGCCGCCCCTGTGATGTACACAGGTTCAGCACGAGCAGGAAGCTTGACAATACTTTAACTTATATTCACGTGCTTTACAAGTGTGCACAAACGAATGCACTAAGTGTGCAGACAACATTTCATTTCTTTCATCTCACTGAAGTTACTAAAGCATGTCCATGTTAAAGCCCCCCCCCCACTATTTTCCCACAAGCTCCAATCTGCAGAAGGCCATTTCTTCTACATTACCCCAGCCGATTTTGGACCCCAATTCATCTCTGTACCAGTAGCGACTCATGGAGGGAGTGCTGCGGGCAGTGGGGCGAGGCGGAGGAAGGGCAAGGAGGGATGGTAGTACAGTCCGACATACCACGGACAGGAATAAGGTAAGTAATTAAATAAATAAAAAATTTACCTTGCGAGCGCTGCAGTGCCGAGTTGGTGATGCACCGCACGCAAGGTATATTGTTTTATTTATTTAATTACTTACATTACTCCTGTCCGTCGTATGTCGTACTCTACTACCCCCCTCCCTGCTCCTTCCCTGCCCCACCGCCCCACAGCATTCCCTCGGCGAGCCGCTACTGGCCTGTACCTTAGATACAAGACCATGTAACCTTTGCAACATCACACACTGTACTCGTATACCACTCAAACCGATTGCAGCTTTCTGTGCGCTGTAAGATGCCACCAACAAGCCAATCAACGTCTAAGTGCTATTTCTCAGGATACATAGGCCTCTGTTACGTTCCTTTCACAAACAACGGGAAACAAACCGTTAGAGACCGAGAGGAAAGACAGAGTGGGAGGGGGGGCCTCAAGGGACATATCATTCCCAGTCTGTCGATCTGCCGCCCCTGTGATGTATGCAGGTTCAGCACAAGCAGGAAGCTTCACAATACCTTAACTTATATTCATGTGTGCTTCACAAGTATGCACAAACCAATACACGAAGTGTGCAAACAACATTTAATTTTTTGCATCTCACTGAAGTTAATAAACCATGTCCGTGTTAAAGCCCCCCACCCCCACACAGTATTTTCCCACAAGCTTCAATCTGCAGAAGGCCATTTCTTGTTCATTACCCCTGCGCATTTTAGACCCCAATTCATCCTTGTACCTTAGACATAAGACCACGTAACCTTTGCAACATCACACACTGCACTCATTTACCACTGAAACCAATTGCAACTTTCTGTGTGCTGCACAGATGCCACCAACAAGCCAGTGAAAGTCTAACTGCTTTTTTTTTCATGGTACACAGGCCTCTGTTACCTTCCTTTTAGAAACGACTGGAGACAAACCGTTAGAGAGCGGGAGGAAGGAAGGGGGGGTCAAGGGACGTGTCATTCCCAGTCTCTCGATCTGCCGCCCCTGTGATGTACACAGGTTCAGCACGAGCAGGAAGCTTGACAATACCTTAACTTATATTCACGTGCTTTACAAGTGTGCACAAATGAATGCACTAAGTGTGCAAACAGCATTTCATTTTTTTCATCTCACTGAAGTTACTAAAGCATGTCCATGTTAAAGCCCCCCCCACTATTTTCCCACAAGCTTCAATCTGCAGAAGGCCATTTCTTCTACATTACCCCGGCCGATTTTGGACCACAGTTCATCCCTGTACCAGTAGCGGCTCGTGGAGGGAATGCTGAGGGGCGGTGAGGCGGGGTGGGGGAAGGGCAAGGGGGGGGGGTAGTAGAGTCCGACATACCATGGACAGGAATAAGGTAAGTAATTAAATAAATAAAATAATTTACCTTGTGAGCGCTGCAGCGCCGAGTTGGTGATGCACCGCACGCAAGGTAAATTGTTTTATTTATTTAATTACTTACGTTACTCCAGTCAGTCATATGTCGCACTCTACTACCCCCCTCCATGCTCCTTCCCCGCCCCGCCGCCCCACAGCATTCCCTCGGTGAGCCACTACTGCCGTGTTAGACACAAGACCATATAACCTTTGCAACATCACACACTACTCGTATACCACTCAAACTGATTGCAACTTTCTGTGTGCTGTAAGATGCCACCAACAAGCCAATCAACATCTAAGTGCTATTTTTCACGGTACATGGGCCTCTGTTACCTTCCTCTAACAAACGATGGGACAAGAACCGTTAGAGAGCGAGAAGAAGGAGGGGAGAGGCCGCAAGGGACGTGTCATTCCCAGTCTCTCGATCTGCTGCCCCTGTGATGTACACAGGTTCAGCACGAGCAGGAAGCTTGATAATACCTTAACTTATATTCATGTGTGCTTTAGAAATCTCCACAAACCAATGCACGAAGTGTGCAAACAACATTTCATTTTTTTCATCTCACTGAAGTTACTAAAGCATGTCCGTGTTAAAGCCCCCTCACTATTTTTCCACAAGCTTCAATCTGCAAAAGGCCATTTCTTCTACATTACCCCAGCCGATTTTGGACCCCAATTCATCCCTGTACCAGTAGCAGCTCACCGAGGGAGTGCTGTGGGGTGGCGAGGCGGGGTGGGGGAAGGGCGGTAGTAGAGTCCAACATACCACGGACAGGAGTAAGGTAAGTAATTAAATAAATAAAACAATTTACCTTGCGAGGGCTGCAGCGCCGAGTTGGTGATGCACCACACGCAAGGTAAATTGTTTAATTTAATTAATTATGTTACTCCTGTCCGTCGTATGTTGGACTCTACTACCCCCCTCCCTGCCCCTCCCCCACCCCGCACCACCGCCCGCAGCATTCCCTCGGTGAGCCGCTACTGCCCTGTACCTTAGACACAAGACCATGTAACCTTTGCAACATCACACACTGCACTCGTATACCACTCAAACCGATTTCAACTTTTTGTGCACTGCACAGATGCCACCAACAAGACAATCAACGTCTAAGTGCTATTTCTCAGGGTACATAGGCCTCTCTTACGTTCCTTTTACAAACAACGGGAGACAAACCGTTAAAGAGTGGGAGCAAAGACGGGGGAGAGGGGGTCAACTGACATATCATTACCAAACTCTTGATCTGCCGGACCTCTAATATAAACAGATTCAGCACAGGGAGAGACCCTGACAATTCCCTCCATTTATATTCACATGTACTTCACCAGTATGAACAAATTCGTACATAAAATATGCTCGGAACATTTCCATTTCTTTTTTATCTGTCACACATTCTTAAAACATATCTCTAGTAAAGAAACGCCCCCCCTTCCCCCCACCACCTGTATTTTCCGACAAGGCACAATCTACAAACATTCCTATTTCTCTTACATTCACCGGGCCAATTTTCAATATTAATTCAACCCTGTACCTTACTCGCAACACCATGCAGACCTTTCAACATAAGAGACTGCATTCCTCATTTCACAAAAATACTTAAATATATACGGTGCACTTCAACAATACCTTCCCAAACACTCATACGAAGTACCATAATCACTAATCCCTTTACCACCATGTATTTCACCTCATCTGTCTTTTCATTCTTCACTACTCAGCAACTACTAACAGTCTTCACTCTATCAAAATGCAAAGCACAAACACTTTTCATATCACAGTTGACAGTGTCACTATATCAATGAAAGCATGCGTACATGGAGCTGTATCTTTTCCTAGTAGCACATACTTAAAAGAAACATACAAATAGATGTATACCACTGTTATATAGTTATCTAAACTTCCGATGCATAACACGTGTAAAAATACATATAGAAAGGGACGTATCATTCTTAATCTCTCAATCTACCGGCCTTCTAATATCTGCACAATCTGCACGGACCGAGACTGTCACAGTTGCCTACACTTATATAGCTCACCAGTGTGAAAAGTCAGAGCACAACGTCTGCACGCAACATTTCTTTTTTTTTTATTTCCCTCAAGTTAATAAAACATACCTCTTCTAACCCCCTCCCCACTTTTTTTCGACAAGTATCAACGTGCAAACGTACTACAATTTCTTTATATTGCCCAAATTCATTTTCTAACGCAAATTAACCCTGTACTTCACTTTCAAAACCATATACTCCTTTAAACATGACAAACTACACTTCTTCCTGTAAAACTCCTAAATATATGTGGGTACTTGTTCAGCAACTACTCACACTCTATGCACATTCTTTTATAAATGTGAAACAGCACACTTCAGTAATACTATGTTATTTACCCCAAAATCTTTTTTCAAACTTACAAATATCATCTCAAACACGCAACCACTACTACACAATATATAACACACCTTATTAATTTGTAACTCACCTCTGTAGTTGGTATGCAGATTTTGAATTTCACAAACACATGCAATATTTTCTTTCTCAGACAATAAATGTAATTCTAGCCTCTCGTCAAGAATAGAATCAATAATGGCAAAATTTCCCTCTCTTTTCGCACATAAATACATGTACGTAACAAATCACAATCCTTCCTTAATTATTTCAAATTGCAAAACACATTCCTATTGGTTACTCATATTAACACTCTCTAACTTTCTTCTAAAACGCCCCAAACTGGTTCTCTTATTTTGTGGATATGACACTCCCCCACACTGCCGCATCGCCATACAGCCCCAAACCCTTACAACAATTTAGAAGCCTATTTCTAATAATACTACTGCAAATTTTAAACAACACACTTCTTCTAGACATACTACTCATTTTGAAAAATTAACTTTAATAGCTTGCCAATTGTAATTAATTTTGCATTTCATATTTTAATACTACAGCTATTTCTACTGCTCCACCAATCACCTTTTCACCAATTTCCATACCAACCATTTCTGCAACATTCAACGGAAGACTGCAGGTCACAAGTTCACCAACTTTCATCCCAACAGTTTCTGCAATATTCAACGCCACGTGCAGGTCATAAGTTCACCATACTTCATCCTAACAGTTTCTGGAACATTCAACAGCACGTGCAGCTCACAAGTTCACCATTTTTTAAAGTTCAGAACGGTACCTTCCATATGCAAGTAGCAGGTATGGTTGCGCTCCGCACGTCTGATCGTATCCTATATAGTATACGTTTCAAACATTTTTTATTAACCAATCAGAAACATACTTTCTCACCAAACTAACATGCACCCTAGTTTTCACTACACAATGTTCACCACCCAATCAGTTGTCGTTTTCTCCCAAAAAAAGCTTCTTCTCCACCTTTCAACATATCTTTCATTCTACCAACGGACTACAAGAGCTACAGACATCTTTTGATTCCTTCCAGCCATACCTTCAAAATGCTAGTATGGATCGTAGGACACAGCTATGTTTTCTGGTGCAAAAGGTATGCTGAACACAGACGTATTGACAAAGACCTAGGTTTACAAAATGTGGACATTAAATGGTTTGCCCAGAGAGGATTAAAGTGGCACCAATTGTTGCCTTTGGTTAAAACCTCTTTGCATCTCCAATCCCCTGACCTCATGATTGTGCACTGTGGTGGCAATGACCTAGGCACATTGACTGGGGTAGGTCTGGAAATGCTCATGAAGGATACCTTTGGACAATTAATGTTGCTTTTACCTCAAACTGTCTTTGTATACTCCAATATATGCCAAAGACAGAAGTGGAAATGGTCAAATCAATTCTGTCCTCAGATTGAGAAAGCTAGGAAGAATGTAAATAAAGCAGTGTCTGCATACCTTAGAGATCATAGAATGGGGTCCATCTACAACAACAACATACGTTTTGATATGGATGGCATCTACAGGAGTGATGGAGTACACTTCACAGACCAGGGAAACAGAGTTTTTCTCAACAACCTGAAGCTGTGCATCCGCACTTACATGTAGCTCCAACAAACTCACAATTAACACAAGGGCTCTTTTTAGAGCCACCCTATAACTCAGTAACACAGGCCCCCGTGCTGCGTTGGCCCCCAGGCTCCAGGGGGCCCCCTCAGAACAGTGCTCCAGCCGGAGAGCTCCCTCAGCACAGTGCTCTGGCCGGAGAGCTCCTGATTTAATCAGGAGAGAGCCCCTCCACGTACCTTGCAGGAGGGACCCCTCAAGTTTCATTACACCACCTCACCCAGACCATTTTAGGCCCAGGGAACCGCATCCCCCGGAGCCTCGCCAAAATGCTTCGGAAACGGGCAAAGAGCCCCAATTGCCCGTACTCCCTGCCACTTCCCCGCCTCCTGCGGCAGCCGGCATTATTTTTCAACAAAGCCAGCTGCTCCATGCAAGCTCCCTTTGCCCAAAAGCAAATCTGCTTCGCTTCATAAAACCGAGACCAAATTTCCTCCTCTCGCTTCCATCAAGCGAAGCAAAAGTTTGCTATCACAGAGCCGGAACTCTGCATAGATACTGCCTTGAGTTAGCAAACCACAAAGTCCATGGGTTACGCACCACGGGTCATTGTTGAAACCGGCCCTCGGAGATGGTGATACCCAGGGCCACGGAAAGCTCCTCAAGGGAAATTCGACGATGCTCCTCTATCCAATTTAAAGCCCGCGACATCCTTCTCCCCAGGGCCGGCAGTCCGCAACAGACCCCGCATTTTAATTCATAAATGCCCAAAGAAGTAGTGCCCCCGGGACAGTGTGGGGAAGCTTCACCCCTCCACACTTAAATTTTATATATACCTCCAAACACGTGCTGCTCCTCGGAGCGAAGGGGGAGGGAAGACGCGTACCCCCGCCTCCCCCATATCATTATATTTGCTCCAAGGTAGTGGCGGTCCCCGTAACTGAAGTAAACCCGCATCATAACTAAACATTGTCCCCGGGCACTACCCACCCGGTGGCTTAATTAAACAAAGCACTCGACACCACGCTTCGTTTTTCTTTTTTCTGCCGTAATTTCCAGTCCCTGTGCAAATCCCGCCGAAAGCATATAAAAATGTTTCTTTACGTTCCGATTCCCTCTGACACCCTAGAAAGGTCACAGTGTTCCTACCCTATCCTCTTCTACTTTTTTTTCTTCCTTTTCCCCCTACTCGTTTCAACCGAGTCACAAAATGGCTGCCAAGACTTCCTGGTTTGAAGTGTTGGCAAAGCAAACACAAGGAGATGATGGACGGAGTCCTGAAACTTTTCAGACACTCACCCCCAGTCACAGATCTGGGTTGAATCCATCATCGTTCTTTAGCTCACTTTGCCACCCCAGTTCAGACACAGCTATATGCAAATCAGTCTTGACCCTGTGCCTCATGGGAACAGTCCAGCCCGAACTGCCAAGCCGTGTCTTCCCTGGACCGGAAACAAGCATCCTGGGACCGGTTTCGGGCTAACAGCCCTCATCAGCCAGGCTAGCTTGAATCCAGTGGCAAAGTGAGCAAGGGACCCACGTCTGGGCATACCCTGCCAACTTAGGGCGAACAAAGCATTCTGTCCTTCAATTGTTGTTTTTGCATTTGTCACCCCGAGTGGGACGGGTATGCCCAGACGTGAGTCCCGTGCTCTCTATGCCACTGGAATCAAGCTATCCTGAGGGATGAGGGCTGAAAGCCCGAAACCGGTCCTAGGATGCTTGTTTCCAGTCCAGGAAAGGACCTGACCTGGCCTGGCAGTTCGGGCTGCACTGTTCCCATTAGGCGCAGGGTCAAGACTGATTTGCATATGGCTGGGTCCAAACTGGAATGGCATGGTGAGCAAAAAAACGATGGATTTAGGCCCAGATCTCTGTACTGGGGTGAATGTATGACATTGTTCTGAATTCTGTCCATCAATTGTTGTTTTTGAAGTGTTGGCAGGCAATCTGAGGCAACCTCGTGCTTGGGAGCGCTCAGCCAATCAGATCTCACAACTTTCAAATATCAATATCTCTAAATCTTTAAATATCTCAAAAACTACTGAATGCATTTACACCATTTAAAAAAAAAGCATGCTTTCTGGACCAAGAGCTATCTGTGTGAAAAATTTGGTGTAATTCCGTTCAGCAGTTCGGGCTGTAGCCGTGTCTAAAGTTTCCTATGGAAATTTACTTGGAGGAAACACGTTTTGGGACCCCCCTTTTTTCTCAGCCCCCCTTCACGAATCACCCCCAAACTTTCAAGCCACAAGCTGAACTCAATGAACAATTAGTTTTGAAAATTTGGTAAAGATTCGTTAAACGGCGCCAAAGTTATTGGCAAAACAAAAAATGCTTTTCCTATGGAAACTAGGTTCTATCTATAACTACCGACCGCCAGTAGGTAATATATATATATATATATATATATATATCAAGCAAACTCCACCTTTGCTTCGGTAACCTCTGCAGGAACTGGAGCACGGACCACAAGTTGGTGCAGCATCAAAATTTTATTTCTCTTGTTTGTACACCATCAGCATGGCACGTTTCGACGCCGGAGGGCCTTGATCACATGACGCGCAACATAGTAGGTTGTTTCCTTAAATACCATTTTTTTCTCAAAGGTTTTTTTCCAAAAGTCTTTGTCTTAAAGTGACATGTGCCAATATTTTGTAAGGTAAACATAGACATAAACAACAGATTTAAGGTCTACATGGACGTAGGTTTCTGGTTAATCAGGTAAAATGCATAAATATTTAAACCTCAAAACCATTGATCCTATAATACCTTAAAATTATCATAGTACTGTTGGATGTTAAAAGCAATAAAACCTTATGAACATTTTGCAAGATTTCCTCGCTAATGCTGCTTAACAAAAAACAGCAGTTAAGGCTGTAGCCGTGTCTAAAGTTTCCTATGGAAATTTACATGGAGGAAACACAATTTGGGACCCCCTTTTTTCTCAGCCCCCCCTTCACGAATCACCCCCAAACTTCAAAGCCAGAAGCTGAACTCAATGAACAATTAGTTTCGAAAATTTCGTTAAAGATTCGTCAAACGGCACCAAAGTTATTGCCAAAACAAAAAACGCCTATGGAAACTAGGTTCTAACTATAACTACCTACTGGTGACCGCCAGTAGGTAATATATATATATATATATATTATCTACTGGCGGTCGCCAGTAGATAGTTATAGTTAGGACCTATTTTCCATAGGAAATCCGCGACATTCTATTTGAAATAACTCTCTTTCCGGTTGATGAATCTTCGCGAAATTTTCAAACTTTATGGCCCGCTCCGGTCCGTTCCTACCCTGAAAGTCTCGGGGTGATTCGTCAAGCGGGGGCCGAGACACGGCTACAGCCCGAACTGCTGAACGGAATTACACCAAATTTGGCAAAGAGGTAGTTCTTGGTTCAGAAAGAACCCTTTTTGTTAAATGGTGTAAATCCGTTCAGTAGTTCCTGAGAAAATGAAAAGGAAAATCACATATATATCTATGGCCGCGTCGGATTCGCGCACCCTCCCGATCACGAGCTGTCTGCTAATTGTCTGTCAACACTCCAAACCAGGAAGTGTTGGCAGCCATCTTGTTCCTCGGTAGAAAAAGTGCGCAAAACGCACAAAGGGGGCAGGGTAGAAACACCCTGACCCCCTAGGTCTGCTCAGGGGGTCCCACAAGGACCCCCTGGGTAGAAAAAAGCATTTAAAAAAAAAAAAAAAATCAGCAGGATGCGCTCAGGGAGCGCGGATCCTGCCGGAAAAAAAAAAAATCGAAGCGCGGTCTCCCGCGCTTCGATGGTAATTTGCCCCCGGGTGGCCCAAGTCCCGGGGGAATGGTGGGGAGTTTTAATTTATGTAGGGGGGCCTCTAAGGCCCCCAAGCCCGAGGACCGCCACCCCCGGGGCTTTAGAAAAAGGGTGCGGGAGGGCTCTTGGCCCTCCCGCAGCCCCGAGGACCGCCAACCCCCGGGGCTTCTTTATTTCTTAATTTAACCTGTGTGGGGGGCTCCAGCCCACCCACACATCCCGAGACCGCCACCTCCCCAGGGCACTAAACATTTGAATATGGGGGTCCGTTACGGACCCCAAAGCCCCGAGGACGACCACCTCCCCGGGGCTGTGTACTAGATGGGAGGGGGGCTGCCCGGCCCCCCTCCTGGAGCCCTTGATGGACCTGGGGACTGCCACCCCCCAGGGCCGGCTCCTGCAGTGTCCCGGGGTGCCTACCCCCGGGACACTGTAGTTTGCTATGACAGGACGGGAGCCTCGCGGCTCCCGTCCTGTCATAGCAAACCAATTGCTTTCCACATGGGGAGCAGCATGTTAGCTGCTCCCCATGTGGAAAGCAATGCCGGCTCCGTAGGACACGGGGAGCCGGCTGGGACTGTGGGGGATTGGGGACCCCCACAGTCCCCAACCAGAGGCCAGGCCCAGGGGATGGGGTCCCCGGGGCCATAAGTGGCCAGGGAGGGGGCCAAACAGCCCCCTCCCCAAATAAAGGTTTTTTAAAAAATAAAAAATAAGGGCAAGGCCGGCCCTGGGGGATGGGGTCCCCGGGGCCTTAAATGGCCTGAGGAGGGGGCCACGCAGCCCCCTCCATATATATTTTTTTTAAACGAGGGCATGCCCGGGGGATGGGGTCCCGGGGCCAATAGAGTCCCAGGGAAGGGGGCCACGCGGCCCCCTACCCGTTTTTTCAAAAAAAGAAATGCACAGGCCCCCGGGGGATGGGGTTCCCGGGGCCAAAAGTGGCCATGGGAAGGGGGGCCACGCAGCCCACCTCCCATTAAAAAAAAAACAAAAGAAAAAAAAAACGACCGGCATAGTGCCGGAGGCCCCGCCCCCCTCCCTGCAGTACTCTGCAAACGCGCCCCCTGGCGCGTTTTAAGTAGGGGAAGTAATTCCCCTTGAATACTGGGGGTCCCTGGGGGCCAACTAGCCCACCAGGAACCTCCAGTATGCACCAGGGGCTGCGTTGCAGAGACGTGTACAGAGGCCACACCCCTTTTACACCTCTCTGCAACGCAGCTCTGTGGCGCTTAATGGAGGTAGCTGGTGGGCTAGTTGCACCCCAGGGACCCTCAGGATTCAAGGGGACTTAATCCCCGGCGAAAAACGCACCACGGGGCGCGTTTGCACAGTGGTGAAGGGAGAGGGCGGGGCCTGAGGTGATATGTGTGCAAACAGGCCCCGTGGCGCGTTTTAAGATGGGGAATTAAATCCCCTTCAATTCTGAGGGTCCCTGGGGGCCAACTAGCCCAACAGGTACGTCCAGAAAGCGCCACAGAGCTGCGTTGCAGAGAGGTGTAAAAGGGGTGTGGCCTCTGTACACGTCTCTGCAACGCAGCCCCTGGCGCATACTGGAGGTTCCTGGTGGGCTAGTTGGCCCCCAGGGACCCTCATGATTCAAGGGGACTTAATCCCCCAACTTAAAACGCGCCACGGGGCGCGTTTGCACAGATGTCACATCAGGCCCCGCCCCTCCCTTCACCATTGTGCAAATATTCCTCTAAAATCAGCCGAAATACGAATTCCGATTTACTCACCTGTTATCAGGAGAGACCTCAGTGCTGCATCTTTCAGCCCAGTACTGGTCCTGAAAAGTAATTCTAACCGCACTTACCAGTAACTTGAATTTCCTTCCATAGGCTAACATTGACTGGTTTCACTTGGAAATTCTTCTGTGTGTGCAGTTTTGGAACTTTATAATATTCCTCTAAAATCAGCCGAAATACGGATTCCGATTTACTCACCTGTTATCAGGAGAGACCTCAGTGCTGCATCTTTCAGCCCAGTACTGATCCTGAAAAGTAATTTTAACCGTACTTACCAGCAACTTGAATTTCCTTCCATAGGCTAACATTGACTGGTTTCACTTGGAAATTCTTCTAAGTGTGGAGTTTTGGAACATTATAATATTCATCTAAAATCAGCCGAACTACGAATTCCGATTTACTCACCTGTTATCAGGAGAGAACCCAGTGCTGCATCTTTTAGCCCAGTACTGATCCTGAAAAGTAATTTTAACCGTACTTACCAGGAACTTGAATTTCCTTCTATAGGCTAACATTGACTGGTTTCACTTGGAAATTCTTCTAAGTGTGGAGTTTTGGAACTTTATAATATTCCTCTAAAATCAGCCGAACTACGAATTCCGATTTACTCACCTGTCATCAGGAGAGAACCCAGTGCTGCATCTTTTAGCCCAGCACTGACCTTGAAAAGTAATTCTAAAAGTACTTACCAGTAACTTCAATTTCATTCCATAGGCTAACATTGACTGGTTTCACTTGGAAATTCTTCTAAGTGTGCAGTTTTGGAACTTTATAATATTCCTCTAAAATCAGCCGAAATACGGATTCCGATTTACTCACCTGTTATCAGGAGAGACCTCAGTGCTGCATCTTTCAGCCCAGTACTGATCCTGAAAAGTAATTTTAACCGTACTTACCAGCAACTTGAATTTCCTTCCATAGGCTAACATTGACTGGTTTCACTTGGAAATTCTTCTAAGTGTGGAGTTTTGGAACATTATTATATTCATCTAAAATCAGCCGAACTACGAATTCCGATTTACTCACCTGTTATCAGGAGAGAACCCAGTGCTGCATCTTTTAGCCCAGTACTGATCCTGAAAAGTAATTTTAACCGTACTTACCAGGAACTTGAATTTCCTTCTATAGGCTAACATTGACTGGTTTCACTTGGAAATTCTTCTAAGTGTGGAGTTTTGGAACTTTATAATATTCCTCTAAAATCAGCCGAACTACGAATTCCGATTTACTCACCTGTCATCAGGAGAGAACCCAGTGCTGCATCTTTTAGCCCAGCACTGACCTTGAAAAGTAATTCTAACCGTACTTACCAGTAACTTCAATTTCCTTCCATAGGCTAACATTGACTGGTTTCACTTGGAAATTCTTCTAAGTGTGGAGTTTTGTAACTTTATAATATTCCTCTAAAATCAGCCGAACTACGAATTCCGATTTACTCACCTGTCATCAGGAGAGAACCCAGTGCTGCATCTTTTAGCCCAGCACTGACCTTGAAAAGTAATTCTAACCGTACTTACCAGTAACTTCAATTTCCTTCCATAGGCTAACATTGACTGGTTTCACTTGGAAATTCTTCTAAGTGTGGAGTTTTGGAACTTTATAATATTCCTCTAAAATCAGCCGAACTACGAATTCCGATTTACTCACCTGTTATCAGGAGAGAACCCAGTGCTGCATCTTTTAGCCCAGCACTGACCCTGAAAAGTAATTCAAACCGTACTTACCAGTAACTTGTATTTCCTTCCATAGGAATCCATTGTCTGGTTTTCAGCAGAAAAGTTTCAAAGTGTCAATTTTCACAAACTACAAATATTCCTTAAAAATCGCCTGTATGACTTAAACGCATTCTTTCAACTGTTTACAGGAGATGCACCAGTGCTGGATCCAGGATCCACCACTGAGTAAGAAAAAGTAACGATAACACTACTTACCTGCTAAGTGAATTTCCAGCCATAGGATAACATTGGTGATTCTATGTGAAAAAGTTTCTAAGTGTCAACTTTTAAAATACAATAATATTCCTTAAAAATCAGTACTGTAACCAAAACGCTTTTACTCAACTGTTTACAGGAGATGTCCCAGGACTGAATCTAGGATCCAGTCCTGTGGTTAGAAAAGTAATCCATAAAGTAACTAATTGCATTTAACTTGAAATTCACATTGAGCTCAATGTTGCATTGTGTTTGAAATTGTGTTGCCTATTGCAACAACTGTAACTACTGTACTTAAAAGTCTATTGCCTATTTGCAAAGAATTTAAACTAAAGTAATTCATTCTGAGAAAGTATATTTTGTAATGTAATGTATAATGTAATTACAATGTAATTTAAAAAATAAATAGTTTAAAAAAATGTAGAAAATCAGTATCAAAAAAATAAACATAACAATTAATACATTTAAAAATTGTCATTTACAAAACCTTGGAAATTCACTGAAAAAAACCATAGGTTTCAGACATGTTATAGTTAGGAATTAGCATTTAAAAAAACTTTGAAATTCACTGAAAAAACCATAGGTTTCAGACACGTTATAGTTAGAAATTTGCATTTAAAAAACCTTTGAAATTCACTGAAAAAACCATAGGTTTTAGTGACAGCTATAGTTAGTTGGACATTTCACTCGTACAAAACCATAGAAATTCCCCCGTTATAGTTAGTTCAGCTAACTATACTGCGCCCACGCAATGCACTGCTGATGACGTCACATATTACATCACTCATGACATGGTCAGTGACATCACTGATGACATCACTGATAACATCTCAAATGACATCACTGATGACATCACTGATGACATCATCCATGTGATTATTTCATGCATCTTCTCACACCCTAATATAACTTTTGATACACCCACTCTAAATTACAGACTGCCATTCGCAAAACCATACACACTCCAATACCAATAACTACATACCCACTCACTGATTCTTAGGTCTACACACACACACACACATCTACTCACTCACCCGTCCAGTCACTCATACTTACAGTCACTCAGTACAGGACTATCATATGCACTCATACACCTATATAAACACTCACACACCACCACTCATCCATAGAGGTACTCACACACCTAGTCAGTCATGCAAAAAATTAATCACACACCCATTTACTCACCTATACAGTTATACACACACCAGCTCACTTACTCATACAAATACTAGCACATTCTTACGCTCTTATACAATCACTGATACAAGTACACACTCATCCATACAGCCACTCTCACAATTACACACTCTCACTTATAGCCATTTATATACTCCAACACACATATATACTGCCTTTCACATATGTAGTTACTCACACATGTACCACTGAGATATACATTCACTCACTAACACACCCATACACACACTCACCCACCCAAGCAGTCCATCACAGATGCACTCTTGAAATCATGCACCCAGTGAATCACCCACTCACACATCTATATACAGAGTCACACACACCCCACCCACACAAACACTCAGGCAGCCATACAGATACTCAGAGAACCAATCAATAACCCATATAGACACTCATGTAGCTATTCGCAAATCCATGCATCCACTTACACACCAACAAACAGATGGATACAGACATTCACACAGTTTAGTCACTAACCCATGCATTCAGTAAGATACGTTTAATCACTCACTTGTAGAGTCAGTCACTCACGTACTAAATCATCCATTCAGACACTTATACACCCACTCATTCTTCAATACGCCTTTCCCTATATATATTAAACATATTTAAACTTTACAGAAACACACAGTCACTGGATGATGTCATCAGTGATGTCATTTGAGATGTCATCAGTGATGTCATCAGTGATGTCACTGACCATGTCATGAGTGATGTAATATGTGACGTCATCAGCAGTGCATTACGGGGCGCGAGTTATAGTTAGCTGAACTAACTATAACGGGGGAATTTCTATGGTTTTGTACGAGTGAAATGTCCAACTAACTATAGCTGTCCCTAAAACCTATGGTTTTTTCAGTGAATTTCAAAGGTTTTTAAATGCAAATTTCTAACTATAACGTGTCTGAAACCTATGGTTTTTTCAGTGAATATATATATATATATATATATATATATATATATATATATATATATATTATCTACTGGCGGTCGCCAGTAGATAGTTATAGTTAAAACCTATTATCCATAGGAAATCCGCGACATTCTATTTGAAATAACGTTGGCGCCGGTTGACGAATCTTCGCAAAAGTTTAAAACTTGTTGGGGCGCTCCGGTCCGCTCCTATCCTGAAAGTCTCGGGGTGCTACGTCAAGCGGGGGCCGAGAAAAAAGGGGGGTCCCAAAACGCGTTTTCCCCATTCATTTTTCCATAGGAACATTTAGTCGCAGCTACAGCCCGAACTGCTGAACGGAATTACACCAAATTTGGCAAAGAGGTAGCCCTTGGTTCAGTGTCGTGCCTTTTGCTTAAATGGTGTAAATCCGTTCAGTAGTTCCTGAGAAAATCAAAAGTAAAGTCACATATATATCTGGGCGGAGCCTAACCACACATGTCATCGTGAGATCTGATTGGCTGTCAGCACTTCATCCTGGAATTGCTGGCAGCCATCTTGGGACCAATATAAATGATAGTACCTCATTGAAATGCATTGTAGTGAATAGAAGATTTTGAGGGTCACCAAAAGGAGAACTATAAAGGGTGATAACAGGCTTTAGTTACATTAGAATTTATTTGTTGATGGTACCATACTAATTTTAGGAATTGTTGTGTATTCTAAGGTGATTTTACCATGTGAAAAACCTTCTGCTGGGATATCATGAATCATGTTTGAGAGAACACTATTTTCTCATGCTTGTCCCATGGAGGTTTGAAAGGTGCTCCAGAAGCTAAAATGAGAGCATATTTTCTGTAAATTCTCATTATCTTTCTCACTCATGTGAGAATGAAGTCTGACATTCTCAGTAAAACATGTACATCCAACAAGGGCAGAGACTGTCAGTTGATTCCTTTGTGTTCTACTGCAGCTTCCCAGAGTGTTCTAAAGAACAACTAGAGTGCTAACAGCCTTACTTATGACAAAAGTATGGCACACCTGAAGCCATCTTGATTGGAATAAACTGGTAACACTTAAACAATTTAATTTAAAAGGAACAAAATGATAGGGTTCATTTTGTCATAGAAATTATGGTTAGTGCTGTAGAAAGAAAAATTAGGACATGTTTCAAGTGTGATCTCAAATATCTTCCTGTTATATTTCAACAGGAGCAGCCTGCCAGTTGATGCCTTTGTGTTCTACTGCAGCTTCCCAGAGTGTTCTAAAGAACAACTAGAGTGCTAACAGCCTTACTTATGACAAAAGTATGGCACACCTGAAGCCATCTTGATTGGAATAAACTGGTAACACTTAAAACATTTAATTTAAAAAGGAACAAAATGAGGGGTTCATTTTGTCATAGAAATTATGGTTAGTGCTGTAGAAAGAAAAATTAGGACATATTTCAAGTGTGATCTCAAATATCTTCCTGTTATATTTCAACAGGAGCAGCCTGCCAGTTGATGCCTTTGTGTTCTACTGCAGCTTCCCAGAGTGTTCTAAAGAACAACTAGAGCGCTAACAGCCTTACTTATGACAAAAGTATGGCACACCTGAAGCCATCTTGATTGGAATAAACCGGTAACACTTAAAACATTTAATTTAAAAAGGAACAAAATGAGGGGTTCTTTTGAAATAGAAATTATGGTTAGTGCTGCAGAAAGAAAAATTAGGGCATGTTTTAAGTGAGATCTCATATCCTCTTCTATTTCATTAGAAAATTCTGACATGCAGACTGAAACAATCACTTTCAATACCAGCAGCAGACTACCAGTTAACTCCCTGGTGAGCAGTAGCTTTACTCCAGTGATCTAATGAGCAACTAGAGTGCTAACATTCTGAATTTATGGCAGATGTGAGACACATCTGAATGCCTTCTTGATGGAATCAAAGTAAAAAACTGAAAGCATTTCCTACTGAGAAGACTGCAGTAAATGAAGAAATTAGGAAACTTCATAACAAAGAAGTCTTCCAAGATGGCCACCAGTGAAAAAAGAGCCCAAATGTAGCACAAATATTACCCAGATGTAGCCCACATATAGCCCAATGACAAAAGTGTGCAAAACACTTTATATTTTGTTTTTTGCAGTTTTATGTAGTGCAGACTGGTCAGGTATTGGAGCATTGCATCTTAAAACATGACCCCCTACACTACAAAAACACCACTGCACTACCTTAAACCCTAAAACACTACCCCCAGCACGACCCCCTACACTACACAAGCACCACTGCACTATTCTAAACCCTAAAACACTACCCCCAGCACGACCCCTACACTACCCAAACACCACTGCACTAACCTAAATCCTAAAACACTACCACCAGCACGACCCCCTACACTACCCAAACACCACTGCACTACCCTAAAACATGACCCCTACACTACACAAACACCACTGCACTACCCTAAACCCTAAAACACTACCCCCAGCACGACCCCCTACACAAGCACCACTGCACTACCCTAAACCCTAAAACACTACCCCCAGCACGACCCCCTACACTGCCCGAACACCACTGCACTGCCCTAAACCCTGAAACACCACCCCTAGCACGACCCCCTACACTGCCCGAACACCACTGCACTGCCCTAAACCCTGAAACACCACCCCCTTCACGACCCCCTACACTGCCCTAACACCACTGCACTGCCCTAAACCCTGAAACACCACCCCCAGCATGACCCCCTACACTGCCCGAACACCACTGCACTGCCCTAAACCCTGAAACACTACCCCCAGCAAGACCCCCTACACTGCCTGAACACCACTGCACTGCCCTAAACCATGAAACATCACCCACAGCAAGACCCCCTGCACTGCCCGAACACCACTGACCTAAACCCTGAAACACCACCCCCAGCACGACCCCCTACACTGCCAGAACACCACTGCACTGCCCTAAACCCTGAAACACCAGCCCCAGCACAACCCCCTACACTGCCCGAACACCACTGCACTGCCCTAAACCCTGAAACACTACCCCCAGCAAGACCCCCTACACTGCCTGAACACCACTGCACTGCCCTAAACCATGAAACATCACCCCCAGCAAGACCCCCTGCACTGCCCGAACACCACTGACCTAAACCCTGAAACACCACCCCCAGCACGACCCCCTACACTGCCCGAACACCACTGCACTGCCCTAAACCCTGAAACACCAGCCCCAGCACGACCCCCTACACTGCCCGAACACCACTGCACTGCCCTAAACCCTGAAACACCAGCCCCAGCACGACCGCCTACACTGCCCGAACACCACTGCACTGCCCTAAACCCTGAAACACCAGCCCCAGCACGACCCCCTACACTGCCCGAACACCACTGCACTGCCCTAAACCGTGAAACACCAGCCTCAGCACGACCCCCTACACTGCCTGAACACCACTGCACTGCCCTGAACCACCAGCCCCAGCACAACACCCTACACTGCTTGAAACTACTGCACTGCCCTAAACCCAGAAACACCATCCCCAGCACAACCCCCTATACTGCACGAACACCACTGCACTGCCCTAAACCCTGAAACACTACCCCCAGCAAGACCCCCTACACTGCCCGAACACCACTGCACTGCCCTAAACCCTGAAACATCACCCCCAGCAAGACCCCCTACACTGCCCGAACACCACTGCACTGCCCTAAACCCTGAAACACCAGCCCCAGCACGACCCCCTACACTGCCCGAACACCACTGCACTACCCTGAAACACCACCCCCTGCACGACCCCCTACACTGCCCGAACACCACTGTACTGCCCTAAACCCTGAAACCCCACCCCCAGCATGACCCCCTACACTGCCAGAACACCACTGCACTGCCCTAAACCCTGAAACACCACCCCCTGCACGACCCCCTACACTGCACGAACACCACTGCACCGCCCTAAACCCTGAAACACTACCCCCAGCAAGACCCCCTACACTGCCCGAACACCACTGCACTGCCCTAAACCCTGAAACATCACCCCCAGCAAGACCCCCTACACTGCCCGAACACCACTGCCCTAAACCCTGAAACACCACCCCCAGCAAGACCCCCTACACTGCCCGAACACCACTGCACTGCCCTAAACCCTGAAACACCACCCCCAGCAAGACCCCCTACACTGCCCGAACACCACTGCACTGCTCTAAACCCTGAAGCACCACCCCCAGCACGACCCCCTACACTGCCCGAACACCACTGCTCTGCCCAAAACCCTGAAACACCAGCCCCAGCACGACCCCCTACACTGCCCGAACACCACTGCACTGCCCTAAACCCTGAAACACCAGCCCCAGCACGACCCCCTACACTGCCCGAACACCACTGCACTGCCCTAAACCCTGAAACACCACCCCCGGCACGACCCCTACACTGCCCGAACACCACTGCACTGCCCTAAACCCTGAAACACCAGCCCCAGCACAACCCCGTACACTGCCCGCACACCACTGCACTGCCCTAAACCCTGAAACACCAGCCCCAGCACAACCCTGTACACTGCCCGAACACCACTGCACTGCCCTAAACCCTGAAACACCAGCCCCAGCACGACCGCCTACACTGCCCGAAAACTACTGCACTGCCCTAAACCCTGAAACACCACCCCCAGCAAGACTACCTACACTGGCCGAACACCACTGCACTGCCCTAAACCCTAAAACACCACCCCCTGCACGACCCCCTACACTGCCCTAAACCCTGAAACACCACCCCTCAGCACGACACCCTACACTGCCCGAACACCACTGCACTGCCCTAAACCCTGAAACACCACCCCAGCACGACCCCCTACACTGCACGAACACCACTGCACTAAACCCTGAAACACCACCCCTGCACGACCCCCTACACTGCCCTAACACCACTGCACTGCCATAAACCCTGAAACATCACCCCCAGCACAACCCCCTACACTGCCTGAGCACCACTGCACTGCCCTAAACCCTGAAACACCACCCCCAGCACGACCCCCTACACTGCCCGAACACCACTGCACTGCCCTAAACCCTGAAACATCACCCCCAGCAAGACCCCCTACACTGCCCGAACACCACTGCCCTAAACCCTGAAACACCACCCCCAGCAAGACCCCCTACACTGCCCGAACACCACTGCACTGCCCTAAACCCTGAAACACCACCCCCAGCAAGACCCCCTACACTGCCCGAACACCACTGCACTGCTCTAAACCCTGAAACACCACCCCCAGCACGACCCCTACACTGCCCGAACACCACTGCTCTGCCCAAAACCCTGAAACACCAGCCCCAGCACGACCCCCTACACTGCCCGAACACCACTGCACTGCCCTAAACCCTGAAACACCAGCCCCAGCACGACCCCTACACTGCCCGAACACCACTGCACTGCCCTAAACCCTGAAACACCACCCCGGCACGACCCCCTACACTGCCCGAACACCACTGCACTGCCCTAAACCCTGAAACACCAGCCCCAGCACAACCCCGTACACTGCCCGCACACCACTGCACTGCCCTAAACCCTGAAACACCAGCCCCAGCACAACCCTGTACACTGCCCGAACACCACTGCACTGCCCTAAACCCTGAAACACCAGCCCCAGCACGACCGCCTACACTGCCCGAAAACTACTGCACTGCCCTAAACCCTGAAACACCACCCCCAGCAAGACTACCTACACTGGCCGAACACCACTGCACTGCCCTAAACCCTAAAACACCACCCCCTGCACGACCCCCTACACTGCCCTAAACCCTGAAACACCACCCCTCAGCACGACACCCTACACTGCCCGAACACCACTGCACTGCCCTAAACCCTGAAACACCACCCCAGCACGACCCCCTACACTGCACGAACACCACTGCACTAAACCCTGAAACACCACCCCCTGCACGACCCCCTACACTGCCCTAACACCACTGCACTGCCATAAACCCTGAAACATCACCCCCAGCACAACCCCCTACACTGCCTGAGCACCATTGCTCTGCCCTAAACCCTGAAACACTAGCCCCAGCACGACCCCCTACACTGCCCGAACACCACTGCACTGCCCTAAACCCTGAAACACCACCCCCAGCACGACCCCCTACACTGCCCGAACACCACTGCACTGCCCTAAACCCTGAAACACCAGCCCCAGCAAGACCCCTACACTGCCCAAACACCACTGCACTGCCCTAAACCCTGAAACACCAGCCCCAGCACGACCCCCTACACTGCCCAAACACCACTGCACTGCCCTAAACCCTGAAACACCAGCCCCAGCACGACCCCTACACTGCCCGAACACCACTGCACTGCCCTAAACCCTGAAACACCAGCCCCAGCACCGCCCCTACAATGCCCGAACACCACTGTACTGCCCTAAACCCTGAAACACCACCCCTGCACCGCCCCCTACACTGCCCGAACACCACTGCACTGCCCTAAACCCTGAAACACCACCCCCTGCACGACCCCTACACTGCCCGAACACCACTGCACTGCCCTAAACCCTGAAACACCACCCCCTGCACCACCCTCTACACTGCCCGAACACCACTGCACTGCCCTAAACCCTGAAACACCACCCCCTGCACCGCCCCTACACTGCTCGAACACCACTGCACTGCCCTAAACCCTGAAACACCACCCCCAGCATGACCCCTTTACTGCTCGAACACCACTGCACTGCCCTAAACCCTGAAACACCACCCCCAGCATGACCCCCTACACTGCCCGAACACCACTGCCCTAAACCCTGAAACACCACCCCTGCACGACCCCTACACTGCCCGAACACCACTGCACTGCCCTAAACCCTGAAACACCACCCCTGCACGACCCCCTACACTGCCCGAACACCACTGCACTGCCCTAAACCCTGAAACACCACCCCCAAGACGACCCCCTACACTGCCCGAACACCACTGCACTGCCCTAAACCCTAAAACACCACCCCCAGCACGACCCCTACACTGCCCGAACACCACTGCACTGCCCTAAACCCTAGAACACTACCCCCAGCATGACCCCTACACTACCCGAACACCACTGCACTACCCTAAACCCTGAAATACTCCCCCAGCACGACCCCCTACACTACCCGAACACGACTGCACTGCCCTAAACCCTAAAATACTCCCCCCAGCACGACCCCCTACACTGCCCAAACACTACTGCACTGCCCTAAACCCTGAAACACCACCCCTCAGCACGACACCCTACACTGCCCGAACACCACTGCACTGCCCTGCCCTAAACCCTGAAACACCACCCCAACACGACCCCCTACACTGCCCGAACACCACTGCACTAAACCCTGAAACACCACCCCCTGCAAGACCCCCTACACTGCCGGAATACCACTGCACTGCCCTAAACCCTGAAACACCACCCCCAGCACGAACCCCTTTACTGCTCGAACACCACTGCACTGCCCCAAACCCTGAAACACCACCCCCAGCATGACCCCCTACACTGCCCGAACACCACTGCCCTAAACCCTGAAACACCACCCCTGCACGACCCCCTACACTGCCCGAACACCACTGCACTGCCCTAAACCCTGAAACACCACCCCCTGCACGACCCCCTACACTGCTCGAACACCACTGCACTGCCCTAAACCCTGAAACACCACCCCCAGCACGACCCCCTACACTGTCCGAACACCACTGCACTGCCCTAAACCCTAAAACACCACTCCCAGCACGACCCCCTACACTGCCCGAACACCACTGCACTGCCCTAAACCCTAGAACACTACCCCCAGCATGACCCCCTACACTACCCGAACACCCTGCACTACCCTAAACCCTAAACTACTCCCCCAGCACGACCCCCTACACTACCCGAACACGACTGCACTGCCCTAAACCCTAAAACACTCCCCCAGCACGACCCCCTACACTACCCGAACACCACTGCACTGCCCTAAACCCTAAAACACTCCCCCAGCACGACCCCCTACACTACCTAAACACCACTGCACTGCCCTAAACCCTAAAACACTACCCCCGCATGACCCCCTACACTACCCAAATACCAATGCACTACCCTAATCCCTAAAACACTACCCCCGCACAAACCCCTACACTACCCAAACACCACTGCACTACCCTAAACCCTAAAACACGACCTCCTACACTACACAAACACCACTGCACTACCCTAAACCCTAAAAAACTACCCCAGCACGAACCCCTACACTACCCAAACACCACTGCACTACCCTAAACCATAAAACACTACCCCCAGCAGTACCCCCTACGCTACCCAAACACCACTGCACTACCCTAAACCCTAAAACACTACCCCCAGCAGTACCCCCTACACTACCCAAACACCATTGCACTACCCTAAACCCTAAAACACTACCCCCAGCAGTATCCCCTACACTACCCAAACACCACTGCACTACCCTAAACCCTAAAACCCTAAAACACTAACCCCCAGCACGACCCCTACACTACCCAAACACCACTGTACTACCCTAAACCCTAAAACACTCCCCCAGCACGACTCCCTACACTACCCAAACACCACTGCACTACCCTAAACCCTAAATCTACCCCCAGCATGACCCCCTACACTACACAAACACCACTGCACTACCCTAAACCCTAAAACACTACCCCCAGCACGACCCTCTTCACTACCTAAACACAACTGCACAATTTGTTACAGGCGTTGCAACGCAGGCCTGTGGTGCTTACTGGAAGTACCTGGTGGGCTAGTTGGGCCCCAGGGACTCTCAGGATTCAAGGTGACCTAATCCCCCAACTTAAAACGCGCCACGGGGCGCGTTTGCACAGTGGTGAAGGGAGGGGGCGGTGCCTCAGGTGACATGTGCGCAAACACGCCCTGTGGTGCGTTTTAAGTTGGGGAGTTAATTCCCTTTGAATCCTGGGGGCCAACTAGCCCACCAGGTACCTTCAGTAAGCACAACAGAGTTGCGTTGCAGAGAGGTGAAAAAAGGTGCGTGGCCTCGGAACGCCTCTCTGCAACTCAGCTCTGTGGTCCTAACTCTAGGTACCTGGGGGCTAGTTGGGCCCCAGGGACCCTCAGGATTCAAGGGGACTTAATCCCGCAACTTAAAACGCGCCACGGGCGCGTTTGCACACATGTCACCTCAGGCCCCCTCCCTTCACCACTGTGCAAACGCGCACTGGCTCTGGTTAGTCAGAGTCAGTTACCACCAGTACCCATCTGAAAAAGTTGTGGGCACAGGATGATTTTGCAACAAGGCCTCTTTCTGCTCCTCTGTTGGTTCTTTCTGCACATCTTTTGCTTCTTTCTGTGCGTTATTTCTTCTTTCTTCACATGTCCTACCTCTGTTGGCATAGTTAGAAACTAGCATTTAAAAAACCTTTGAAATTCACTTAAAAATCATAGGTTTCAGGCACGTTATAGTTAGAAATTAGCATTTAAAAAACCTTTGAAATTCACTGAAAAAACCATAGGTTTCAGGCACGTTATAGTTAGAAATTAGCATTTAAAAAACCTTTGAAATTCACTGAAAAAACCATAGGTTTCAGGCACGTTATAGTTAGAAATTAGCATTTAAAAAACCTTTGAAATTCACTGAAAAAACCATAGGTTTCAGACACATTATAGTTAGAAATTAGCATTTAAAAAACCTTTGAAATTCACTGAAAAAACCATAGGTTTTAGGGACAGTTATAGTTAGTTGGACATTGCACTCGTACAAAACCCGTGAAATTCCCCTGTTATAGTTAGTTCAGCTAACTATAACTCGCGCCCCGCAATGCACTGCTGATGACGTCACATATTACATCACTCATGACATGGTCAGTGACATCACTGATGACATCACTGATGACATCTCAAATGACATCACTGATGACATCATCCATGTGATAATTTCATGCATCTTCTGACACCCTAATATAACTTTTGATACACCCACTCTAA
Organism: Calotriton arnoldi; assembly: GCA_963921515.1. NCBI lineage: Eukaryota > Metazoa > Chordata > Amphibia > Caudata > Salamandridae > Calotriton > Calotriton arnoldi. The sequence continues at coordinate 190,770 of CAWUFW010015930.1, forward strand.
ATTACAGACTGCCATTCTCAAAACCATAGACACTCCAACACCAAAAACTACATACCCACTCACTGATTCTTAGGTCTACACACACATCCACTCACTCACCTGTACAGTCACTCATACTTACAGTCACTCAGTACAGGACTATCATATGCACTCATACACCTATATAAACACTCACACACCGCCACTCATCCATAGAGGTACTCACACACCTAGTCAGTCATGCAAAAAATTTATCACACACCCATTTACTCACCTATACAGTTATACACACACCAGCTCACTTACTCATACAAATACTAGCACATTCTTACGCTCTTATACAATAACTGATACAAGCACACATGCATCCATACAGCCACTCTCACAATAACACACTCTCACTTATAGCCATTTAAATACTCTAACACACATAAATACTGCCTTTTGCATATGTAGTTACTCGCACATGTACCACTGAGATATACATTCACTCACTAACACACCCATACACACACTCACCCACCCAAGCAGTCCATCACAGATGCACTCTTGAAATCATGCACCCAGTGAATCACCCACTCACACATCTATGTATAGAGTCACACACACCCCACCCGCACAAACACTCAGGCAGCCATACAGATACTCAGAGAACCAATCAATAACCCATATAGACACTCATGTACCTATTCGCAAATCCATGCATCCACTTACACACCAACAAACAGACGGATACAGACATTCACACAGTTTAGTCACTAACCCATGCATTCAGTAAGATACGTTTAATCACTCACTTGTAGAGTCAGTCACTCACGTACTAAATCATCCATTCAGACACTTATACACCCACTCATTCTTCAATACGCCTTTCCCTATATATATTAAACATATTTAAACTTTACAGAAACACAGTCACTGGATGATGTCATCAGTGATGTCATTTGAGATGTCATCAGTGATGTCATCAGTGATGTCACTGACCATGTCATGAGTGATGTAATATGTGACGTCATCAGCAGTGCATTGCGGGGGCGCGAGTTATAGTTAGCTGAACTAACTATAACAGGGGAATTTCACGGGTTTTGTACGAGTGCAATGTCCAACTAACTATAACTGTCCCTAAAACCTATGGTTGTTTCAGTGAATATATATATCAATATATTACCTACTGGCGGTCGCCAGTAGGTAGTTATAGTTAGGACCACGTTTCTTTAGGAAAAGCGTTTTTGATTTGCTTATAACTTTGGCGTCGTTTGACAAATGTTTACAAAATTTTCCCAAAAACTTCTCTTTTCAGATCAGCTCCTATGTTGATGCATTTTCCATAGGAAACTTTAGACAAGGCTACAGGTCAAATTGCTGAACGGAATTACGTCAAATTTGACAGGGAGAAAGGTCTTGGTCCAGAAAGCACGCTTTTGTTTAAATGGGGTAAGTCCGTTCAGTAGTTTTAGAGAAATATAAAAATGTACAGATATCGATATTTGAGAATTCTGACATATGATTGGCTGAGGCGTTGTGAGCACGAGCGTGCGGCTCATTGGCTGCGAACTGTTGAAACTAGGAAGTGTTGGCAGCCATTTTGTGACTCAGTTGAAAGGCGTAGGGGGAAAAATAAGAGAATAATTGTATAAGAGGGTATAGTAGGAACACTGTGGTCTTAGTTTAAGCAGTCTGTACGGTGGAGAGGCAGGGAGTTTGAATGTTGCGTAGGCCGTGGAAATCACGTCTGCAGAACAACGGTGCATGGTATTGCGGCAAGGTTGGGTAGGCTCTGGAAATGCCGTTGGGAACACAATGCGCCGTATTGCGGCAAGCAGTGTGTAGGGTGCACACACAGGTAGTGTGAATGTTGCGTAGGCTGTGGAAATCACGTCCGCAAAACAACGATGCGCGGTATTGCGGCAATGTTCAGTAGGCTGTGGAAATGATATCGGGAAAATAACAATGCGCCATATTGCAGCCTTCCTTTACCTTCCTTTAATATAATGCGCAGTAATGTTTAGTTATAATGCAGTGTTCACTTTTATCACGGACAGTGAAGAAAATTAACGTTTAATTGGCTGAGGTGTTCCAACAACGAGCTCAATGTTCATTGGCTGCGAACCATTAAAAGTAAAAGTGTTGCCAGCCATTCCCCCCCTGCGCGGAGTAGCAAGGACATCTGATTGGCTCACATGTTCCAAGCAGGACCTTCCAGAGGTTAATGTTCATTGGCTGCAGACCATTGAAAGTAGAAGTGTTGCCAGCCATTTCCTCCCCGTCCGCAGAGTAGCAGGGACATCTGATTGGTTGACATGTTCCAAGCAGGACGTTCCCAAGCTTAATGTTCATTGGCTGTAAACCATTGAAAGTAGAAGTGTTGCCAGCCATTCCCTCCCTCTCCGTGGAGCATCAGGGACATCTGATTGGGTAATCAATCAATCAATCAATCATGTCACTTATAAAGCGCACTACATACCCGTGAGGGTCTCAAGGCACTGGGGGAAGAGGGGGGTGGTGCTGCTACTGATCGAAGAGCCAGGTCTTGAGGAGTCTTCTGAAGGCCAGTAGGTCTTGGGTCTGTCGGAGGTTGGTGGGGAGGGTGTTCCAGGTCTTGGCGGCGAGGTGGGAGAAGGATCTGCCGCCGGCGGTCGTTTTCCGGATGCAGGGGACTGTGGCGAGGGCGAGGCTGGTCGAGCGGAGCTGGCGGGTGGGGTGTAGAAGCTGAGTCGTCTGTTGAGGTAGGCTGGTCCGGAGTTGTGGAGTGCTTTGTGTGCGTGGGTGAGGAGCTTGAAGGTTATCCTCTTGTTGACAGGGAGCCAGTGCAGGTCTCTCAGGTGGGGTGTGATGTGGCTGCGTCGGGGGATGTCGAGGATAAGACGTGCAGAGGCGTTCTGGATGCGTTGCAGCCGTCTCAGGAGCTTAGCCGTTGTTCCTGCGTAGAGGGCGTTTCCGTAGTCCAGCCTGCTGGTGACGAGGGCCTGGGTGACTGTTTTTCTTGTTTCGGTGGGGATCCACTTGAAGATCCTGCGGAGCATTCGGAGGATGTTGAAGCAGGATGAGGAAACGGCGTTGACCTGCTTAGTCATGGAGAGGGTGGGGTCGAGGATGACCCCTAGGTTGCGTACGTGGTCGGTGGGTGGCGGGGCTGTTCCCAGTGATGTTGGCCACCAGGAGTCGTCCCAGGCTGAAGGGTTGGAACCAAGGATGAGGACCTCCGTCTTGTCCGAGTTCAGCTTCAGGCGGCTGGTCCTCATCCATTCGGCGATGGCCTTCATTCCTTCGTGGAGGTGGGCTTTGGCGGTGTGAGGGTCTTTGGTGAGGGAGAGGATCAGCTGGGTAATGTGTTCCAAGCAGGACCTTCCCAAGCTTAATGTTCATTGGCTGTGAAGCATTAAAAGTAGAAGTGTTGGCAGCGATTCCCTCCCCTGTGCGTAACACCATGGACATTTTATTGGCTAAAGTGTTCCGAGTACAAGTTTGCTCTTTATTGGCTGGGAACGTTTCACTGTTGTGAAGCGTTTTGTGACGCACTTCAATGGAGTACGTGAAAACAAAGTAGTAGCGGGGAGGGTAGGAACACTATTAACTCTGTAAAGTGGTCACAAGGTGGTGAACAGGGATTGTGAAGGTAAAAATTGTTTTTATATATTTTAAGGGCCATTTATATAATTGGCATGGGGTGTACAAATCACGGCGGGAAAATAACAGAGTGTGTTTCAGTCTTCTTTTTATTAAGTTTGCGGGTGGGATACTTCCCAGTAGCAGTATTTACTTAGAATGTGGTGTTTACTTTTCTGACAGGGAGGTGTGGTTGCGCAGCAAAAATTTCAGGCTAGGTTTGAAACAGTTTTTATTAAGCAATTACAAATAAACTTTCTTCGAAAACTGAAGTTGTATATATCAAAGAGGTGACAAATAAAAACGCAATTCATAAAATATCCCTTAAGCGTGGCCACACCCTCTCTTTTTTTTTCTGCTATAATTTGTAAAAGTGTTGCCCCATATTCTTGATAATATAAGAGGGCATAAGTTACTTTTAGATAAAGTAGAAAAGAAGTGCTACAAGAAACACTCCCGCACTACATCATCTCAGGTCACAAGAACAATAACAAGTAAAAAACTGTTAAACACAAATGACTTTATATTACATAGAAATGTACGCTTCATCATTTCTTACAATTTCTATTCTGTAGAACTCTGGAAAGTTCAGTCGTAGTGCTTAGAGGTCGCTCACTGCTCCGCTAATAGATCACGTACTCCTTTAAGAACATATAGGATAGTAGTAATATATACACTACTATTCATATATATTCTATAGGGAGAACAAGAATAGGAACCACAACAGAGAAAAACAGAAATACCAAAAAATCATTCGAAAATGTAGGGTTTATCAAAGGCATTCAGTAAGAAAGTGTCTATGCAAACAATCTTTTTTTAAACTGCAATTTTGAAAAATATTCTCACTGTAAAAATATCTGATCAAGTAAGTTATAAAGGTCAGTTAGCTGTATTTCAGATGGTTTACTCCTGGCGGCGACAAATCTCCAATTCTTGTTGTGTGAAAATATGACACTCTACTACAATATACAGAGTGACACTGATTGCACACAAAAAAGAAAAGGAAAATAAAGTCATGAACACAAAACAAGATCAATAACAAAATACTTTCCAGCAGTGAATATGTTCAGAGCTTCTTTTATCCGGGACTTCGAAATCTTTCAACTTCGCGCTGACGGGTCATAAACTCCTCTGAGATCATAATGACTGTGAATATTACAATATACATACTCACACTATATGATCCCAAGGGGGAAACAGAGTAAGAAGCAGAAGCTGCTGGCGTTACATATAAATCTTTTTCGCGCCGACGGGTCATAAACTCCTCTGAGATCACAATGACTGTTAATATTTTAATATACATATTTACAGTATATGATCCCAACGGGGAAACAGAGTGAGAACCAGAAGCTGCTGATGTTACATATAAATCTTTAGTCTTCGCGCCAACTGGTCACAAACTCCACTGAGATCATAATGTGTGGTTATTATAATATACATACTCACACTATATGATCTCAAGGGGGAAATAGACTACAAACTAGAAGCTGCTGACGTTACATATAAATCTTTCGTCTTCGCGTCGACGGGTCATAAACTCCACTGAGGTCAGTATGAATGTGAATATTACAATATACATACTCACACTATATGATCCCAGGGGAAACAGACTAAGAACCAGAAACTGCTGATGTTACATATAAATCTTTAGTCTTCGCGCCGACGGGTCACCAACACCTCTGAGGTCAAGTACAGTGTGAATATTATAATATACAAAGTCACACTATATGATCTCAAAGGAGCCAGAAAAGGAACAATGTTTGCTGTATTCTGTCTGTTTCTGAAAACAAGCTGCTGACGTTACATATAAATGGCAAAAACAACAAATAACACTTTTTTCTAAATACAAATCTTTAAATATTGACAAATAGCTACGTATTATAAATATCTACTATGCCATAGTCAAACAACTTACAGCTCTGGAATATGTTTTGTTGCCGCAAAACAAGAATCCGACGATAGAAAATGGAACGTGCTTCACAGAATGGAGATGCGTAAATAACGCGCATAAACGAAACTAATCAAACAACGGGTGTGGTTTATATACTTTTTGGTTACTGAGTAGTCTATGGAAGGAAGATGCGGCTCCGCCCATTTAGATGCCACGTTTTACAGTTGACACGTGCTCACGTTTTCACTGTTTAACTTGTGCACTTGTTGGGAAAAGTTACAAAATGTGAAGCGGTAAAGGTTTTGATTTCGTTCCTAACACGTATAAGGTCCTTAATATGTACATACGTTGGAGAGCTTAAAAACTGTTACCCGGCAAACCGCGTCATTTCCATTCTCATGACTACAAACATCTATTAATTGCCGTAATTCTAAATAGAAGACATAAAAAAAAATATCGTTCAGAATAGAAAAAAAAAATACATGCTAATATTTCTCATCACTATGGTTTTAAATTTAAAAAATGCCAGCATTTGTAAAGCGTACAGCTACCCCCGGAAAAGTGTGCAGACGCTCGTGGGTGTTGGGAAGATTAAGCAAGGTGTTGCCCACAGTGACATAGTGGTGGGCTAACGTGCTGCTGGAGCCGGGAATCAAACTGTGAACGCTGTTGTTCGAAGTCAGGTATCATAGCTGCTGCGTGACACATTTTCCACATTTAAATGTTAATTAGTGCTAATTAAGTTTTAAACACTGTTAAATTATAACTTATAACAGACTACTGTTACAGTTAGTTTTTTACTACAAAAAGTATGCACGTCTTTTTAAAATTTACTTAAAAACAATATAGGTTTCAGGGACATTGTAGTTAGAAATTAGCATTCATAAAACCTTTGTAATTCACAGAAAAAAACCATAGGTTTTACAGACGTTATAGTTAGAAATTAGCATTTAAAAAACTTTAGAAATTCACTGAAAAAAACCATAGGTTTTAGGGACGTTATAGTTAGTTTGACATTTCACTCATATAAAACCAGAGAAATTCCACCGTTATAGTTAGTTCAGCTAACTATAACTGGCGCACCCACAATGCACTGCTCATGATGTCACATATTACATCATTCATGACATGGTCAGGGACATCACTGATGGCATCACTGATGACATCTCAAATGACATCACTGATGACATCACTGATGACATCATCCACGTGAAAAACTGATGCATCTCCTCACTCTCTAATATAACCTTTAATACACCCACTGTTAAATACAGACAACATTTTCAAAATAGTTAACACACCAATACCAGTTACTACATACGCACTCACTGATTCCTAGGTCTACACACACATCTACTCATTCATCCATACAATCACTGATACATGCAGTCACTCATAAATACAACACTACCATATGCACTCATACACCTATACAGACAATTACACCGCCACTCATCCATGCAGTTACTCACACACCTACTTAGTCATGCAAAGAATCTATCACAGTCCCATTTACTCACCTATACAATTATACACACACCACCTCACTTATTCATACAGATAATAACGCATACTTACTCTATTATATAATTAGTGATACAAGTACAGACTCATCTATACAGCCAGTCTCAAAATCACCAACTATCATGTAGAGTCCTTTATATACTTGAACTCTCACATACACTGTGTTTTACATATGTAGTTATTTGGACATGTACCACTGACACATCCATTCACTTACCAACACACCGATATACACACTCACGCACCCATACACGTGTTTCCACATGCACTGTTGAACCCATACATCCAGTGAATCAACCACTCACACATCTATGCACAGAGTCACACACCTCAGACCCACCCACACACACACTCAATCTCCCCCCAAAAAATACTCAAACAACCAATTAATAACCTATATAGACACTCATAGCTACTGACCAACCCATGCAGCAGCTTGCACAACAACAGACAGACTGATACAGACATTCACACAGTTTAGTCACTAACCCATCCATTCAGTAAGACACATTTAATCACTCACTTATACAGCCAGTCACCCTCCTACTAAATACTCCATCCAGACACTTATACACCCACTCATTCTTCAATACACCTAAGAATATATATAAAACATATTTAAAAATTACAGAAACACACAATCACAGGATGATGTCATCAGTGATGTCATTTGAGATGTCATCAGGGATGTCATCAGTGATGTCACTGACCATGTCATGAATGATGTAATATGTGATGTCATGAGCAGTGCATTGCGGGTGCGCGAGTTATAGTTAGCTGAACTAACTATAACGGTGGAATTTCTCTGGTTTTACATGAGTGAAATGTCCAACAAACTATAACGTCCCTAAAACCTATGGTTTTTTTCAGTGAATTTCTAAAGTTTTTTAAATGCTAATTTCTAACAATAACCTCTGTAAAACCTGTTTTTTTTCTGTGAATATATATATATATTACCTACTGGCGGTCGCCAGTAGGTAGTTATAGTAAGACCTAGTTTCCATAGGAAAAGCATTTTTTGTTTTCCCAATAACTTTGGCGCCGGATGACGAATCATCGCAACATTTTCAAAACTAGTGGGGCGCTCCGGTCAGCTCCTGTCTTGAAAGTTTCGAGGTGATTCGGCAAGCGGGGGCTGAGAAAAAAGGGGGGTCCCAAAACGTGTTTTCTCCATGTTAATTCCCATAGGAGACTTTAGACATGGCTACAGCCTGAACTGCTGAACGGAATTACACCAAATTTGGCAAAAAGGTAGTGCTTGGTTCAGAAAGCGCCCTTTTTTTTAAAATGGTATAAATCCGTTCAGTAGTTGCGGAGAAAATCAAAAAATAGAGGTCAAAAAATCAATTTCCCATAGGAAACTTTAGACACTGTTACAGCCAAAACTGCTGAACGGAATTACACCAAATTTGGCAAAAAGGTAGTGCTTGGTTCAGAGAGCGCCCTTATTTTTAGATGGTGTAAATCCGTTCAGTAGTTGCTGAGAAAATCAAAAATAAAAGTTTCGATATTTAGAGGCAATGAGAATCCGCGGACCCTCCCGACCACGAGCTTTATTATAATTGGCTGTCAACACTCCAAACCAGGAAGTGTTGGCAGCCATCTTGTATCTCGGTAGAACCGAGTCACAAGAAAACAGAAAAACAAACGCAAAAAACAAGAAAAGGGGGCAGGGGAGAAACACCCTGACCCCCTAGGCCTGCTTAGGGGGTCCCACAAGGACCCCCAAAGCCCAAAAAAGCATTACAAAAAAAAATCAGGAAAATGCACGCCGGATCCGTGGATCTGCGGATCCGGACGCAAAACTAAATAAAACAAAGCGCGGCCTCCGGCTCTTCGTTATTATTTAGCACCCGGGTGGGCCAAGTCCCGGGGACAGTGACAAAAAACATGTGTGTGGGGCCCCAATCCCCCACACTGCCCCGGGGACCGCCACCTCCCCGGGGCTTCTATTATGAGTTGCGGGGAGGCACACAGCCCCCCCCGCAGCCCCGGGGACCGCCACCCCCTGGGGCTTCTTTTTCAATGAGAGGGGGGCCTCCAAGGCCCTCCCAAGACCCCGGGGCTTTACATGAATATTTGCGGGGGCACACGGCCCCCCACAGCCCCAGGGACCGCCACCCCCTGGGGCTTTTTTTTAAAAAAAAGAAAAAAACCTGTGTGGGGGGCTCGAGCCCCTCCACACGCCCTGGGGACCGCCACCTCCCCGGGGCACTAAGAATGTAAATTTGGGGGTCCGTAATGGACCCCCAAGCCCCGGGGACCACCACCTCCCCGGGGCTGTGCAAGTGAAGGGAGGGGGCCGCGCGGCCCCCCTCCTGGAGCCTTTGATGGCCCTGGGGACCACCACCCCCAGGGCCGGCTCCTGCAGTGTCCCAGGGTGCCCACCCCGGGACACTGCTGCTTGTCTATGGCAGGACGGGAGCCTCGCGGCTCCCGTCCTGCCATAGCAAACTTGCTTTGGATTTTGGAAGAGAGAGCAGGAAACCTGCTCTCTCTTCCAAAATCTAAAGCAGATTGCTTTTCCACAAGGGGAGCTGCATGTTAGCAGCTCCCCATGTGGAAAAGCAATGTCGGCTCCTGCAGGATGCGGGGAGCCGGCGGGACCGTGGGGGCATTGGGGCTCCCCCCACGGTCCCCAATGGATAGGGCCTGCCCCGGGGGATGGGGTCCCCAGGGCTAGTAGTGGCCCTGGAGGGGGGCGCATGGCCCCCCTCCCCAAATTTTATTTAAAAAAAGGCCTGCCCCGGGGGATGGGGTCCCCGGGGCCAATAGAGGCCTCAGGAGGGGGGCCACACAGCCCCCCTCCTTAAAATATTTTAAAAATGTGGCCATGCCCCGGGGGATGGGGTCCCCGGGGCCGGAATTGGCCACAGGAGGGGGGCCACGCGGCCCCCTTCCAATTCAGTTTTTTTAAAATAAAAAATGGGGTCAGGCCCTGGGGGTGGGGTATCCAGGGCCCAAAAAAGGAAAAAAGAAGGGGGGTCACACAGACCCCCCTTCTAAAAAATCACAAAAAAAAAGATGCAATCGTGCCTCAGGCCCCGCCCCCTCCCTTCACCACTCTGCAAACGCGCCCTGTGGAGTGTTTTAAATTGGGGCATTAATTCCCCTTGAATACTGGGGGTCCCTGGGGGCCAACTAGCCCACCAGGTACCTCCAGTGCGCGCCACAGGGCTGCGTTGCAGAGAGGTGGTGCAGGCCACACCCCTTTTTACACCTCTCTGCAACGCAGCTCTGTGGCACTTACTGGAGGTACCTGGTGGGCTAGTTGGACCCTCAGGATTCAAGGGGACTTTATCCCCCAACTTTAAACGTGCCACGGGGCGTGTTTGCACAGTGGTGAAGGGAGGGGGCGGGGCCTGAGGTGACATGTGTGCAAACACGCCCTGTGGCGGGTTTTAAGTTGGGGGATTAAGTCCCCTTGAATCCTGAGGGTCCCTGGGGTCCAACTAGCCCACCAGGTACCTCCAGTAAGCGCCATTGAGCTGCGTTGCAGAGAGGTGTAAAAAGGGGCGTGGCCTCGGACCACCTCTCTGCAATGCAGGCCTGTGGCGCTTACTGGAAGTACCTAGTGGGCTAGTTGGGTCCCAAGGACCCTCAGGATTCAAGGTGACCTAATACCCCAACTTAAAACGCGCCACAGGGCGCGTTTGCACAGTGGTGAAGGGAGGGGGCGGGGCCTCAGGTGACATGTGTGCAAACACGCCCTGTGGCGCGTTTTAAGTTGGGGAATTAATTCCCTTGAATCCTGAGGGACCCTGGGGGCCAACTAGCCCACCAGGTACCTCCAGTGCACGCCATAGGGCTGTGTTGCAGAGAGGTGGTCCAGGCCATGCCCCTTTTTACACCTCTGTGCAACGCAGCTCTGTGGCACTTACTGGAGGTACCTAGTGGGCTAGTTGGACCCCAGGGACCCTCAGGATTCAAGGGGACTTAATCTCCCAACTTAAAACGGCCACAGGGCTTGTTTGTACACATGTCACCTCAGGCCCCCCTCCCTTCACCACTGTGCAAACGCGCCCCGGGGCACGTTTTAAGAGGAAGTTTTAATCCCCCTGCCCTATTATGTACTAAGGCCTTACAGAGGAGGTCATGCTAATCACAGGGGTACCCCAACGCAGTGTTCCCTAGTGTATGTAGGTGTTTTCACTGTATTCTAAGTGTCTTTTAGCATAGCACTGGCTCTAGGCCTGGTTAGTCTGAGTCAGTTACCACCAGTACCTCTCTGAAAAAGTTGTGGGCACAGGATGATTTTGCAACAAGGCCTCTTTCTGCTCCTCTGTTGGTTCTTTCTGCACATGTCTTGCTTCTTCCTGCTCTTTTCTTCGTCTTTGTGGACTTCTGTTGCTTCTTTCTGCATTTCTTTTGCTTCTTTCTGTGCGTTTTTCTTCTTTCTTCACATGTCCTACCTCTGTAGGCATAGTTAGAAACTAGCATTTAAAAAACCTTTGAAATTCACTTAAAAAACCATAGGTTTCAGGCACGTTATAGTTAGAAATTAGCATTTAAAAACCTTTGAAATTCACTGAAAAAACCATAGGTTTCAGACACATTATAGTTAGAAATTAGCATTTAAAAAACCTTTGAAATCCACTGAAAAAACCATAGGTTTCAGGCACGTTATAGTTAGAAATTAGCATTTAAAAAACCTTAGACATTCACTGAAAAAACCATAGGTTTTAGGGACAGTTATAGTTAGTTGGACATCTCACTCGTACAAAACCATAGAAATTCATCCGTTATAGTTAGTTCAGCTAACTATAACTCGCGCCCCGCAATGCACTGCTGATGACGTCACATATTACATCACTCATGACATGGTCAGTGACATCACTGATGACATCACTGATGACATCTCAAATGACATCACTGATGACATCATCCATGTGATAATTTGATGCATCTTCTCACACCCTAATATGACCTTTGATACACCCACTCTAAATTACAGACTGCCATTCTCAAAACCATAGACACTCCAACACCAATAACTACATACCCACTCACTGATTCTTAGGTCTACACACACATCCACTCACTCACCCGTACAGTCACTCATACTTACGGTCACTCAGTACAGGACTATCATATGCACTCATACACCTACATAGACACTCACACACCGCCACTCATCCATAGAGGTACTCACACACCTAGTCAGTCATGCAAATAATTAATCACACTGCCATTTACTCACCTATACAGTTATACACACACCAGCTCACTTACTCATACAAATACTAGCACATTCTTACGCTGTTATACAATCACTGATACAAGTACACACTCATCCATACAGCCACTCTCACAATTACACACTCTCACTTATAGCCATTTATATACTCCAACACACATATATACTGCCTTTCACATATGTAGTTACTCACACATGTACCACTGAGATATACATTCACTCACTAACACACCCATACACACACTCACCCACCCATACAGTCCATCACAGATGCACTCTTGAAACCATGCACCCAGTGAATCACCCACTCACACATCTATGCACAGAGTCACACACACCCCACCCACACAAACACTCAGGCACACATACAGATACTCAGACAACCAATCAATAACTCATATAGACACTCATGTAGCTATTCACAAACCCATGCAGCCGCTTACACAGCAACAGACAGACGGATACAGACATTCACACAGTTTAGTCACTAACCCATGCATTCAGTAAGATACGTAGAGTCAGTCCCGCACCTACTAAATGATCCATTCAGACACTTATACACCCACTCATTCTTCAATACGCCTTTCCCTATATATATTAAACATATTTAAACTTTACAGAAACACACAGTCACTGGATGATGTCATCAGTGATGTCATTTGAGATGTCATCAGTGATGTCATCAGTGATGTCACTGACCATGTCATGAGTGATGTAATATGTGACGTCATCAGCTGTGCATTGCGGGGGCGCGAGTTATAGTTAGCTGAACTAACTATAACGGGGGAATTTCTATGGTTTTGTACGAGTGAAATGTCCAACTAACTATAACTGTCCCTAAAACCTATGGTTTTTTCAGTGAATATATATATACATATATATATATTATCTACTGGCGGTCGCCAGTAGATAGTTATAGTTAGGACCTAGTTTCCATAGGAAAAGCGTTTTTTCTTTTCCCAATAACTTTGTCGCCGGATGACGAATCTTCGCGAAATTTCAAAACTAGTGGGTTGCTCCGGCCGGCTCCTATCCTGAAAGTTCCGGGGTGATTCGTCAAGCTGGGGCCGAGGAAAAAGGGGGGTCCCAAAACACGTTTTCCCCATGTTATTTCTCATAGGAAACTTTAGACACGGCTATAGGAGAGTAGGATCTGCTTCACATGGGTACCCCCACTTTTTGCTGATGCTTCACTGTTTTTCGACCTTAGTCTGGCTGGGGCCCTGCTAATCAGAACCCCAGCCTAGCTGCTTCCTCTTTAAAATGGTTTCCATGTGCCTTAGGCACATCTCGGATTGGAATCTGGAGTGCCCTTATAAGTCCCTAGTATATGGTATACTATGTACCCAGGGCATAGGTACCTCAGAGGCCTGCCAGGGGCTGCAGCATGTATTATGCCACCCCTGGAAGGCCATCCAAACTGACACCACAGGTCTGCTACTGCAGCCTGGGTAAGGTGGTGCATGCACCCCTTACTGTGATATAGGTTACCTATATCACTACATACCTACACACATATAAACCTATAAGTCACTCCTATGGCAGGCCTTGTCAATCCTGAAGGCAGAGTGCATGGTTCCTATGTGAGAGGGTGCCCCTGCATGAGCAGGGCCCCTCTGCAGCGGTCGGAGACCCTTCTCTGATGCTGTTTGTAGTGCAGCCTGTCCATATACTCTTAAGTGCATTATAACCTCGCGTTAAAATGCTAACTTTGGGATGGCTGCACCAAAACATGTCGTGTTTGGTGTCAAACATCTTGGAATACTACCCCCCTGCCAATTCTGGCGGCGGGGGTAGCATTCCACCCTTCTAGAGGGAGAGACATGTTAACCCTGGCTTGCCCGGTAACTTCTTTCTAAAGCCCTGGCATCACAAAATGGATGCTGCTGCCACAGACACAAGTCTGGCCTCCTGCTGCTGGACGAAACTCTGGCAGGGTAGGCCTGGACAATAGGTTTCCTGTCGTAGGGAGGTGTGACCACCTCCCCAGACAGGACAATGTGTATTGGGGCTGGGCGGGAGCACTCTCTGGTGCTTTGAAGTCCTGCACTGGGGGCACACTTGGTGTCCCTGTGCATACCCCAGTTCAAACCGGATCAGGGGCTTCCAGCCCCTGCTTTGGCGCGAACTGGACAAAGGGAAAGGGGTGTAGCCACCCCTCTGCCCTGACCCACCCATAGGTGGGGCCACAGAGTAAGTCCAACCCCTAAACTTAGTATAAGTATAGGAACCCAGTCCTTAGGACTTTAGATTATCCCTGGACGAAACTCTGACACTGAATCCTGGACCTTCGATGCTCTACTACAAGATTAGAGGACTGAAGAATCTCCCTTGGGGTCAAGGAGTGACTCCCCTGCTTGGCAGGCACCAAAGAAGCAATTGTCCGGTCTGCATCTCTGAAGCTCCCGTCGGATGCCGAAGTCTTTGCATCACCAGAGGTGGATTTCCAGACTTCCCCGAGGCTGCCCTGAGTCCCCAGCAAAGCTGAGGCCCGTAGCTGTCGTGGGTAATGTGGAACCGTGACCCCTGGACACTGCACGTATTTGCAAGTGCATCCTCTTCTGGGTCTCCCACGAAGTCATACTTTGGGCTCCGAGTAGCCCCAGCATGCAGCACCAAATACACTGAAGATCACTGGCCTCCACTCCACGAGTGTCCTGTGAGCCAGATCCACGTGCACTGTCTCAAGGCTCCTTTGCGGTCGTTAGCCTGTTGGCTAGTAGCCCTTCACGAAGGCCAATCCTTTTCTTCTTGGGCTCCCTGGTTGCTCCAGGCTTGCCCTCACTTACCCTTGCTGGGTGAGTTCCTCAGACCTTGCTGGTCTGCACAATCGTCAATCTTCATCTTCATCGAGACTTGCCGTTGCCAAGGCTTGTTGGGTCCAATCTGGTCGCCGATGCCTCAACACTCGACAGACATTGTGTACCAGCCCGAATCCTGCTCCTGGTTGCCGACAACACCTCCTGGACCTCGTGGCTGAAGAGTCAAGACAACCGTCAACGTACCTGAAGCACCCGACATCGGTGGGCATCTGCTCATCGCCTTCCTGGTCACTGGCTAGTGACCCAGACTCTGTCCCCTCTGCTTTCAGGTTCTTCAGATCTCTGATCCACTCCTGGATCCACCCGGACACTTTCCACTTGGTCGCCAGCAGCACTTTGCAGCAGATCGCCATTCAAATCGACGACGAAACCCGACCCCGAAAGGCACCTATGCACCCGCTTCCCTGGGTGAGGTAACACGAGTACTCCGGTGCTCCCGTGGGTAGAGACTCTAGAAAGACCTAGTTCTCAAAGGGTTTGCTCCAAGTCCTCCTTTAAGTGTCCCCTTTCTTTAAATTCCTGATCGCGACTTTGCCCATAGAAGTTAACGGCGATTCGCGGCTGTGTATTTACACTGCACGCGTCCCCCGTGGGTCCCCTGTGTCACTACCTTGGGTGGTACCTTGTGGTCCAAGCACTTCTACAGGCTCTAGGCCTAGTGTCTAGCTCAGTCGTGGTTCTTATACCACTTTATTTGTATATGGTTTGGTACGCCCCTAGGGCCCAACCGTGTATTTGTGCTGTTACTGTGTTTAAATAACTTATAACTTATGTACTTCGAACTCTAGCCTCATAAAGAGACTAGAGGGGTGTGTTTAGCAATAAATACATATATTTTGAATATATACCTGGTGTGGTGCTCTTTCATTTGGTCACTCAAGAGATTATAGACTGGTAAAACAAGCTGCTTTACATTCCTTCAAGACTTAGCCTGAAGGCTGCTCTCCATAGCTACCACTAGGATAGCTTTCAATAAAGGTTGTCTTTAACCTATCTCCAATAAGGGGTTGTTTGGACTGGTGCAAGGTGCCCACTATAATTAGTGGACAGCATATACCAGGCCAACTTCTCACATTGGTGTGCAGCGTGTGGGATTCCAGCTTGCTATTGTTTTACCAGATAATCTCAATTGAATTGATCAACTGAAAACCACTAAAGGTACCTAAGGTACATATAAATTAAGTTTACTATACAGTAAGTTCTACTGAACTTAGAGTTGTGTGTTTAGGGATAGCACAACCCTTTCTACAACTCAAGAGAGTTTAGTAGGTCACACTAGAGTAGGTAGTGCATACACCACACCACACTAGTGATGTCTTCAAAGCCAGGACCTAGAGAGTCCTTGCCAGAAGCCACTGGGCTTCTTCCCTCCAGGTATGATACACTCCCATTCTTGGAATTGAGAGCATTATGCAACTTGAGGAAACTGAAGACAGGCCAAAGCCCCACCACCCAACATCTGAGAGAGATGTTAGAGGCTTATGATCTCAGCAGGCCCTTAGGGACTGAAGGGGTAGGAGCAGAGGGTGGGGCAGAAGATGAGGATGGGGCCAGGGGTAGCAACACCCCTAACCCCCCCTCTGGAACTGACCAGGAGGGTGACAATGACCCTGACCTGGATAACCCAATCCCTCCTGTGGAAGATGAGGAAGAAGATCAGGATGATCCCCACTTTGTCCCCCCAGGAAGGATTATGAGTGTGCCTAGAAGGTCTAGATCTCCTTCTCAGGAGTCTAACCACTCTAGCACCTCAATAGGGACCTCTGTCTCCTCTCATAGGAGAGAATCCTCTCATGAGAGGAGAAAGAGGCTGATTCAGTATGAGGAAGCTCAGCTTGAACTCAGAAGGAAGCAATTGGCCCTAGACAGGGAGTCCCTAGATCTCTTTAGAGAGAGAAGAAAGATGGGACTAGAGTCCCATGGTGGCAGCAATATCCCTAGAGATAGGGAAAGGTCTTATGACCATAAAAACCTGAGCAAGATTGTCCCTCCCTACCAGAGTGGGGATGACATCCACAAATGGATAACTGCTCTAGAGAGGGCCTGTAAAGTACAGAAGGTCCCTCAGGGGCAGTGGGCAGCAATCTTGTGGCTCTCCTTTGCAGACAAAGGTAGAGACAAGCTCCTCACTGTAAGAGAAGAGGATGCTGATAATTACAAGAACTTGAAGAGTGCTCTTATTGATGGGTTTGGCCTAACCACTGAACAATACAGGTTAAAGTTCAGAGATGCCCAAAAAGCACAGACTCAAGACTGGGTAGACTATGTGGATTGTTCTGCTAAGGCTCTGGAAGGCTGGTTGATGGGCAGTAAGGTGTGTGACTTCTCAGGATTGTACAATCTGATAATGAGGGAGCAGATTCTTAATAACTGTCAAAATCAGCTGTTGCATCAGTACCTGGTGGACTCTGATCTGACCTCGCCCCAAGAATTGGGAAAGAAGGCAGACAAATGGGTCAGAACCAGGGTGAGGCAGAAGGTACAGAACCAAGGTGGCGACCCTAAGAAGCAAGATTCTAAGAACTCTGATAAGGGTGGGGAGAAGGGTAAAGACCAGAAGTCTTCACAAGGGCCCCAAAAATCTTCTTCAGGTGGGGATTCACAGTCTAATAAAGGGAAAGGCCAAAAGAAACCATGGTGCAAGGTCTGTAAGCAAAAGACCCACTGGACCAGTGATTGCACCAAGTCCAAAGACTCTAATCCAGCCCCCACCAATGCCCCTAAGGCACCTGTTCCCCCTAGTACAGTTACAGTTGGTGGGAGTGCTCCAGCCAAGGGTTTAGTAGGGATGACCCTGGGTACTGAGTGGGGCTCTGACCTAGTCAGAGAACTCACTCAGGCTGTGTTAGTCTGTGATGGAGGCATGGATGTGACCTCCTCTGTGAGTCCCAGTAATCTGGGCAAGTACAGACAACAGCCTTTAATCAATGGAAAAGAGGCTTTGGCATTTAGGGACACAGGGGCAAGTGTCACAATGGTGACACAAGACCTTGGGGATCCTGGGCAAGTTATACTTGGTGAAATGTACCAAGTGACCAATGCTAGCAATGTCAGAACAGACCATACTCTGGCAGTTGTTAACTTCTCCTGGGGAGGGGTAACTGGCCTTAAGAAGGTTGTGGTAAGTGCAGACCTACCAGTTGAATGCTTGCTTGGCAATGACTTAGAAACTTCAGCTTGGGCAGAAGTGGAACTCAGGACCCATGCAGAAATGCTGGGCATCCCTGCAGATGTGTTTGCTGTGACCAGGTCACAGGCAAAAATGTCAAAAACTGAACAGGCCTTGGATTCTGGAATAATGGACCAAGTGCCTTCCAAGAGGAGGAGTAGTAGGGTAAAGGCAGTGCCTTCCCCTTGGCTCAGAAGGAAGATCAGTCCCTTGAGGGGGATGATCTCAGTCCTGAGGAAGGAACTGTCCCAGAGGAACTTGAACCTGACCAGGTTGAGTTCTTGGGGACAGGGGGACCTTCCAGGGCAGATCTGAGCCAGGAGCAGCAGAGCTGCCCCTCTCTTGAACCCCTCAGACAGCAAGCTGCTGCTGAGGCTGCTGGGAAAGCTAGTGGTCCCCATACAGTGTATTGGGATGATGGACTCCTGTACTCAGAGTGTAGAGACCCCAAGCCTGGTGCCACCAGGAGGTTGGTTATACCTCTAAAGTTCAGGGGCTTCCTATTGACCCTAGCCCATGATATTCCCTTAGCAGGTCACCTGGGCCAGAACAAGACTTGGGACAGAATTGTCCCTCACTTTCACTGGCCCCACATGTCTGAAGACACCAAGGAGTTTTGTCGCTCCTGTGTAACCTGCCAGGCCAGTGGCAAGGCAGGTGGCACTACAAAGGCCCCCTGATACCACTACCTGTGGTGGGGGTGCCCTTTGAAAGAGTGGGGATTGATATTGTTGGTCCCATGGATCCCCAAACAGCATCTGGGCACAGGTTTATCCTGGTGGTAGTGGATCATGCCACCAGGTACCCAGAGGCTATTCCCCTTAGGACCACTACAGCACCTGTGGTGGCAAGAGCCCTCCTGGGAGTTTTCTCGAGAGTGGGCTTTCCTAAGGAGGTTGTATCAGACAGGGGTGCTAACTTTATGTCTGGTTACTTAAAAGCAATGTGGAAGGAGTGTGGAGTGACTTACAAGTTCACCACACCCTATCACCCACAATGCAATGGTTTAGTTGAGAGATTCAACAAAACCTTGAAGGGCATGATTAAAGGGCTCCCAGAAAAGCTTAGGCGAAGATGGGACATACTCTTGCCCTGCCTTTTATTTGCATACAGGGAGGTGCCTCAAAAGGGGGTTGGCTACAGCCCTTTTGAACTTTTGTTTGGTCACCCTGTCAGGGGTCCATTGTGCTTGGTGAAGGAAGGATGGGAGTTACCTCTTAAGCCCCCAAAGCAAGACATAGTGGACTATGTACTTGGTCTCCGCTCCCGGATGGCTGAGTATATGAAAAAGGCAACTAAAAACCTTGAGGCTAGCCAGGAACTTCAGAAAGCTTGGCATGACCAAAAGGCTGTACTGACTGTTTACCAGCAAGGACAGAAGGTGTGGGTGTTGGAGCCAGTGGCCCCAGCAGCTCTCCAAGACAAATGGAGTGGACCCCACACTATTGTTGAACAGAAGGGTGAGGTTACCTACTTAGTAGACCTAGGAACACCCAGGAGTCCCCACAGGGTTCTCCATGTCAACAGGTTAAAACCATATGTGGACAGGGCAGACATGGGCTTGCTCATGGCTACTGATGAAGGGCAGGAGGAAGAGAGTGACCCACTCCCTGACCTGCTCTCACAGAACCCTGACGATGGGTCAGTAGATGGTGTAGCCTTGGCAGGCAGCCTCACTACCCAGCAGCAAACTGATTGTAGACAGGTGCTCAATCAGTTTAGACACATGTTTTCACTGACACCCAGTCAGACCACCTGGTGCACTCATGAAGTGGACACTGGGGACAGTCTGCCTATTAAAAATAAGATTTATAGGCAACCTGACCATGTCAGGGACTGTATCAGGACTGAAGTCCAGAAAATGTTGGATTTGGGAGTTATTGAACCCTCAGATAGCCCTTGGGCTAGTCCAGTGGTCCTTGTGCCAAAACCTCACACCAGTGGTGGAAAAAGAGAGATGAGGTTTTGTGTGGACTACAGGGGTCTCAATGCAGTCACTAGGACTGATGCCCATCCAATACCTAGGGCAGATGAGCTAATAGATACTTTGGCCTCAGCCAAATATCTAAGCACATTTGACCTGACAGCTGGCTACTGGCAGATCAGACTAGCTGATGATGCAAAGCCAAAGACAGCATTCTCAACCCCTAGTGGGCATTATCAATTTGTGGTGATGCCCTTTGGTCTGAAGAATGCACCTGCCACTTTTCAGAGGTTGGTGAATACAGTCCTCACAGGTCTGGAAGCCTATAGTGCAGCATATCTAGATGATATTGCTGTCTTTAGCTCCACCTGGGAGGATCACCTGGTCCACCTCAGGAATGTTTTACAGGCCCTGCAAAAGGCAGGCCTGACTATCAAGGCCACCAAGTGCCAGATAGGGCAGAGTCAGGTTGTGTACCTGGGCCACCTTGTGGGTGGAGGCCAGGTTCAACCACTGCAGAGCAAGATTCAGACCATCATGGACTGGACTGCTCCAACTACCCAGACTCAGGTGAGAGCCTTTTTAGGCCTGACTGGGTACTATAGGAGATTTGTCAAGGGGTATGGATCAATAGTGACACCCCTGAATGACTTAACTTCTAAGAAAATGCCCAAGAAAGTTCAGTGGACAGCTAACTGTCAAAAGGCATTTGATGACCTGAAGCAGGCCATGTGCACTGCTCCCATTCTACAGAGTCCTGATTACTCCAAGAAGTTCATTATTCAAACTGATGCATCTGAATTGGGGGTAGGGGCTGTACTGTCACAATTGAAGGAAGAAGGTCAGGATCAGCCAGTAGCTTTCATTAGCAGAAGGCTGAACCCTAGAGAGAAACGTTGGTCAGCCATTGAGAGGGAGGCCTTTGCTGTGGTCTGGGCTCTGAAGAAGTTGAGGCCATACTTGTTTGGTACTCACTTCCTTGTTCAAACAGACCATAAGCACCTCTTATGGCTAAAATAAATGAAGGGTGAAAACCCCAAACTGCTTAGGTGGTCCATTTCCCTACAGGGGATGGACTTCACAGTGGAACATAGACCTGGGAGTAACCATGCCAATGCAGATGGACTCTCTAGGTACTTCCACTTAGAACATGAAGACTCAACTGGTCAAGGTTAGTTTAATGTCCCTACGTTTGGGGGGGTTGTGTAGGAGAGTAGGATCTGCTTCACATGGGTACCCCCACTTTTTGCTGATGCTTCACTGTTTTTCGACCTTAGTCTGGCTGGGGCCCTGCTAATCAGAACCCCAGCCTAGCTGCTTCCTCTCTAAAATGGTTTCCATGTGCCTTAGGCACATCTCTGATTGGAATCTGGAGTGCCCTTATAAGTCCCTAGTATATGGTATACTATGTACCCAGGGCATAGGTACCTCAGAGGCCTGCCAGGGGCTGCAGCATGTATTATGCCACCCCTGGAAGGCCATCCAAACTGACACCACAGGTCTGCTACTGCAGCCTGGGTAAGGTGGTGCATGCACCCCTTACTGTGATATAGGTTACCTATATCACTACATACCTACACACATATAAACCTATAAGTCACTCCTATGGCAGGCCTTGTCAATCCTGAAGGCAGAGTGCATGGTTCCTATGTGAGAGGGTGCCCCTGCATGAGCAGGGCCCCTCTGCAGTGGTCAGAGACCCTTCTCTGATGCTGTTTGTAGTGCAGCCTGACCATATACTCTTAAGTGCATTATAACCTCGCGTTAAAATGCTAACTTTGGGATGGCTGCACCGAAACATGTCGTGTTTGGTGTCAAACATCTTGGAATACTACCCCCCGCCAATTCTGGCGGCGGGGGTAGCATTCCACCCTTCTAGAGGGAGAGACATGTTAACACTGGCTTGCCCGGTAACTTCTTTCTAAAGCCCTGGCATCACAAAATGGATGCTGCTGCCACAGACACAAGTCTGGCCTCCTGCTGCTGGATGAAACTCCGGCAGGGGAGGCCTGGACAATAGGTTTCCTGTCGTAGGGAGGTGTGACCACCTCCCCAGACAGGACAATGTGTATTGGGGCTGGGCGGGAGCACTCTCTGGTGCTTTGAAGTCCTACACTGGGGGCACACTTGGTGTCCCTGTGCATACCCCAGTTCAAACCGGATCAGGGGCTTCCAGCCCCTGCTTTGGCGCAAACTGGACAAAGGGAAAGGGGTGTAGCCACCCCTCTGCCCTGACCCACCCATAGGTGGGGCCACAGAGTAAGTCCAACCCCTAAACTTAGTATAAGTATAGGAACCCAGTCCTTAGGACTTTAGATTATCCCTGGATGAAACTCTGACACAGAATCCTGGACCTTCGATGCTCTACTACAAGATTAGAGGACTGAAGAATCTCCCTTGGGGTCAAGGAGTGACTCCCCTGCTTGGCAGCCACCAAAGAAGCAATTGTCCGGTCTGCATCTCTGAAGCTCCCGTCGGACGCCAAAGTCTTTGCATCACCAGAGGTGGATTTCCAGACTTCCCCGAGGCTGCCCTGAGTCCCCAGCAAAGCTGAGGCCCGTAGCTGTCGTGGGTAACGTGGAACCGTGACCCCTGGACACCGCACGTATTTGCAAGTGCATCCTCTTCTGGGTCGTGCTTTGGGCTCCTAGTAGCCCCAGCCTCCAGCACCAACTGCACCGAAGATCACTGGCCTCCACCCCACGAGTGTCCTGTGAGCCAGATCCACGTGCACCGTCTCGAGGCTCCTTCGCGGTCGCTAGCCCGTTGGCTAATAGCCCTTCACGAAGGCCAATCCTTTTCTTCTTGGGCTCCCTGGTTGCTCCAGGCTTGCCCTCACTTACCCTTGCTGAGTGAGTTCCTCAGACCTTGCTGGTCTGCACAATCGTCAATCTTCATCTTCATTGAGACTTGCCGTTGCCAAGGCTTGTTGGGTCCAATCCGGTCGCCGATGCCTCAGCACTTGACAGACATCGTGTACCAGCCGGAATCTTGCTCCTGGTCTCCGACAACGCCTCCTGGACCTCGTGGCTGAAGAGTCAAGACGACCGTCAACGTACCTGAAGCACCCGACATCGGTGGGCATCTGCTCATCGCCTTCCTGGTCACTGGCTAGTGACCCAGACTCTGTCTCCTCTGCTTTCAGGTTCTTCAGATCTCTGATCCACTCCTGGATCCACCCAGACACTTTCCACTTGGTCGCCAGCAGCACTTTGCAGCAGATCGCCATTCAAATCGACGTCGAAACCCGACCCCGAAAGGCACCTATGCACCCGGCTTCCCTGGGTGAGGTAACACGAGTACTCCGGTGCTCCCGTGGGTAGAGACTCTAGAAAGACCTAGTTCTCAAAGGGTTTGCTCCAAGTCCTCCTTTAAGTGTCCCTTTTCTTTAAATTCCTGATCGCGACTTTGCCCATAGAAGTTAACGGCGATTCGCGGCTGTGTATTTACACTGCACGCGTGCCCCGTGGGTCCCCTGTGTCACTACCTTGGGTGGTTCCTTGTGGTCCAAGCACTTCTACAGGCTCTAGGCCTAGTGTCTAGCTCAGTCGTGGTTCTTATACCACTTTATTGGTATATGGTTTGGTACGCCCCTAGGGCCCAACCGTGTATTTGTGCTGTTACTGTGTTTAAATAACTTATAACTTATGTACTTCGAACTCTAGCCTCATAAAGAGACTAGAGGGGTGTGTTTAGCAATAAATACATATATTTTGAATATATACCTGGTGTGGTGCTCTTTCATTTGGTCACTCAAGAGATTATAGACTGGTAAAACAAGCTGCTTTACATTCCTTCAAGACTTAGCCTGAAGGCTGCTCTCCATAGCTACCACTAGGATAGCTTTCAATAAAGGTTGTCTTTAACCTATCTCCAATAAGGGGTTGTTTGGACTGGTGCAAGGTGCCCACTATAATTAGTGGACAGCATATACCAGGCCAACTTCTCACAACGGCTACAGACCGAACTGCTGAACGGAATTACACCAAATTTGGCAAAAAGGTAGCCCTTGGTTCAGAAAGCGCCCTTTTATTTAAATGGTGTAAATCCGTTCAGTAGTTTCTGAGAAATTCAAAAAATAGAGGTCAAAAAATCAATTTCCCATAGGAAACTTTAGACACGGTTACAGCCAAAACTGCTGTACAGAATTACACCAAATTTGGCAAAAAGGTAGTGCTTCGTTCAGAAAGCGCCCTTTTTTTAAAATGGTGTAAATCCGTTCAGTAGTTTTTGAGATATTAAAGGAAAAATATCTTTATATATCTGGGCGGGACCTAACTACACAAGCACGAGCTTGGCTCTAATTGGCTGCGAACACTTCAATCCAGGAAGCGTTGGCAGCCATCTTGGTGCAATGCTTTATAGGTCTCGCCTAGCGACGCAGTGCATGCGCTGCTCACTACACAAACACCACTGCACTGCCCTAAACCCTAAAACACTACCCCAGCACGACCCCCTACACTGCCCGAACACCACTTTTCTGCCCTAAACCCTAAAACACTACCCCCAGCACGACCCCCTACACTGCCCGAACACCACTGCCCCAAACCCTGAAACACCAGCCCCAGCACGACCCCCTACACTGCCCTAACACCACTGCACTGCCCTTAACCCTGAAACACCAACCCCAGCAAGACCCCCTATGTAGGAAGGTGGAATCTGACTATATGGTTGCCCCCACTTTTTTTCTGGTGTTTTGCTGGTTTATGACTTAGTTGGACTGGGATCCTGCTATTCAGGGCCCCAGTCTATCTGCTTTCTCTGTAAAATGGTTTCCATGTGCCTTAGGCACATCTCTAATTGGAATCTGGAGTGCCCTTATAAGTCCCTAGTATATGGTATACTATGTACCAAGGGCATAGGTAACTCAGAGGCCTACCAGGGGCTGCAGCATGTATTGTGCCAATCCTGGAAGGCCATCCAAAATGACACCACAGGTCTGCTACTGCAGCCTGGGTAAGGTGGTGCATGCACCCCTTACTGGGATATAGGTTACCTATATCACTACATACCTACACACATATAAACCTATAAGTCACTCCTATGGCAGGCCTTGTCAATCCTGAAGGCAGAGTGCATGGTTCCTATGTGAGAGCGTGCCCCTGCATGAGCAGGGCCCCTCTGCAGCGGTCGGAGACCCTTCTCTGATGCTGTTTTTAGTGCAGCCTGACCATATACTCTTAAGTGCATTATAACCTCGCGTTAAAATGCTAACTTTGGGATGGCTGCACCGAAACATGTCGTGTTTGGTGTCAAACATCTTTGAATACTACCCCCCCCGCCAATTCTGAAAGCGGGGGTAGCATTCCACCCTTCTAGAGGGAGAGACATGTTAACCCTGGCTTGCCCGGTAACTTCTTTCTAAAGCCCTGGCATCACAAAATGGATGCTGCTGCCACAGACACAAGTCTGGCCTCCTGCTGCTGGACGAAACTCCAGCAGGGGAGGCCTGGACACTAGGTTTCCTGTTGTAGGGAGGTGTGACCACCTCCCCAGACAGGACAATCTGTACTGGGGCTGGGCGGGAGCACTCTTGGGTGCTTTGAAGTCCTGCACTGGGGGCACACTTGGTGTCCCTGTGCATACCCCAGTTCAAACCGGATCAGGGGCTTCCAGCCCCTGCTTTGGCGCGAACTGGACAAAGGGAAAGGGGTGTAGCCACCCCTCTGCCCTGACCCACCCATTGGTGGGGCCACAGAGTAAGTCCAACCCCTAAACTTAGTATAAGTATAGGAACACAGTCCTTAGGACTTTAGATTATCCCTGGATGAAACTCTGACACAGAATCCTGGACCTTCGACGCTCTACTACAAGATTAGAGGACTGAAGAATCTCCCTTGGGGTCAAGGAGTGACTCCCCTGCTTGGCAGGCACCAAAGAAGCAATTGTCCGGTCTGCATCTCTGAAGCTCCCGTCGGACGCCGAAGTCTTTGCATCACCAGAGGTGGATTTCCAGACTTTGCTGAAGCTGCCCTGAGTCCCCAGCAAAGCTGAGGTCCATAGCTCTCGTGGGTAACGTGGAATCATGACCCCTGGACACCGCACGTATTTGCAAGTGCATCCTCTTCTGGGTCTCCCACGAAGTCGTGCTTTGGGCTTCCAGTAGCCCCAGCCTCCTGCACCAACTGCACCGAAGATCACTGGCCTCCACTCTACGAGTGTCCTGTGAGCCAGATCCACGTGCACCGTCTTGAGGCTCCTTTGCGGTCGCTAGCCCATTGGCTAGTAGCCCTTCACGAAGGCCAATCCTTTTCTTCTTGGGCTCCCTGGTTGCTCCAGGCTTGCCCTCACTTACATTTGCTGGGTGAGCTCCTCAGACCTTGCTGGTCTGCACAATCGTCAATCTTCAACTTCATCAAGATTTGCCGTTGCCAAGGCTTGTTGGGTCCAATCCGGTCGCCGACGCCTCAGCACTCGACAAACATCGTGTACCAGCCAGAATCCTGCTCCTGGTTGCCGACAACACCTCCTGGACCTCGTGGCTGAAGAGTCAAGGCGACAGTCAACGTACCTGAAGCACCCGACATCGGTGGGCATCTGCTCATCGCCTTCCTGGTCACTGGCTAGTGACCCAGACTCTGTCCCCTCTGCTTTCAGGTTCTTCAGATCTCCAATCCACTCCTGGATCCACCCGGACACTTTCCACTTGGTCGCCAGCAGCACTTTGCAGCAGATCGCCATTCAAATCGACGACGAAACCCGACCCCGAAAGGCACCTATGCACCCGGCTTCCCTGGGTGAGGTAACACGAGTACTCCGGTGCTCCCGTGGGTAGAGACTCTAGAAAGACCTAGTTCTGAAAGGGTTTGCTCCAAGTCCTCCTTTAAGTGTTCCTTTTCTTTAAATTCCTGATCGCGACTTTGCCCATAGAAGTTAACGGCGATTCGCGGCTGTGTATTTACACTGCACGCGTCCCCCGTGGGTCCCCTGTGTCACTACCTTGGGTGGTTCCGCGTGGTCCAAGCACTTCTACAGGCTCTAGGCCTAGTGTCTAGCTCAGTCGTGGTTCTTATACCACTTTATTGGTATATGGTTTGGTACGCCCCTAGGGCCCAAACGTGTATTTGTGCTGTTACTGTGTTTAAATAACTTATAACTTATGTACTTCGAACTCTAGCCTCATAAAGAGACTAGAGGGGTGTGTTTAGCAATAAATACATATATTTTGAATATATACCTGGTGTGGTGCTCTTTCATTTGGTCACTCAAGAGATTATAGACTGGTAAAACAAGCTGCTTTACATTCCTTCAAGACTTAGCCTGAAGGCTGCTCTCCATAGCTACCACTAGGATAGCTTTCAATAAAGGTTGTCTTTAACCTATCTCCAATAAGGGGTTGTTTGGACTGGTGCAAGGTGCCCATTATAATTAGTGGACAGCATATACCAGGCCAACTTCTCACATTGGTGTGCAGCGTGTGGGATTCCAGCTTGCTATTGTTTTACCAGATAATCTCAATTGAATTGATCAACTGAAAACCACTAAAGGTACCTAAGGTACATATAAATTAAGTTTACTATACAGTAAGTTCTACTGAACTTAGAGTTGTGTGTTAAGGGATAGCACAACCCTTTCTACAACTCAAGAGAGTTTAGTAGGCCATACTAGAGTAGGTAGTGCATACACCACACCACACTAGTAATATCTTCAAAGCCAGGACCCAGAGAGTCCTTGCCAGAAGCCACTGGGCTTCTTCCCACCAAGTATGATACACTCCCATTCTTGGAATTGAGAGCATTATGCAATTTGATGAAACTGAAGACAGGCCAAAGCCCCACCACCCAACATCTGAGAGAGATGTTAGAGGCTTATGATCTCACCAGGCCCCAAGGGGTAGGAGCAGAGGGTGGGGCAGAAGATGAGGATGGGGCCAGGGGTAGCAACACCCCCAACCCCCCCTCTGGAACTGACCAGGAGGGTGACAATGACCCTGACCTGGAAAACCCAATCCCTCCTGTGGAAGATGAAGAGGATAATCAGGATGATGCCCTCTTTGTCCCCCCAGGAAGGATTATGAGTGTGCCCAGAAAGTCTAGATCTCCTTCTCAGGAGTCTAACCACTCTGGCACCTCAATAGGGAGCTCTGTCTCATCTCATAGGAGGGAATCCTCTCATGAGAGGAGAAAAAGACTGATTCTTTATGAGCAAGCCCAGCTTGAACTCAGAAAACAGCAGTTGGCTATAGACAGGGAGTCCCTAGATCTCTACAGAGAGAGAGAAAAGTTGGGACTAGAGTCCCATGGTGGCAGCAATATCCCTAAAGATAGGGAAAGGTCTTATGACCATAGAAACCTAAACAAGATTGTCCCTCCCTACCAGAGTGGGGATGACATCCACAAATGGATAACTGCACTGGAGAGGGCCTGTAAAGTTCAGAGGGTCCCCCAGAAGCAGTGGGCAGCAATCTTGTGGCTCTCCTTTGCAGACAAAGGTAGAGACAAGCTCCTCACTGTAAGAGAAGAGGATGCTGACAATTACACAGTCTTGAAGTGTGCTCTGATAGATGGGTTTGGCCTAACCACTGAACAGTATAGGTTGAAGTTCAGAGACACCCAAAAAGCTCAGACTCAAGACTGGGTTGATTTTGTAGATTGTGCTACTAAGGCTCTGGAAGGTTGGATACATGGCATCAAAGTGCAGGACTTTTTAGGATTGTACAATTTGATTATGAGGGAGCAGATCCTTAATAATTGTCAAAACCAGCTTTTGCACCAGTATCTGGTGGACTCTGATCTGACCTCTCCCCAAGAATTGGGAAAGAAGGCAGACAAATGGGTCAGAACCAGAGTAAAAACTAAAAATCAGGGTGGTGACCAGAAGAAAGATTCTACTAAGTCCCAAGAGAAAGGTGGGGATAAATCTAAGGATAAGTCCCCTACAGGGCCCCAAAATTCCTCTTCTGGGGGTGGGTCCCAAACTCCTTCTTCTCCTGAAAAGAAACCATATTGCCATGTCTGTAAAAAGCCTGGGCACTGGAAAACTGATCCCAGTTGCCCCAGGATTGGCAATAAAGAAAATGTTCCTCACACAACTACTACCACCCCTCCTGGTACTACCAGTAGTAATCCTCCAGTTGGGAGTAGTGCACCCAAAAAGTTAGCTGCTTTTGCAAGAGGAACAGAGGTGGGCCCTAGTTTAGACAGGGACCCCTCAACAGACTCCTCTGACTCTGATGGTGGTATAGGATTTGCCACCTTTACCATGGGTCCCACAGCATTGGGCAGGTACAGATTGGAGCCAATAATTAATGGTCAGAAAGCTGTGGCATTTAGGGACACAGGGGCTAGTGTCACCATGGTGGCAGGGAAACTAGTCCCCCTCACCAGCTTTTACCTGAGTTTAAATACCAGGTGACCAACATTGATGGTGTCAGAACAGATCACCCCATGGCCATAGTCAATCTCAGCTGGGAGGGGGTCACAGGCCCAAAAAGAGTGGCTGTGTCCCCAACCTTACCTGTAGATTGCCGGATGGGCAATGATCTGGAAATTTCAGCCTGGGATGAAGTTGAACACCAAACCCATCTGAGGATGTTGGGTGTCCCTGTGAAGGTTAGTGGGGCTGTGATGGCCACAGCCCCAGCCCAAGATTTTGGAGAGATGGAGCCTGGAAGAATGGCCCACTCTCCCCCAAAAGAGAGCACAAGGGTTGAAGAAAAGTCTTCTTCCCTCCAGACAGTAGGTAAGGGTCAGCCTCCTCAGGGAACTGACCCTACCCCTAGTGAAGGAACTGCCCCAGAGGTGGTCAGGCCTGGCCTGGCCACACCCCTGAGGGCAGAGGACCCTTCCAAGGTGGTACCCAGTCTGGAGCAGGTAACCTGCCCCTCTCTACCCTGCCTCAGTCAGCCCAGGGCTGCAGAGGTCAGGGAGGTCAGTGGACCCCCAGGGCCCCCTGCCCAGAGGAACCCCCATCAGCAGATTAGGGGCACCCAGTCTAGTAGCCCTAGCCAGGTGAAAATTCCTCTACACACTGAGGGATCCCCCATACCTTTATGTAGGGACCTCCCCCAGAAGGACTCTGGTAGGCAAGGGCAAACCTGGGACCAGAAGGTTCCAAACCTGCCATGTCCCTCCAGTAGTCCATCCAAAGGGACCCAACCCCCAGCTGTAGGCAGCCAAAGGTTGACCCTTAGAGCAAAGTGCAACTCAGTCATGGAAAGACAGGCATACATGATGACCAGTGATCTGAGGAAGCTGAGGCCAACATTCCTAGGGCCTCACTTCCCTACTCAGACACCTCACCAGCCTTGTACTTTACCTAAGCACACCACAGTTAGTGATTCCCCATGGTGGAGACCCTCTCATACCCTAGGGTGAGGGGTTGCTTAGTGGACCATAAGACAGGGGGCAACCATGCTAGTGCAGGTGCTTCCTTATATGGCCACTTAGTCAATAAAGGCTCAACTGGCCAAGGTTAGCCTTATCTCCTTTCGTTTGGGGGGGGTTATGTAGGAAGGTGGAATCTGACTATATGGTTGCCCCCACTTTTTTTCTGGTGTTTTGCTGGTTTATGACTTAGTTGGACTGGGATCCTGCTATTCAGGGCCCCAGTCTATCTGCTTTCTCTGTAAAATGGTTTCCATGTACCTTAGGCACATCTATAATTGGAATCTGGAGTGCCCTTATAAGTCCCTAGTATATGGTATACTATGTACCAAGGGCATAGGTACCTCAGAGGCCTACCAGGGGCTGCAGCATGTATTGTGCCACCCCTGGAAGGCCATCCAAAATGACACCACAGGTCTGCTACTGCAGCCTGGGTAAGGTGGTGCATGCACCCCTTACTGTGATATAGGTTACCTATATCACTACATACCTACACACATATAAACCTATAAGTCACTCCTATGGCAGGCCTTGTCAATCCTGAAGGCAGAGTGCATGGTTCCTATGTGAGAGGGTGCCCCTGCATGAGCAGGGCCCCTCTGCAGCGGTCGGAGATCCTTCTCTGATGCTGTTTGTAGTGCAGCCTGACCATATACTCTTAAGTGCATTGTGAGAAGTTGGCCTGGCATATGCTGTCCACTAATTATAGTGGGCACCTTGCACCAGTCCAAACAACCCCTTATTGGAGATAGGTTAAAGAGAACCTTATTGAAAGCTATCCTAGTGGTAGCTATGGAGAGCTGCCTTCAGGCTAAGTCTTGAAGGAATGTAAAGCAGCTTGTTTTACCAGTCTATAATCTCTTGAGTGATCAAATGAAAGAGCACCACACCAGGTATATATTCAAAATATATGTATTTATTGCTAAACACACCCCTCTAGTCTCTTTATGAGGCTAGAGTTCGAAGTACATAAGTTAGAAGTTATTTAAACACAGTAATAGCACAAATACACGTTTGGGCCCTAGGGGCGTACCAAACCATATACCAATAAAGTGGTATAAGAACCACGACTGAACTAGACACTAGGCCTAGAGCCTCTAGAAGTGCTTGGACCACAAGGAACCACCCAAGGTAGTGACACAGGGGACCCACGGGAGACGCATGCAGTGTAAATACACAACCGCAATACGCCGTTGACTTCTATGGAGAAAGTAGTGATCGGGAAATTAGAGAAAAGGGACACTTAAAAGAGGACTTGGACCAAACCCTTTGAGATCTAGGACTTTGAAGAGTCTCTACCCACGGGAGCACCGGAGTACTCGTGTTACCTCACCCAGGGAAGCCGGGTGCATAGGTGCCTTTCGGGGTCGGGTTTCGTTGTCGATTTGAATGGCGATCTGCTGCAAAGTGCTGCTGGCGACCAAGTGAAAAGTGTCCGGGTGGATCCAAGAGTGGATCGGAGTTCTGAAGAACCTGAAAGCAGAGGGGACAGAGTCTGGGTCACTAGCCAGTGACCAGGAAGGCGATGGACAGATGCCCACCGATGTCGAGTGCTTCAGGTGCGTTGACGGTTGTCTTGACTCTTCAGCCACGAGGTCCAGGAGGCGTTGTCGGCAACCAGGAGCAGGATTCAGGCTGGTACACAATGTCTGTCGAGTGCTGAGGTGTCAGCGACCGGATTGGACCCAACAAGCCTTGGGAACGGCAAGTCGTGATGCAGAGGAAAATCGTCGATGGTGCAGACCAGCAAGGTCTGTGGAACTCACCCAGCAAGGGTAAGTGAGGGCAGGCCTGGCGCAACCAGAATGCCAAGATAGAAAAAGATTGGCCTTCGTTAAGGGCTATTAGCCAACAGGCTAGCAACCACGAAGGAGCCTCGTGACGCTGCACGTGGATCTGGCTCACAGGACACTCGTGGAGTGGGGGCCAGTGATCTTCGATGCAGTTGGTGCTGGAGACTAGGGCTACTCGGAGCCCAAAGCACGACTTCTTGGGATACCCAGAATAGGATGCACTTGCAAATGTACTCGGTGTCCAGGGGTCACGGTCTCAAGTCACCCACAATAGCCACGGGCCTCAGCTTTGCTGGGGACTCAGGGTAGCCTCGGAGAAGTCTGAGAATCCACCTCTGGTGATGCGATGACTTCGGCGTCCGACAGGAGCTTCAGAAATGCAAACCAGACAGATGCTTCTTTGGTGCCTGCCAAGCAGGGGAGTCACTCCTTGACCCCAAGGGAGATTCTTCTGTCCTCTAATCGTGAGTAGAGCGTCGAAGGTCCAGGATTCAGTTTCAGAGTTTCGTCCAGGGATAATCTAAAGTCCTAAGGACTGGGTTCCTATACTTATACTAAGGATAGGGATTGGACTACTCTGTGGCCCCACCTATGGGTGGGTCAGGGCAGAGGGGTGGCTACACCCCTTTCCCTTTGTCCAGTTCGCGCCAAAGCAGGGGCTGCAAGCCCCTGATCCGGTTTGAACTGGGGTATGCACAGGGACACCAAATGTGCCCCCAGTGCAGGACTTCAAAGCACCCGAAAGTGCTCCCGCCCAGCCCCAATACACATTATCCTGTCTGGGGAGGTGGTCACACCTCCCTGGGACAGGGAACCTATTGTCCAGGCCTCCCCTGCCGGAGTTTCGTCCAGCAGCAGGAGGCCAGACTCGTGTCTGTGGCAGCAGCATCCATTTTGTGATGCCAGGGCTTTGGAAAGAAGTTACCAGGCTAGCCAGAGTTAACATGTCTTTCCCTCTAGAAGGGTGGAATGCTACCCCCGCCGCCAGAATTGGCGGGGGGTAGTATTCTAAGATGTTTGACACCAAACACGACATGTTTAGGTGCAGCCATTCCAAAGTTAGCATTTAACGCGAGGTTATAATGCACTTAAGAGTATATGGTCAGGCTGCACTACAAACAGCATCAGAGAAGGGTCTCCGAATGCTGCAGAGGGGCCCTGCTCATGCAGGGGCACCCTCTCACATAGGAACCATGCACTCTGCCTTTAGGATTGATAAGGCCTGCCTTAGGAGTGACTTATAGGTTTATATGTGTGTATGTATTTAGTGATATAGGTAACCTATATCACAGTAAGGAGTGCATGCACCACCTTACCCAGGCTGCAGTAGCAGACCTGTGGTGTCAGTTTGGATGGCCTTCCAGGGGTGGCATAATACATGCTGCAGCCCCTGGTAGGCCTCTGAGGTACCTATGCCCTTGGTACATAGTATACCATATACTAGGGACTTATAAGGGCACTCCAGATTCCAATCAGAGATGTGCCTAAGGCACATGGAAACCTTTTACAGAGAAAGCAGATAGACTGGGGCCCTGAATAGCAGGATCCCAGTCCAACTAAGTCATAAACCAGCAAAACACCATAAAAAAGTGGGGGCAACCATATAGTCAGATTCCACCTTCCTACATAACCCCCCCAAATGAAAGGAGATAAGGCTAACCTTGGCCAGTTGAGCCTTTATTGACTAAGTGGCCATATAAGGAAGCACCTGCACTAGCATGGTTGCCCCCTGTCTTATGGTCCACTAAGCAATCCCTCACCCTAAGGGTATGAGAGGGTCTCCACCATGGGGAATCACTACCTGTGGTGTACTTAGGTAAAGTACAAGGCTGGTAAGGGGTCTGAGTAGGGAAGGGAGGCCCTAGGAATGTTGGCCTCAGCTTCCTCAGATCACTGGTCACCATGTATGCCTGTCTTTCCATGACTGAGTTGCACTTTGCTCTAAGGGTCAACCTTTGGCTGCCTACAGCTGGGGGTTGGGTCCCTTTGGCTGGACTACTGGAGGGACATGGCAGGTTTGGAACCTTCTGGTCCCAGGTTTGCCCTTGCCTACCAGAGTCCTTCTGGGGGAGGTCCCTACATAAAGGTATGGGGAATCCCTCAGTGTGTAGAGGAATTTTCACCTGGCTAGGGCTACTAGACTGGGTGCCCCTAATCTGCTGATGGGGGGTTCCTCTGGACAGGGGGCCCTGGGGGTCCACTGACCTCCCTGACCTCTGCAGCCCTGGGCTGACTGAGGCAGGGTAGAGAGGGGCAGGTTACCTGCTCCAGACTGGGTACCACCTTGGAAGGGTCCTCTGCCATCAGGGGGTGGTCAGGCCAGGCCTGACTACCTCTGTGGCAGTTCCTTCACTAGGGGTAGGGTCAGTTCCCTGAGGAGGCTGACCCTTACCTACTGTCTGGGGGAAGAAGACTTTTCTTCAACCCTGGTGCTCTCTTTTGGGGGAGAGTGGGCCA
Source organism: Calotriton arnoldi (assembly GCA_963921515.1). Taxonomy (NCBI): domain Eukaryota; kingdom Metazoa; phylum Chordata; class Amphibia; order Caudata; family Salamandridae; genus Calotriton; species Calotriton arnoldi. The sequence continues at coordinate 225,457 of CAWUFW010015930.1, forward strand.
TTCTTTCAGGCTCCATCTCTCCAAATTCTTGGGCTGGGGCTGTGGCCACCACAGCCCCACTAACCTTTACAGGGACGCCCAACATCCTAAGATGGGTTTGGTGTTCAACTTCAGCCCAGGCTGAAATTTCCAAATCATTGCCCATCAGGCAATCTACAGGTAAGGTGGGGGACACTGCCACTCTCTTTGGGCCTGTGACCCCCTCCCAGCTGAGATTGACTATGGCCATGGGGTGATCTGTTCTGACACCATCAATGTTGGTCACCTGGTACTTAAACTCAGGTAAAAACTGGTGAGGGGGACTAGTTTCCCTGCCACCATGGTGACACTAGCCCCTGTGTCCCTAAATGCCACAGCTTTCTGACCATTAATTATTGGCTCCAATCTGTACCTGCCCAACGCTGTGGGACCCATGGTAAAGGTGGCAAATCCTATACCACCATCAGAGTCAGAGGAGTCTGTTGAGGGGTCCCTGTCTAAACTAGGGCTCCCCTCTGTTCCTCTTGCAAAAGCACCCAACTTTTTGGGTGCACTACTTCCAACTGGAGGATTACTACTGGTAGTACCAGGAGGGGTGGTAGTAGTTGTGGGAGGAACATTTTCTTTATTGCCAATCCTGGGGCAATTGGGATTAGTTTTCCAGTGCCCAGGCTTTTTACAGACATGGCAATAGGGTTTCTTTTCAGGAGAGGAAGGAGTTTGGGACCCACCCCCAGAAGAGGAATTTTGGGGCCCTGTAGGGGACTTATCCTTAGATTTATCCCCACCTTTCTCTTGGGACTTAGTAGAATCTTTCTTCTGGTCACCACCCTGATTTCTAGTTTTTACTCTGGTTCTGACCCATTTGTCTGCCTTCTTTCCCAATTCTTGGGGAGAGGTCAGATCAGAGTCCACCAGATACTGGTGCAAAAGCTGGTTTTGACAATTATTAAGGATCTGCTCCCTCATAATCAAATTGTACAATCCTAAAAAGTCATGCACTTTGTTGCCATGTATCCAACCTTCCAGAGCCTTTGTAGCACAATCTACAAAATCAACCCAGTCTTGAGTCTGAGCTTTTGGGTGTCTCTAAACTTCAACCTATACTGTTCAGTGGTTAGGCCAAACCCATCTATCAGAGCACTCTTCAAGACTGTGTAATTGTCAGCATCCTCTTCTCTTACAGTGAGGAGCTTGTCTCTACCTTTGTCTGCAAAGGAGAGCCACAAGATTGCTGCCCACTGCCTCTGGGGGACCTTCTGAACTTTACAGGCCCTCTCCAGTGCAGTTATCCATTTGTGGATGTCATCCCCACTCTGGTAGGGAGGGACAATCTTGTTTAGGTTTCTATGGTCATAAGACCTTTCCCTATCTCTAGGGATATTGCTGCCACCATGGGACTCTAGTCCCAACTTTCTTCTCTCTCTAAAGAGATCTAGGGACTCCCTGTCTATAGCCAGTTGCTTCTTTTTGATTTCAAGCTGAGCTTCCTCATATTGAACCAGCCTCTTTCTTCTCTCATGAGAGGATTCCCTCCTATGAGATAAGACAGAGCTACCTATTGAGGTGCCAGAGTGGTTAGACTCCTGAGAAGGAGATCTAGACTTTCTGGGCACACTCATAATCCTTCCTGGGGGGACAAAGAGGGCATCATCCTGATTATCCTCTTCATCTTCCTCGGGAGGGATTGGGTTATCCAGGTCAGGGTCATTTTCACCCTCCTGGCCAGTTTCAGAGGGGGGCTGGGGGTATTGGTACCCTTGGTCCCATCCTCATCTTCTGCCCCACCCTCAGCTCCTACCCCTTCAGTCTCCAAGGGCTTACTAAGGTCATAAGCCACCAACAACTCTTTAAGGTGTTGGGTGGTGGGACTTTGGCCTGTCCTTATTTTTCTCAAGTTGCATAAAGCTCTCAATTCCAAGAATGGGAGTGTATCATACTTGGAGGGTGGAAGCTCAGTGGCTTCCTGCAAGGATTCTTTAGATCCTACCCTTAAAGACATTACTAGTGTGGTGTGGTGTATGCACTACCTACTCTAGTGTGGCCTACTAAACTCTCTTGAGTTGTAGAAAGGGTTGTGCTATCCCTTAACACACAACTCTAAGTTCAGTAGAACTTACTGTATTCTAAGCTTAAATTATATGTACCTTAGGTACCTTTAGTGGTTTTCAGTTGATCGATTCAATTGAGATTATCTGGTAAAACAATAGCAAGCTGGAATCCCACACGCTGCACACCAATGTGAGAAGTTGGCCTGGTATATGCTGTCCACTAATTATAGTGGGCACCTTGTACCAGTCCAAACAACCCCTTATTGGAGATAGGTTAAAGACAACCTTATTGAAAGCTATCCTAGTGGTAGCTATGGAGAGCAGCCTTCAGGCTAAGTCTTGAAGGAATGTAAAGCAGCTTGTTTTACCAGTCTATAATCTCTTGAGTGACCAAATGAAAGAGCACCACACCAGGTATATATTCAAAATATATGTATTTATTGCTAAACACACCCCTCTATTCTCTTTATGAGGCTAGAGTTCGAAGTACATAAGTTAGAAGTTATTTAAACACAGTAATAGCACAAATACACGTTTGGGCCCTAGGGGCGTACCAAACCATATACCAATAAAGTGGTATAAGAACCACGACTGAACTAGACACTAGGCCTAGAGCCTCTAGAAGTGCTTGGACCACAAGGAACCACCCAAGGTAGTGACACAGGGGACCCACGGGAGACGCGTGCAGTGTAAATACACAACCGCGATACGCCGTTGACTTCTATGGAGAAAGTCGTGATCGGGAAATTAGAGAAAAGGGACACTTAAAAGAGGACTTGGACCAAACCCTTTGAGATCTAGGACTTTGAAGAGTCTCTACCCATGGGAGCACCAGAGTACTCGTGTTACCTCACCCAGGGAAGCCGGGTGCATAGGTGCCTTTCGGGGTCGGGTTTCGTCGTCGATTTGAATGGCGATCTGCTGCAAAGTGCTGCTGGCGACCAAGTGAAAAGTGTCCGGGTTGATCCAAGAGTGGATCGGAGTTCTGAAGAACCTGAAAGCAGAGGGGACAGAGTCTGGGTCACTAGCCAGTGACCAGGAAGGCGATGGACAGATGCCCACCGATGTCGAGTGCTTCAGGTGCGTTGACGGTCATCTTGACTCTTCAGCCACGAGGTCCAGGAGGCGTTGTCGGTGACCAAGAGCAGGATTCGGGCTGGGACACAATGTTTGTCGAGTGCTGAGGTGTCGGCGACCGGATTGGACCCAATAAGCCTTGGCAACGGCAAGTCTCGATGCAAAGGAAGATCGTCGATGGTGCAGACCAGCAAGGTCTGGGGAACTCACCCAGTGAGGGTAAGTGAGGGCAGGCCTGGAGCAACCAGGATGCCAAGTTAGAAAAAGATTGGCCTTCGTTAAGGGCTACTAGCCAACGGGCTAGCGACCGCAAAGGAGCCTCATGACGCCGCACGTGGATCTGGCTCACAGGACACTCGTGGAGTGGGGGCCAGTGATCTTCGGAGCAGTTGGTGCTGGAGACTAGGGCTACTCGAAGCCCAAAGCACGATTTCTTGGGAGACCCAGAAGAGGATGCACTTGCAAATGTGCTTGGTGTCCAGGGGTCACGGTCTCAAGTCACCCACGATAGCCACGGGCCTCAGCTTTGCTGGGGACTCAGGGTAGCCTCGGAGAAGTCTGAGAATCCACCTCTGGTGATGCGATGACTTCGGCGTCCAACGGGAGCTTCAGAAATGCGAACCGGACAGATGCTTCTTTGGTGCCTGCCAAGCAGGGGAGTCACTCCTTGACCCCAAGGGAGATTCTTCTGTCCTCTAATCGTGAGTAGAGCGTCGAAGGTCCAGGATTCAGTTTCAGAGTTTCGTCCAGGGATAATCTAAAGTCCTAAGGACTGGGTTCCTATACTTATACTAAGGATAGGGGTTGGACTACTCTGTGGCCCCACCTATGGGTGGGTCAGGGCAGAGGGTGGCTACACCCCTTTCCCTTTGTCCAGTTCACGCCAAAGCAGGGGCTGCAAGCCCCTGATCCGGTTTGAACTGGGGTATGCACAGGGACACCAAATGTGCCCCCAGTGCAGGACTTCAAAGCACCCGAAAGTGCTCCCGCCCAGCCCCAATACACATTATCCTGTCTGGGGAGGTGGTCACACCTCCCTGGGACAGGAAACCTATTGTCCAGGCCTCCCCTGCCGGAGTTTCGTCCAGCAGCAGGAGGCCAGACTCGTGTCTGTGGCAGCAGCATCCATTTTGTGATGCCAGGGCTTTGGAAAGAAGTTACCGGGCTAGCCAGAGTTAACATGTATTTCCCTCTAGAAGGGTGGAATGCTACCCCGCCGCCAGAATTGGTGGGGGGTAGTATTCCAAGATGTTTGACACCAAACACGACATGTTTAGGTGCAGCCATTCCAAAGTTAGCATTTAACGCGAGGTTATAATGCGCTTAAGAGTATATGGTCAGGCTGCACTACAAACAGCATCAGAGAAGGGTCTCCGAACGCTGCAGAGGGGCCCTGCTCATGCAGGGGCACCCTCTCACATAGGAACCATGCACTCTGCCTTTAGGATTGATAAGGCCTGCCTTAGGAGTGACTTATAGGTTTATATGTGTGTATGTATTTAGTGATATAGGTAACCTATATCACAGTAAGGGGTGCATGCACCACCTTACCCAGGCTGCAGTAGCAGACCTGTGGTGTCAGTTTGGATGGCCTTCCAGGGGTGGCATAATACATGCTGCAGCCCCTGGTAGGCCTCTGAGGTACCTATGCCCTTGGTACATAGTATACCATATACTAGGGACTTATAAGGGCACTCCAGATTCCAATCAGAGATGTGCCTAAGGCACATGGAAACCTTTTTACAGAGAAAGCAGATAGACTGGGGCCCTGAATAGCAGGATCCCAGTCCAACTAAGTCATAAACCAGCAAAACACCATAAAAAAAGTGGGGGCAACCATATAGTCAGATTCCACCTTCCTACATGCATTATAACCTCGCGTTAAAATGCTAACTTTGGGATGGCTGCACCGAAACATGTCGTGTTTGGTGTCAAACATCTTGGAATACTACCCCCCCGCCAATTCTGGCGGCGGGGGTAGCATTCCAGCCTTCTAGAGGGAGAGACATGTTAACCCTGGCTTGCCCGGTAACTTCTTTCTAAAGCCCTGGCATCACAAAATGGATGCTGCTGCCACAGACACAAGTCTGGCCTCCTGCTGCTGGACGAAACTCCGGCAGGGGAGGCCTGGACAATAGGTTTCCTGTCGTAGGGAGGTGTGACCACCTCGCCAGACAGGACAATGTGTATTGGGGCTGGGCGGGAGCACTCTTGGGTGCTTTGAAGTCCTGCACTGGGGGCACACTTGGTGTCCCTGTGCATACCCCAGTTCAAACCGGATCAGGGGCTTGCAGCCCCTGCTTTGGCACAAACTGGACAAAGGGAAAGGGGTGTAGCCACCCCTCTGCCCTGACCCACCCATAGGTGGGGCCACAGAGTAAGTCCAACCACTAAACTTAGTATAAGTATAGGAACCCAGTCCTTAGGACTTTAGATTATCCCTGGATGAAACTCTGACACAGAATCCTGGACCTTCGACGCTCTACTTCAAGATTAGAGGACTGAAGAATCTCCCTTGGGGTCAAGGAGTGACTCCCCTGCTTGGCAGGCACCAAAGTAGCAATTGTCCGGTCTGCATCTCTGAAGCTCCCGTCGGACGCTGAAGTCTTTGCATCACCAGAGGTAGATTTCCAGACTTCCCTGAGGCTGCCCTGAGTCTCCAGCAAAGCTGAGGCCCGTAGCTGTCGTGGGTAATGTGGAACCGTGACCCCTGGACACCGCACGTATTTGCAAGTGCATCCTCTTCTGCGTCTCCCACGAAGTCGTGCTTTGGGCTCCAAGTAGCCCCAGCCTCCAGCACCCATTGCGTTGAAGATCACTGGCCTCCACTCCACGAGTGTCCTGTGAGCCAGATCCACGTGCACCGTCTCGAGGCTCCTTTGCGGTCGCTAGCCCGTTGGCTAGTAGCCCTTCACGAAGGCCAATCCTTTTCTTCTTGGGCTCCCTGATTGCTAAAAGGCTGGCCCTCACTTACCCTTGCTGGGTGAGTTCCTCAGACCTTGCTGGTCTGCACAATTGTCAATCTTCAACTTCATCAAGACTTGCCGTTGCCAAGGCTTGTTGGGTCCAATCCGGTCGCCGACACCTTAGCACTCGACAGACATTGTGTACCAGCCTGAATCCTGCCTCGGGTTGCCGACAACGCCTCCTGGACCTCGTGGCTGAAGAGTCAAGACGACCGTCAATGTACCTGAAGCACCCGACATCGGTGGGCATCTGCTCATCGCCTTCCTGGTCACTGGCTAGTGACCCAGATTCTGTCCCCTCTGCTTTCAGGTTCTTCTGATCTCCGATCCACTCCTGGATCCACCCGGACACTTTCCACTTGGTCGCCAACAGCACTTTGCAGCAGATCGCCATTCAAATTGACGACGAAACCCGACCCCGAAAGGCACCTATGCACCCGGCTTCCCTGGGTGAGGTAACACGAGTACTCCGGTGCTCCCGTGGGTAGAGACTCTAGAAAGACCTAGTTCTCAAAGAGTTTGCTCCAAGTCCTCCTTTAAGTGTCCCTTTTCTTTAAATTCCTGATCGCGACTTTGCCCATAGAAGTTAACGGCGATTCGCGGCTGTGTATTTACACTGCACGCGTCCCCCGTGGGCCCCCTGTGTCACTACCTTGGGTGGTTCCTTGTGGTCCAAGCACTTCTACAGGCTCTAGGCCTAGTGTCTAGCTCAGTCGTGGTTCTTATACCACTTTATTGGTATATGGTTTGGTACGCCCCTAGGGCCCAAACGTGTATTTGTGCTGTTACTGTGTTTTAATAACTTATAACTTATGTACTTCGAACTCTAGCCTCATAAAGAGACTAGAGGGGTGTGTTTAGCAATAAATACATATATTTTGAATATATACCTGGTGTGGTGCTCTTTCATTTGGTCACTCAAGAGATTATAGACTGGTAAAACAAGCTGCTTTACATTCCTTCAAGACTTAGCCTGAAGGCTGCTCTCCATAGCTACCACTAGGATAGCTTTCAACAAAGGTTGTCTTTAACCTATCTCCAATAAGGGGTTGTTTGGACTGGTGCAAGGTGCCCACTATAATTAGTGGACAGCATATACCAGGCCAACTTCTCACACCCTACACTGCCCGAACACCACTGCACTGCCCTAAACCCTGAAACACCACCCCCAGCACCACCCACTACACTGCCCGAACACCACTGCACTGCCCTAAACCCTGAAACACCACCCCCAGCACGACCCCCTACACTGCCCGAACACCACTGCATTGCCCTAAACCCTGAAACATCACCCCCAGCAAGACCCCCTACACTGTCTGAACACCCCTGCTCTGCCCTAAACCCTGAAACACTAGACCCAGCACGACCCCCTACACTGCCCGAACACCACTGCACTGCCCTAAACCCTGAAACACCAGCCCCAGCAAGACCCCCTACACTGCCTGAACACCACTGGACTGCCCTAAACCCTGAAACACCATCCCCAGCACAACCCCCTACACTGCCACAAAACCACTGCTCTGCACTAAACCCTGAAACACTAGACCCAGCACGACCCCCTACACTGCCCGAACACCACTGCGCTGCCCTAAACCCTGAAACACCAGCCCCAGCAAAACCCCCTACACAGCCCGAACACCACTGCACTGCCCTAAACCCTGAAACACCACCCCCAGCAAGACCCCCTACACTGCCCAAACACCACTGCACTGCCCAAAACACTGAAACACCACCCCCGCACGACCCCCTACACTGCCCGAACACCACTGCACTGCCCTAAACCCTGAAACACCACCCCCAGCACGACCCCCTACACTGCCTGAACACCACTTTTCTGCCCTAAACCCTAAACACCACCCCCAGCACGACCCCCTACACTGCCCGAACACCACTGCCCTAAACCCTGAAACACCAGCCCCAGCACGACCCCCTACACTGCCCGAACACCACTGCACTGCCCTAAACCCTGAAACACCAACCCCAGCAAGACCCCCTACACTGCCCGAACACCACTGCACTGCCCTAAACCCTGAAACACCATCCCCAGCAAGACCCGCTACACTGCACGAACACCACTGCACTGCCCTAAACCCTGAAACACCACCCCCAGCAAGACCCCCTACACTGCCCGAACACCACTGCACTGCCCTCAACCCTGAAACACCACCCCCTGCACAACCCCCTACACTGCCCGAACACCACTGCACTGCCCTCAACCCTGAAACACCACCCCCTGCACGACCCCCTACACTGCCCGAACACCACGGCACTGCTCTAAACCCTGAAACACCACCCCCTGCACAACCCCCTACACTGCCTGAACACCACTGCACTGCCCTAAACCCTGAAACACCACCCCCAGCACGACCCCTACACTGCCCGAACACCACTGCACTGCCCTAAACCCTGAAACACCAGCCCCAGCAAGACCACCTACACTGCCCGAACATCACTGCACTGCACTGCCCTAAACCCTAAACACCACCCAGAGCAAGACCCCCTACACTGCCCGAACACCACTGCACTAAACCCAGAAACACCACCCCCAGCAAGACCCCCTACACTGCCCGAACACCACTGCACTGCCCTAAACCCTGAAACACCGCTCCCTGCATGACCCCCTACACTGCCGAACACCACTGCACTGCCCTAAACCCTGAAACACCGCCCCCTGCATGACCCCCTATACTGCCCAAACACCACTGCACCTCCCTAAACCCTGAAACACCACCCCCAGCATGACCCCCTACACTTCACAAACACCACTGCACTGCCCTAAACCCTGAAACATCAGCCCCAGCACGACCCCCTACACTGCCTGAACACCACTGCACTGCCCTAAACCCTGAAACACCACCCCCAGCACGACCCCCTACACTGCCCGAACACCTCTGTACTGCCCTAAACCCTGAAACACCACCCCCAGCACCACCCACTACACTGCCCGAACACCACTGCACTGCCCTGAACCCTGAAACACCACCCCCAGCGCGACCCCCTACACTGCCCGAACACCACTGCATTGCCCTAAACCCTAAAACATCACCCCCAGCAAGACCCCCTACACTGTCTGAACACCACTGCCCAAAACCCTGAAACACCACCCCCAGCAAGACCCCATACACTGCCCGAACTCGACTGCACTGCCCTAAACCCTGAAACACTAGACCCAGCACGACCCCCTACACTGCCCGAACACCACTGCACTGCCCTAAACCCTGAAACACCAGTCCCAGCAAGACCCCCTATGTGAGAAGTTGGCCTGGCATATGCTGTCCACTAATTATAGTGGGCACCTTGCACCAGTCCAAATCGACTCTTATGGTAGGTAGGTTAAAGACAACCTTATTGAAAGCTATCCTAGTGGTAGCTGTGGAGAGCAGCCTTCAGGCTAAGTCTTGAAGGAATGTAAAGCAGCTTGTTTTACCAGTCTATAATCTCTTGAGTGACCAAATGAAAGAGCACCACACCAGGTATATATTCAAAATATATGTATTTATTACTAAACACACCCCTCTAGTCTCTTTATGAGGCTAGAGTTCGAAGTACATAGGTTATAAGATCTTAAATCACAGTAATAGCACAAATACACGTTTGGGCCCTAGGGGCGTACCAAACCATATACCAATAAAGTGGTATGCGAACCACGACTGAACTAGACACTAGGCCTAGAGCCTCTAGAAGTGCTTGGACCACAAGGAACCACCCAAGGTAGTGACACAGGGGACCCACGGGAGACGCGTGCAGTGTAAATACACAACCGCGATACGCCGTTAACTTCTATGGAGAAAGTCGGGCTCGGGAAAATAGAGGAAAGGGACACTTTAAAGAGGACTAGGACAAAACCCTTTGAGATCTAGGACTTTGAAGAGTCTCTACCCACGGGAGCACCGGAGTACTCGTGTTACCTCACCCAGGGAAGCCGGGTGCATAGGTGCCTTTCGGGGTCGGGTTTCGTCGTCGGTTCTTATGGCGATCTGCTGCAAAGTGCTGCTGGCGACCAGGAGAAAAGTGTCCGGGTGGATCCAAGAGTGGATCGGAGTTCTGAAGAACCTGAAAGCAGAGGGGACAGAGTCTGGGTCACTAGCCAGTGACCAGGAAGGCGATGGACAGATGCCCACCGATGTCGAGTGCTTCAGGTGCGTTGACGGTCGTCTCGTTTCTGCAGCCACGAGGTCCAGGAGGCGTTGTTGGCGACCAGGAGCAGGATTCGGGCTGGTACACGATGTCTGTCGAGTGCTGCGGTGTCGGCGACCGGATTGGACCCAACAAGCCTTGGCAACGGCAAGTCTTGATGTAGCTGAAGATCGTCGATGGTGCAGACCAGCAAGGTCTGGGGAACTCACCCAGCGAGGGTAAGTCAGGGCAGGCCTGGAGCAACCAGGGGAGCCCTTTGGTTTCTTTAGAAAGTCTTCTGGGGACCCACGAGCCGGCTGGCAAGGGATCGCGAAGACACCTCGGGCGGAATCACTCAACAGGGGCCCACGGTCACTCAGGACGGTGTAGGCCTCTGATCTTCGGAGGAATTCCTGCTGGAGGTTGGGACCATACGTGGTCCAAAGCACAGGTTCGTAGAACGTTGTGAAGGGGTTGCACTCGATAATAGTGCACGGTACCCAGGGGTCGCGGTTCCTCGTCACTCGTGGGGTCCACTTGCCTCAGCTTCGCTGGGGACTCACGATGGCCTTGGAGAAGTCAGGAAATCCACTTCTTGGGCTGCAGGGACTTCGGACTCCGGCGGGAGCAGCGTAGTTTGCGACCGTCGTTATCGTTTTTGGTGCCTGCCAAGCAGGGGAGTCACTCCTTGACCCCAAGGGAGATTCTTCAGTCCTCTAATCGTGATGTAGAGCGTCGAAGGTCCAGGATTCAGTTTCAAAGTTTAGTCCAGGGATATCTAATCTTGCTGTGGCAAGGGTTCCCCATTTTAACCAGTAAAACAGGGAGGGACTAACTCTATGACCCCACCTATGGGAGGGTCAAGGGAGGGGGTGGCTACACCCACTTCCCTTTGTCCAGTTTCGCGCCAGAGCAGGGGCAGGTAGCCCCTGAGCTGGTTTGAACTGGCATATGCACAGAGGAGCCTTTTGCTCCCCCAGTGCAGGACTTCAAAGCACTCTAAGAGTGCACCCACCCAGCACCAATACACATTATCCTGTCTGGGGAGGTGGTCACACCTCCCTGCAACAGGAAACCTATTGTCCAGGCCTCCCCTGCCGGAGTTTCGTCCAGCAGCAGGAGGCCAGACTTGTGTCTGTGGCAGCAGCATCCATTTTGTGATGCCAGGGCTTCAGAAAGAAGTTACCGGGTAAGCCAGAGTTAACATGTCTTTCCCTCTAGAAGGGTGGAATGCTACCCCCGCCGCCAGGATTGGCGGGGGGTAGTATTCCAAGATGTTTGACACCAAACACGACATGTTTAGGTGCAGCCATTCCAAAGTTAGCATTTTACCGCGAGGATATAATGCGCTTAAGAGTATATGGTCAGGCTGCACTACAAACAGCATCAGAGATGGTCTCCGAACGCTGCAGAGGGGCCCTGCTCATGCAGGGGCACCCTCTCACATAGGAACCATGCACTCTGCCTTTAGGATTGATAAGGCCTGCCTTAGGAGTGACTTATAGGTTTATATGTGTGTATGTATTTAGTGATATAGGTAACCTATATCACAGTAAGGGGTGCATGCACCACCTTACCCAGGCTGCAGTAGCAGACCTGTGGTGTCAGTTTGGATGGCCTTCCAGGGGTGGCATAATACATGCTGCAGCCCCTGGCAGGCCTCTGAGGTACCTATGCCCTTGGTACATAGTATACCATATACTAGGGACTTATAAGGGCACTCCAGATCCCAATCAGAGATGTGCCTAAGGCACATGGAATCCATTTTACAGAGAAAGCAGATAGACTGGGGCCCTGAATAGCAGGATCCCAGTCCAACTAAGTCATAAACCAGCAAAACACCATAAAAAAAGTGGGGGCAACCATATAGTCAGATTCCACCTTCCTACACCCTACACTGCCTGAACACCACTGCACTGCCCTAAACCCTGAAACACCACCCCTAGCACAACCCCCTACACTGCCACAACACCACTGCTCTGCACTAAACCCTGAAACACTAGACCCAGCATGACCCCCTACACAGCCCGAACACCACTGCACTGCCCTAAAACCTGAAACACCAGCCCCAGCAAAACCCCCTTAACAGCCCGAGCACCACTGCACTGCCCTAAACCCTGAAACACCACCTCCAGCAAGACCCCCTACACTGCCCGAACACCACTGCACTGCCCAAAACACTGAAACACCATCCCCGCATGACCCCCTACACTGCCCGAACACCACTGCACTGCCCTAAACCCTGAAACACCACCCCCAGCACGACCCCCTACACTGCCCGAACACCACTTTTCTGCCCTAAACCCTAAACTCCACCCCCAGCACGACCCCCTACACTGCCCGAACACCACTGCCCTAAACCCTGAAACACCAGCCCCAGCACGACCCCCTACACTGCCCGAACACCACTGCACTGCCCTAAACCCTGAAACACCAACCCCAGCAAGACCCCCTACATGCCCGAACACCACTGCACTGCCCTAAACCCTGAAACACCATCCCCAGCAAGACCCGCTACACTGCACGAACACCACTGCACTGCCCTAAACCCTGAAACACCACCCCCAGGCAAGACCCCCTACACTGCCCAAACACCACTGCACTGCCCTTAACCCTGAAACACCACCCCCTGCACAACCCCCTACACAGCCCGAACACCACTGCACTGCCCTCAACCCTGAAACACCACCCCCTGCACGATCCCCTACACTGCCCGAACACCACGGCACTGCTCTAAACCCTGAAACACCACCCCCTGCACAACCCCCTACACTGCCCGAACACCACTGCACTGCCCTAAACCCTGAAACACCACCCCCAGCACGACCCCTACACTGCCCGAACACCACTGCACTGCCCTAAACCCTGAAACACCAGCCCCAGCAAGACCACCTACACTGCCCGAACACCACTGCACTGCCCTAAACCCTAAACACCACCCAGAGCAAGACCCACTACACTGCCCGAACACCACTGCACTAAACCCTGAAACACCACCCCCAGCAAGACCCCCTACACTGCCCGAACACCACTGCACTGCCCTAAACCCTGAAACACCGCCCCCTGCATGACCCCCTACACTGCCGAACACAACTGCACTGCCCTAAACCCTGAAACACCACCCCCTGCATGACCCCCTATACTGCCCAAACACCACTGCACTGCCCTAAACCCTGAAACACCACCCCCAGCACGACCCCCTACACTGCCCGAACACCACTGCACTGCCCTAAACCCTGAAACACCACCCCCAGCACCACCCACTACACTGCCCGAACACCACTGCACTGCCCTGAACCCTGAAACACCACCCCCAGCGCGACCCCCTACACTGCCCGAACACCACTGCATTGCCCTAAACCCTAAAACATCACCCCCAGCAAGACCCCCTACACTGTCTGAACACCACTGCCCAAAACCCTGAAACACCACCCCCAGCAAGAGCCCCTACACTGCCCGAACTCGACTGCACTGCCCTAAACCCTGAAACACTAGACCCAGCACGACCCCCTACACTGCCTGAACACCACTGCACTGCCCTAAACCCTGAAACACCAGCCCCAGCACGACCCCCTACACTGCCTGAACACCACTGCACTGCCCTAAACCCTGAAACACCACACCCAGCACAACCCCCTACACTGCCACAACACCACTGCTCTGCCCTAAACTCTGAAACACTAGACCCAGCATGACCCCCTACACTGCCCGAACACCACTGCACTGCCCTAAACCCTGAAACACCAGCCCCAGCAAGACCCCCTACACTGCCCGAACACCACTGCACTGCCCTAAACCCTGAAACATCACCCCCAGCACGACCCCCTACACTGCCCGAACACCACTCCACTGCCCTAAACCCTGAAACACCACCACCAGCACGACCCCCTACTCTGCCCGAACAACACTGCTCTTCCCTAAACCCTAAAACACAACCCCCAGCACGACCTCCTACACTGCCCGAACACCACTTTTCTGCCCTAAACCCTAAAACACTACCCCCAGCACGACCCCCTACACTGCCCGAACACCACTGCCATAAACCCTGAAACACCAGCCCAAGCACGACCCCCTACACTGCCCGAACACCACTGCACTGCGCTAAACCCTGAAACACCATCCCCAGCAAGACACCCTACACTGCCCGAACACCACTGCACTGCCCTAAACACTGAAACACCACCCCACTGCACGACCCCCTACACTGCCCGAACACAACTGCACTGCCCTAAACCCTGAAACACCACGCCCAGCAAGACCCCCTACACTGCCCGAACACCACTGCACTACCCTAAACCCTGAAACACTACCCCCAGCATGACCCCCTACACTGCCCGAACACCACTGCACTGCTCTAAACCCTGAAACATCACACCCAGCAAGACCCCCTACACTGCCAGAACACCACTGCACTGCCCTAAACCCTGAAACACCAGCCCCAGCACAACCCCCTACACTGCCAGAACACCACTGCACTGCCCTAAACCCTGAAACACCAGCCCCAGCATGACCCCCTACACTGCCCGAACATCACTGCACTGCCCTAAACCCTGAAACACCAGCCCCAGCATGACCACCTACACTGCCCGAACACCATTGCACTGCCTAACCCTAAACACCTGACCCCCTATACTGCCCAAACATCACTGCACTGCCCTAAACCCTGAAACACCAGCCCCAGCACGACCCCCTACACTGCCTGAACACCACTGCACTGCCCTAAACCCTGAAACACCAGCCCCAGCAAGACCCCCTACACTGCCCGAACACCACTGCACTGCCCTAAACCCTGAAACACGACCCCCAGCAAGACCCCCTACACTGCCCGAACACCACTGCACTAAACCCTGAAACACCACCCCCAGCAAGACGCCCTACACTGCCCGAACAACACTGCACTGCCCTAAACCCTGAAACACCACCCCCTGCATGACCCCCTACACTGCCCGAACACCACTGCACTGCCCTTAACCCTGAAACACCACCCCCAGCACGACCCCCTACACTGCCCGAGCACCACTGCACTGCCCTAAACCCTAAACACCACCCCCAGCACGACCCCCTACACTTCCCGAACACCACTGCACTGCCCTAAACCCTGAAACATCAGCCCCAGCACGACCCCCTACACTGCCCGAACACCACTGCGCTGCCCTAAACCCTGAAACACCACCCCCAGCACGACCCCCTACACTGCCTGAACACCACTGCCTGCCCTAAACCCTGAAGCACCACCCCCAGCAAGACCCCCTACACTGCCCGAACACCACTGCACTGCCCTAAACCCTGAAACACCACCCCCAGCACAACCCCCTACACTGCCAGAACACCACTGCTCTGCCCTAAACCCTGAAAAACTAGACCCAGCACAACCCCCTACACTGCCCGAACACCACTGCACTGCCCTAAACCCTGAAACACCAGCCCCAGCAAGACCCCCTACACTGCCCGAACACCACTGCACTGCCCTAAACCCTGAAACACCAGCCCCAGCACGACCCCCTACACTGCCCGAACACCACTGCTCTGCCCTAAACCCTGAAACACTACCCCCAGCACGACCCCCTACACTGCCCGAACACCACTGCACTGCCCTAAACCCTGAAACACCATCCCCAGCACGACCCCCTACACTGCCCGAACACCACTGCACTGCCCTAAACCCTGAAACACCACCCCCAGCACGACCCCTACACTGCCCGAACACCACTGCACTGCCCTAAACCCTGAAACACCATCCCCAGCACGACCCCCTACACTGCCCGAACACCACTGCTCTGCCCTAAACCCTGAAACACCACCCCCAGCACGACCCCATACACTGCCCGAACACCACTGCTCTGCCCTAAACCCTAAAACACCACCCCCAGCACGACCCCCTACACTGCCCGAACACCACTGCACTGCCCTAAACCCGTGAAACACCAGCCCCAGCACGACCCCCTACACTGCCCGAACACCACTGCACTGCCCTAAACCCTGAAACACCAGCCCCAGCAAGACTCCATACACTGCCCGAACACCACTTGCTCTGCCCTAAACCCTGAAACTCCACCCCCAGCACGACCCCCTACACTGCCCGAACACCACTGCCTGCCCTAAACCCTGAAACACCAGCCCCAGCACGACCCCCTACACTGCCCGAACACCACTGCACTGCCCTAAACCCTGAAACACCAACCCCAGCAAGACCCCCTACATGCCCGAACACCACTGCACTGCCCTAAACCCTGAAACACCATCCCCAGCAAGACCCGCTACACTGCACGAACACCACTGCACTGCCCTAAACCCTGAAACACCACCCCCAGGCAAGACCCCTACACTGCCCAAACACCACTGCACTGCCCTCAACCCTGAAACACCACCCCTGCACAACCCCCTACACAGCCCGAACACCACTGCACTGCCCTCAACCCTGAAACACCAGCCCCAGCACGACCCCCTACACTGCCCGAACACCAGTGCACTGCCCTAAACCCTGAAACACCAGCCCCAGCATGACCCCCTACACTGCCCGAACACCACTGCACTGCCCTAAACCCTGAAACACCAGCCCCAGCACGACCCCCTACACTGCCCGAACACCACTGCACTGCCCTGAACCCTGAACCACCAGCCCCAGCATGACCCCATACACTGCCCGAACACCACTGCACTGCCCTAAACACTGAAACACCATCCCCAGCAAGACCCCCTACACTGCCCGAACACCACTGCACTGCCCTAAACCCTGAAACACCACCCCCCTGCACGACCCCCTACACTGCCCGAACATCACTGCACTGCACTAAACCCTGAAACACCACGCCCAGCAAGACCCCCTATACTGCCCGAACACCACTGCACTGCCCTAAACCCTGAAACACTACCCCCAGCACGACCCCCTACACTGCCCGAACACCACTGCACTGCTCTAAACCCTGAAACATCACACCCAGCACGACCCCTACACTGCCCGAACACCGCTGCACTACCCCAAACCCTGAAACACCAGCCCCAGCACGACCTCCTACACTGCCCGAACACCACTGCACTGCCCTAAACCCTGAAACACCAGCCCCAGCACGACCCCCTACACTGCCCGAACATCTCTGCACTGCCCTAAACCCTGAAACACAAGCCCCAGCATGACCCCCTACACTGCCCGAACACCATTGCACTGCCCTAAACCCTGACCCCCTACACTGCCCAAATATCACTGCACTGCCCTAAACCCTGAAACATCAGCCCCAGCACGACCCCTACACTGCCCGAACACCACTGCACTGCCCTAAACCCTGAAACACCAGCCCCAGCAAGACCCCCTACACTGTCCGAACACCACTGCACTGCCTTAAACCCTGAAACACCATCCCCAGCAAGACCCCCTACACTGCCTGAACACCACTGCCCAAAACCCTGAAACACCACCCCCAGCAAGATCTCCGACACTGCCCAAACACCACTGCACTGCCCTAAACCCTGAAACACCACCCCCAGCACAACCCCCTACACTCCTGGAACACCACTGCTCTGCCCTAAACCCTGAAACACTAGCCCCAGCACGACCCCCTACACTGCCCGAACACCACTTCACTGGCTAAGCCCGGAAACACCAGGCGCAGCAAGACCCCCTACACTGCCTGAACACCACTGCACTGCCCTAAACCCTGAAACACCATCCCCAGCAAGACCCCCTACACATCCCGAACACCACTGCACTGCCCTAAACCCTGAAACACCACCCCCAGAAAGTCACCCTACACTGCCCGAACACCACTGCACTAAACCCTGAAACACCACCCCCATCAAGACCCCCTACACTGCCAGAACACCACTGCACTGCCCTAAACCCTGAAACACCACCCCCTGCACGACCCCCTACACTGCCCGAACACCACTGCACCGCCCTAAACCCTGAAACACCACCCCCAGCACGACTCCCTACAATGCGCGAACACCACTGCACTGCCCTAAACCCTGAAAACCACCCCCAGCACAACCCCCTACACTGCCCGAACACCACTGCACTGCCCTAAACCCTAAACACCGGCCCCAGCAAGAACCCCTACACTGCCCGAACACCACTGCACTGAACCCTGAAACACCACCCCCAGCAAAACCCCCTACATTGCCCAAACACCACTGCACTGCCCTAAACCCTGAAACATCACCCCCTGCTCGACACCGTACACTGCCCGAACACCACTGCACTGCCCTAAACCCTGAAACACCACCCCTGCACAACACCCTACACTGCCCGAACACCACTGCACTGCCCTAAACCCTGAAACACCATCCCCAGCACGACACCCTACACTGCCCGAACACCACTGCACTGCCCTTAACCCTGAAACAGCAACCCCAACACGACCCCCTACACTGCCCGAACACCACTGCACTGCCCTAAACCCTGAAACACCAGCCCTAGCATGACCCCCTACACTGCCCGAACACCAGTGCCCTGCTCTAAACCCTGAAACACCAGCCCCAGCACGACCCCCTACACTGCCCGAACACCACTGCACTGCCCTAAACCCTGAAACACCAGCCCCAGCATGACCCCCTACACTGCCCGAACACCACTGCACTGCCCTAAACCCTGAAACACCAGCCCCAGCATGACCCCCTACACTGCCCGAACACCACTGCACTGCCCTAAACCCTAAAACACTACCCCCAGCACAACCCCTACACTGCCCGAACACCACTGCCCTGCCCTAAACCCTGAAACACCATGCCCAGCAAGACCCCCTATACTGCCCGAACACCACTGCACTGCCCTAAACCCTGAAACACCACCCCCAGCACGACCCCCTGACCTGCCCGAACACCACTGCACTGCCCTAAACCCTAAACACCGGCCCCAGCACGACCCCCTACTCTGCCCGAACACCACTGCTCTGCCCTAAATCCTAAAACACTACCCCCAGCACGACCCCCTACACTGCCCAAACACCACTGCTCTGCCCTAAACCCTAAAACACTACACCCAGCACGACCCCCTACACTGCCCAAACACTACTGCCCTAAACCCTGAAACACCACCCCCAGCAAGACCCCCTACACTGCCCGAACACCACTGCACTGCCCTAAACCCTGAAACACCACCCCTAGCACGACCCCCTACACTGCCCGAGCATCACTTCTCTGCCCTAAACCCTGAAACACCAGCCACAGCACGACCCCCTACACTGCCCGAACATGACTGCACTGCCCTAAACCCTGAAACACCAGCCTCAGCACGACCCCCTACACTGCCCGAACACCACTGCACTGCCCTAAACCCTGAAACACCACCCCCAGCACGACCCCCTACACTGCCCGAACACCACTGCCCTGCCCTAAACCCTAAATCACTACCCTCAGCACAACCCCCTACACTGCACGAACACCACTGCACTGCCCTAAACCCTGAAACACCACCCCCAGCAAGAACCCCTACACTGCCCGAACACCACTGCACTGAACCCTGAAACACCACCCCCAGCAAGACCCCCTACACTGCCCAAACACCACTGCACTGCCCTAAACCCTGAAACACCACCCCCTGCTCGACCCCCTACACTGCCCGAACACCACTGCACTGTCCTAAACCCTGAAACACCACCCCCTGCACGACCCCCTACACTGCCCGAACACCACTGCACTGCCCTAAACCCTGAAACACCATCCCCAGCATGACACCCTACACTGCCCGAACACCACTGCACTGCCCTTAACCCTGAAACACCATCCCCAACACGACCCCCTACACTGCCCGAACACCACTGCACTGCCCTAAACCCTGAAACACCAGCCCTAGCACGACCCCCTACACTGCCCGAACACCAGTGCACTGCCCTAAACCCTGAAACACCAGCCCCAGCACAACCCCCTACACTGCCCGAACACCACTGCACTGCCCTAAACCCTGAAACACCAGCCCCAGCACGACCCCCTACACTGCCCGAACACCACTGCACTGCCCTAAACCCTGAAACACCAGCCCCAGCATGACCCCCTACACTGCCCGAACACCACTGCACTGCCCTAAACCCTGAAACACCATCCCCAGCAAGACCTGCTACACTGCCTGAACACCACTGCACTGCCCTACTCCCTAAAAAACCACCCCCAGCACGACCCCCTACACTGCCCGAACACCACTGCTCTGTCCTAAACCCTAAAACACTACCCCCAGCACAACCCCCTACACTGCCCGAACACCACTGCACTGCCTTAAACCCTGAAACACCACGCCCAACAAGACCCGCTATACTGCCCGAACACCACTGCACTGCCCTAAACCCTGAAACACTACCCCCAGGACGACCCCTACACTGCCCGAACACCACTGCCTTAACCCTGAAACACCAGCCCCAGCACGACCCCCTACACTGCCCGAACACCATTGCACTGCCCTAAACCCTGAAACACCACCTTCAGCACGACCCCCTACACTGCCCGAACACCACTGCACTGCCCTAAACCCTAAACACCACACCCAGTACGACCACCTACTCTGCCCTAACACCACTGCTCTGCCCTAAACCCTAAAACAATACCCCCAGCACGACCCCCTACACTGCCTGAACACCACTGCTCTGCCCTAAACCCTAAAACACTACCCCCAGCACGACCCCCTACACTGCCCGAACACCACTGCCCTAAACCCTGAAACACCAGCCCCAGCATGACCCCCTACACTGCCCGAACACCACTGCACTGCCCTAAACCCTGAATCACCATCCCCAGCAAGACCCCCTACACTGCTCCGAACACCACTGCACTGCCCTAAACCCTGAAACACGACCCCCAGCAAGACCCCCTACACTGCCCGAACACCACTGCACTGCCCTAAACCCTGAAACACCGGCCCCAGCAAGAACCCCTACACTGCCCGAACACCACTGCACTGCCCTAACCCTGAAACACCACCCCCAGCAAGACCCCCTACACTGCCCAAACACCACTGCACTGCCCTAAACCCTGAAACATCACCCCCTGCTCGACCCCCTACACTGCCCGAACACCACTGCACTGCCCTAAACCCTGAAACACCACCCCCAGCACGACACCCGTACACTGCCCGAACACCACTGCACTGCCCTAAACCCTGAAACACCATCCCCAGCACGACACCCTACACTGCCCGAACACCACTGCACTGCCCTTAACCCTGAAACAGCAACCCCAACACGACCCCCTACACTGCCCAAACACCACTGCACTGCCCTAAACCCTGAAACACCAGCCCTAGCACGACCCCCTACACTGCCCGAACACCAGTGCACTGCTCTAAACCCTGAAACACCAGCCCCAGCACGACCCCTACACTGCCCGAACACCACTGCACTGCCCTAAACCCTGAAACACCAGCCCCAGCATGACCCCCTACACTGCCCGAACACCACTGCACTGCCCTAAACCCTGAAACACCAGCCCCAGCATGACCCCCTACACTGCCCGAACACCACTGCACTGCCCTAAACCCTGAAACACCATCCTCAGCAAGACCCCCTACACTGCCCGAACACCACTGCACTGCCCTAAACCCTAAAACACCACCCCCAGCACGACCCCCTACACTGCCCAAACACCACTGCTCTGCCCTAAACCCTGAAACACTGGCCCCAGCACGACCCCCTACTCTGCCCGAATACCACTGCTCTGCCCTAAACCCTAAAACACGACCCCCAGCACGACCCCCTACACTGCCCAAACACCACTGCTCTGCCCTAAACCCTAAAACACTACACCCAGCACGACCCCCTACACTGCCCAAACACTACTGCCCTAAACCCTGAAACACCACCCCCAGCAAGACCCCCTACACTGCCCGAACACCACTGCACTGCCCTAAACCCTGAAACACCACCCCCAGCACGACCCCCTACACTGCCCGAGCATCACTTCTCTGCCCTAAACCCTGAAACACCAGCCACAGCACGACCCCCTACACTGCCCGAACACCACTGCACTGCCCTAAACCCTGAGACACCAGCCTCAGCACGACCCCCTACACTGCCCGAACACCACTGCACTGCCCTAAACCCTAAAACACCAGCCCCAGCACGACCCCCTACACTGCCTGAATACCACTGCACTGCCCTAAACCCTGAAACACCACCCCCAGCACGACCCCCTACACTGCCCGAACACCACTGCACTGCCCTAAACCCTAAAACACCACCCCCAGCACGACCCCCTACACTGCCCGAACACCACTGCCCTGCCCTAAACCCTAAAACACTACCCCCAGCACGACCCCCTACACTGCCCGAACACCACTGCACTGCCCTAAACCCTGAAACACCACCCCCAGCAAGAACCCCTACACTGCCCGAACACCACTGCACTGCCCTAAACCCTGAAACACCACCCCCAGCACGACCCCCTACACTGCCCGAACACCACTGCACTGCCCTAAACCCTGAAACACCACCCCTGCTCGACCCCCTACACTGCCCGAACACCACTGCACTGCCCTAAACCCTGAAACACCACCCCCAGCATGACCCCCTACACTGCCCGAACACCACTGCACTGCCCTAAACCCTGAAACACCATCCCCAGCATGACACCCTACACTGCCCGAACACCACTGCACTGCCCTAAACACTGAAACACCATCCCCAACACGACCCCCTACACTGCCCGAACACCACTGCACTGCCCTAAACCCTGAAACACCAGCCCTAGCACGACCCCCTACACTGCCCGAACACCACTGCACTGCCCTAAACCCTGAAACACCAGCCCCAGCACGACCCCCTACACTGCCCGAACACCACTGCACTGCCCTAAACCCTGAAACACCAGCCCCAGCACCAGCACGACCCCCTACACTGCCCGAACACCACTGCACTGCCCTAAACCCTGAAACACCATCCCCAGCAAGACCCACTACACTGCCCGAACACCACTGCACTGCCCTAAACCCTGAAACACCATCCCCAGCACGACCCCCTACACTGCCCGAACACCACTGCTCTGCCCTAAACCCTAAAACACTACCCCCAGCACGACCCCCTACACTGCCCGAACACCACTGCACTGCCCTAAACCCTGAAACACCACCCCCCAGCACGACCCCCTACACTGCCCGAACACCACTGCACTGCCCTAAACCCTGAAACACTACCCCCAGAACGACCCCTACACTGCCCGAACACCACTGCACTGCCCTAAACCCTGAAACACCAGCCCCAGCACGACCCCCTACACTGCCCGAACACCACTGCACTGCCCTAAACCCTGAAACACCACCCCCAGCACGACCCCCTACACTGCCCGAACACCACTGCACTGCCCTAAACCCTGAAACACCACACCCAGCACGACCACCTACTCTGCCCGAACACCACTGCACTCAACCCTGAAACACCACCCCCAGCAAGACCCCCTACACTGCCCAAACACCACTGCACTGCCCTAAACCCTGAAACATCACCCCCTGCTCGACCCCCTACACTGCCCGAACACCACTGCACTGCCCTAAACCCTGAAACACCACCCCCTGCACAACACCGTACACTGCCCGAACACCACTGCACTGCCCTAAACCCTGAAACACCATCCCCAGCACGACACCCTACACTGCCCGAACACCACTGCACTGCCCTTAACCCTGAAACAGCAACCCCAACACGACCCCCTACACTGCCCGAACACCACTGCACTGCCCTAAACCCTGAAACACCAGCCCTAGCACGACCCCCTACACTGCCCGAACACCAGTGCACTGCTCTAAACCCTGAAACACCAGCCCCAGCACGACCCCCTACACTGCCCGAACACCACTGCACTGCCCTAAACCCTGAAACACCAGCCCCAGCATGACCCCCTACACTGCCCGAACACCACTGCACTGCCCTAAACCCTGAAACACCAGCCCCAGCATGACCCCCTACACTGCCCGAACACCACTGCACTGCCCTAAACCCTGAAACACCATCCTCAGCAAGACCCCCTACACTGCCCGAACACCACTGCACTGCCTTAAACCCTAAAACACCACCCCCAGCACGACCCCCTACACTGCCCAAACACCACTGCTCTGCCCTAAACCCTAAACACTGGCCCCAGCACGACCCCCTACTCTGCCCGAATACCACTGCTCTGCCCTAAACCCTAAAACACTACCCCCAGCACGACCCCCTACACTGCCCAAACACCACTGCTCTGCCCTAAACCCTAAAACACTACACCCAGCACGACCCCCTACACTGCCCGAACACCACTGCACTGCCCTAAACCCTGAAACACCACCCCCAGCAAGACCCCCTACACTGCCCGAACACCACTGCACTGCCCTAAACCCTGAAACACCACCCCCAGCACGACCCCCTACACTGCCCGAGCATCACTGCTCTGCCCTAAACCCTGAAACACCAGCCACAGCACGACCCCCTACACTGCCCGAACACCACTGCACTGCCCTAAACCCTGAAACACCAGCCTCAGCACGACCCCCTACACTGCCCGAACACCACTGCACTGCCCTAAACCCTAAAACACCAGCCCCAGCTCGACCCCCTACACTGCCTGAATACCACTGCACTGCCCTAAACCCTGATACACCACCTCCAGCACGACCCCTTACACTGCCCGAACACCACTGCACTGCCCTAAACCCTAAAACACCACCCCCAGCACGACCCCCTACACTGCCCGAACACCACTGCCCTGCCCTAAACCCTAAAACACTACCCCCAGCACAACCCCCTACACTGCACGAACACCACTGCACTGCCCTAAACCCTGAAACACCACCCCCAGCACGAACCCCTACACTGCCCGAACACCACTGCACTGCCCTAAACCCTGAAACACCACCCCCAGCAAGACCCCCTACACTGCCCGAACACCACTGCACTGCCCTAAACCCTGAAACACCACCCCCTGCTCGACCCCCTACACTGCCCGAACACCACTGCACTGTCCTAAACCCTGAAACACCACCCCCTGCATGACCCCCTACACTGCCCGAACACCACTGCACTGCCCTAAACCCTGAAACACCATCCCCAGCATGACACCCTACACTGCCCGAACACCACTGCACTGCCCTTAACACTGATACACCATCCACAACACGACCCCCTACACTGCCCGAACACCACTGCACTGCCCTAAACCCTGAAACACCAGCCCTAGCACGACCCCCTACACTGCCCGAACACCAGTGCACTGCCCTAAACCCTGAAACACCAGCCCCAGCACGACCCCCTACACTGCCCGAACACCACTGCACTGCCCTAAACCCTGAAACACCAGCCCCAGCCCAGCACGACCCCCTACACTGCCCGAACACCACTGCACTGCCCTAAACCCTGAAACACCATCCCCAGCAAGACCCACTACACTGCCTGAACACCACTGCACTGCCCTAATCCCTAAAAAACCATCCCCATCACGACCCCCTACACTGCCCGAACACCACTGCTCTGCCCTAAACCCTAAAACACTACCTCCAGCACAACCCCCTACACTGCCCGAACACCACTGCACTGCCTTAAACCCTGAAACACCACGCCCAACAAGACCCCCTATACTGCCCGAACACCACTGCACTGCCCTAAACCCTGAAACACTACCCCCAGCACGACCCCTACACTGCCCGAACACCACTGCCTTAACCCTGAAACACCAGCCCCAGCACGACCCCCTACACTGCCTGAACACCATTGCACTGCCCTAAACCCTGAAACACCACCTCCAGCACGACCCCCTACACTGCCCGAACACCACTGCACTGCCCTAAACCCTAAACACCACACCCAGCACGACCACCTACTCTGCCCTAACACCACTGCTCTGCCCTAAACCCTAAAACAATACCCCCAGCACGACCCCCTACACTGCCTGAACACCACTGCTCTGCCCTAAACCCTAAAACACTACCCCCAGCACGACCCCCTACACTGCCCGAACACCACTGCACTGCCCTAAACCCTGAAACACCAGCCCCAGCATGACCCCCTACACTGCCCGAACACCACTGCACTGCCCTAAACCCTGAATCACCATCCCCAGCAAGACCCCCTACACTCTCCGAACACCACTGCACTGCCCTAAACCCTGAAACACGACCCCCGGCAAGACCCCCTACACTGCCCGAACACCACTGCACTAAACCCTGAAACACCACCCCCAGCAAGACCCCCTACACTGCCCGAACACCACTGCACTGCCCTAAACCCTGAAACACCACCCCCAGCAAGAACCCCTACACTGCCCGAACACCACTGCACTGCCCTAAACCCTGAAACACCTCCCCCTGCATGACCCCCTACACTGCCCGAACACCACTGCACTGCCCTAAACCCTGAAACACCACCCCCAACACGACCCCCTACACTGCCCGAACACCACTGCACTGCCCTAAACCCTGAAACACCAGCCCCAGCATGACCCCTTACACTGCCCGAACACCACTGCACTGCCCTAAACCCTGAAACACCATGCCCAGCAAGACCCCCTACACTGCCTGAACACCACTGCACTGCCCTAAACCCTGAAACACTACCCCCAGCACAACCCCCTACACTGCCCAAACACCACTGCACTGCCCTAAACCCTGAAACACCATCCCCAGCAAGACCCCCTATACTGCCCGAACACCACTGCACTGCCCTAAACCCTGAAACAACACCCAGAGCAAGACCCCCTACACTGCCCCAACACCACTGCACTAAACCCTGAAACACCACCCCCAGCAAGACCCCCTACACTGTCCGAACACCACTGCACTGCCCTAAACCCTGAAACACCACCCCTGCACGACCCCCTACACTGCCGAACACCCCTGCACTGCCCTAATCCCTGAAACACCACCCCCTGCACGACCCCCTACACTGCCCGAACACCACTGCACTGCCCTAAACCCTGAAACACCACCCCAGCAAGACCCCCTACACTGCCCGAACACCACTGCACTGCCCTAAACCCTGAAACACCACCCCCATCACGACCCCCTACACTGCCAGAACACCACTGCACTGCCCTAAACCCTGAAACACCACCCCCTGCACGACCCCCTACACTGCCCGAACACCACTGCAATGCCCTAAACCCTGAAACACCACCCCCTGCACGACTCCCTACACTGCCCGAACACCACTGCACTGCCCTAAACCCTGAAACACCACCCCCAGCACGACCCCTTACACTACCTGAACACCATTGCACTGCCCTAAACCCTAAACGCCGGCCCCAGCAAGACCCCCTAGTCTGCCCGAACACCACTGCTCTTCCCTAAACCCTAAAACACTACCCCCAGCACGACCCCCTACACTGCCCGAACACCACTGCTCTGCCCTAAACCCTAAAACACTACACCCAGCACGACCCCCTACACTGCCCGAACACCACTGCCCTAAACCCTGAAACACCACCCTCAGCAAGACCCCCTACACTGCCTGAACACCACTGCACTGCCCTAAACCCTGAAACACCACCCCCAGCACGACCCCCGACACTGCCCGAGCACCACTTCTCTGCCCACAACCCTGAAACACCAGCCCCAGCACGACCCCCTACACTGCCCGAAAACTACTGCCCTGCCCTAAACCCTGAAACACCAGCACCAGCACGACCCCCTACTCTGCCCGAACACCACTGCACTGCCCTAAACCCTGAAACACCAGCCCCAGCAAGACCCCTTACACTGCCCGAACACCACGGCACTGCCCTAAACACTGAAACACCACCCAGAGCAAGACCCACTACACTGCCCGAACACCACTGCACTAAACCCTGAAACACCACCCCCAGCAAGACCCCCTACACTGCCCAAACACCACTGCACTGCCCTAAACCCTGAAACACCACCCCCAGTACGACCCCCTACACTGCCCGAACACCACTGCACTGCCCTAAACCCTGAAACACCACCCCCAGCACGACCCCCTACACTACCCGAACACCACTGCACTGCCCTAAAACCTGAAACACTAACCCCAGCATGACCCCTACACTGCCCGAACACCACTACATTGCCCTAAACCCTGAAACACCACCCCCAGCAAGACCCCCTACACTGCCTGAACACCACTGCCCAAAACCCTGAAACACCACCCCCAGCAAGATCCCCTACACTGCCCGAACACCACTGCACTGCCCTAAACCCTGAAACACCACACCCAGCAGAACCCCCTACACTGCTGGAACACCACTGCTCTGCCCTAAACCCTGAAACACTAGCCCCAGCACGAACCCCTACACTGCCCGAACACCACTGCAGTGCCCTAAGCCCTGAAACACCAGCCCCAGCTAGACCCCCTACACTACCTGAACACCACTGCACTGCCCTAAACCCTGAAACACCATCCCCAGCAAGACCCCCTACACAGCCTGAACACCACTGCACTGCCCTAAACCCTGAAACACCACCCCCAGCACCACCCCCTACACTGCCCAAACACCACTTCTCTGCCCAAAACCCTGAAACACCAGCCCCAGCACGACCCCCTACACTGCCCGAACACCACTGTCCTGCCCTAAACCCTGAAACACCAGCCCCAGAACGACCCCCTACACTGCCCGAACACCACTGCACTACCCTAAACCCTGAAACACCAGCCTCAGCACTGTAGGAGAGTAGGATCTGCTTCACATGGGTACCCCCACTTTTTGCTGATGCTTCACTGTTTTTCGACCTTAGTCTGGCTGGGGCCCTGCTAATCAGAACCCCAGCCTAGCTGCTTCCTCTTTAAAATGGTTTCCATGTGCCTTAGGCACATCTCTAATTGGAATCTGGAGTGCCCTTATAAGTCCCTAGTATATGGTATACTATGTACCCAGGGCATAGGTACCGCAGAGGCCTGCCAGGGCCTGCAGCATGTATTATGCCACCCCTGTAAGGCCATCCAAACTGACACCACAGGTCTGCTACTGCAGCCTGGGTAAGGTGGTGCATGCACCCCTTACTGTGATATAGGCTACCTATATCACTACATACCTACACACATATAAACCTATAAGTCACTCCTATGGCAGGCCTTGTCAATCCTGAAGGCAGAGTGCATGGTTCCTATGTGAGAGGGTGCCCCTGCATGAGCAGGGCCCCTCTGCAGCGGTCGGAGACCCTTCTCTGATGCTGTTTGTAGTGCAGCCTGACCATATACTCTTAAGTGCATTATAACCTCGCGTTAAAATGCTAACTTTGGGATGGCTGCACCAAAACATGTCGTGTTTGGTGTCAAACATCTTGGAATACTACCCCCCCGCCAGTTCTGGCGGCGGGGGTAGCATTCCACCCTTCTAGAGGGAGAGGCATGTTAACCCTGGCTTGCCCGGTAACTTCTTTCTAAAGCCCTGGCATCACAAAATGGATGCTGCTGCCACAGACACAAGTCTGGCCTCCTGCTGCTGGACGAAACTCCGGCAGGGGAGGCCTGGACAATAGGTTTCCTGTCGTAGGGAGGTGTGACCACCTCCCCAGACAGGACAATGTATATTGGGGCTGGGCGGGAGCACTCTTGGGTGCTTTGAAGTCCTGCACTGGGGGCACACTTGGTGTCCCTGTGCATACCCCAGTTCAAACCGGATCAGGGGCTTCCAGCCCCTGCTTTGGCGCGAACTGGACAAAGGGAAAGGGGTGTAGCCACCCCTCTGCCCTGACCCACCCATAGGTGGGGCCACAGAGTAAGTCCAACCCCTAAACTTAGTATAAGTATAGGAACCCAGTCCTTAGGACTTTAGATTATCCCTGGACGAAACTCTGACACAGAATCCTGGACCTTCGACGCTCTACTACAAGATTAGAGGACTGAAGAATCTCCCTTGGGGTCAAGGAGTGACTCCCCTGCTTGGCAGGCACCAAAGAAGCAATTGTCCAGTCTGCATCTCTGAAGCTCCCGTCGGACGCCGAAGTCTTTGCATCACCAGAGGTGGATTTCCAGACTTCCCCGAGGCTGCCCTGAGTCCCCAGCAAAGCTGAGGCCTGTAGCTTTCGTGGGTAACGTGGAACCGTGACCCCTGGACACCGCACGTATTTGCAAGTGCATCCTCTTCTGGGTCTCCCACGAAGTCGTGCTTTGGGCTCCGAGTAGCCCCAGCCTCCAGCACCAACTGCCCCGAAGATCACTGGCCTCCACTCCACGAGTGTCCTGTGAGCCAGATCCACGTGCACCGTCTCGAGGCTCCTTCGCGGTCGCTAGCCCGTTGGCTTGTAGCCCTTCACGAAGGCCAATCCTTTTCTTCTTGGGCTCCCTGGTGTAGGAGAGTAGGATCTGCTTCACATGGGTACCCCCACTTTTTGCTGATGCTTCACTGTTTTTCGACATTAGTCTGGCTGGGGCCCTGCTAATCAGGACCCCAGCCTAGCTGCTTCCTCTCTAAAATGGTTTCCATGTGCCTTAGGCACATCACTGATTGGAATCTGGAGTGCCCTTATAAGTCCCTAGTATATGGTATACTATGTACCAAGGGCATAGGTACCTCAGAGGCCTACCAGGGGCTGCAGCATGTATTATGCCACCACTGGAAGGCCATCCAAATTGACACCACAGGTCTGCTACTGCAGCCTGGGTAAGGTGGTGCATGCACCCCTTACTGTGATATAGGTTACCTATATCACTACATACTTACACATATATAAACCTATAAGTCACTCCTATAGCAGGCCTTATCAATCCTGAAGGCAGAGTGCTTGGTTCTTATGTGAGAGGGTGCCACTGCATGAGCAGGGCCCCTCTGCAGTGCCCAGAGTCCATTCTCTGATGATGTTTGTAAATGCGGTTAAACCATATACTCTTAAGTGCATTATATCCTCGCGGTAGAATGCTAACTTTGGAATTACTGCATCAAAACATGTCGTGTTTGGTGTCAAACATCTTGGAATACTACCCCCCGCCAATCCTGGCGGCGGGGGTAGCATTCCACCCTTCTAGAGGGAGAGACATGTACACACTGGTCTACCCGGTAACTTCTTCCTAAAGCCCTGGCATCACAAAATGGATGCTGCTGCCACAGACACAAGTCTGGCCTCCTGCTGCTGGACGAAACTCCGGCAGGGGAGGCCTGGACAATAGGTTTCCTGTTGCAGGGAGGTGTGACCACCTCCCCAGACAGGATAATGTGTATTGGGGCTGGGCGGGAGCACCCTCTGGGTGCTTTGAAGTCCTGCACTGGGGGCACATTTGGTGTCCCTGTGCATACCCCAGTTCAAACCGGATCAGGGGCTTGCAGCCCCTGCTTTGGCACAAACTGGACAAAGGGAAAGGGGTGTAGCCACCCCTCTGCCCTGACCCACCCATAGGTGGGGCCACAGAGTAGTCCAACCCCTAAACTTGGTATAAGTATAGGA
Source organism: Calotriton arnoldi (assembly GCA_963921515.1). NCBI lineage: Eukaryota > Metazoa > Chordata > Amphibia > Caudata > Salamandridae > Calotriton > Calotriton arnoldi. Next base: position 256,923 of record CAWUFW010015930.1, read on the forward strand.
ACCCAGTCCTTAGGACTTTAGATTATCCCTGGACGAAACTCTGAAACTGAATCCTGGACCTTCGACGCTCTACTCACGATTAGAGGACAGAAGAATCTCCCTTGGGGTCAAGGAGTGACTCCCCTGCTTGGCAGGCACCAAAGAAGCATCTGTCCGGTTCGCATTTCTGAAGCTCCCGTCGGACACCGAAGTCATCGCATCACCAGAGGTGGATTCTCAGACTTCTCCGAGGCTACCCTGAGTCCCCAGCAAAGCTGAGGCCCGTAGCTATCGTGGGTGACTTGAGACCGTGACCCCTGGACACCAAGCACATTTGCAAGTGCATCCTCTTCTGGGTCTCCCACGAAGTCGTGCTTTGGGCTCCTAGTAGCCCTAGCCTCCAGCACCAACTGCGCCGAAGATCACTGGCCTCCACTCCACGAGTGTCCTGTGAGTCAGATCCACGTGCGACGTCTCGAGGCTCCTTTGCGGTCGCTAGCCCGTTGGCTAGTAGCCCTTAACGAAGGCCAATCTTTTTCTTACTTGGCATCCTGGTTGCTCCAGGCCTGCCCTCACTTACCCTCGCTGGGTGAGTTCCCCAGACCTTGCTGGTCTGCACCATCGACGATCTTCCTCTGCATCGAGACTTGCCGTTGCCAAGGCTTGTTGGGTCCAATCCGGTCGCGGACACCTCAGCACTCGACAGACATTGTGTACCAGCCCGAATCCTGCTCCTGGTCGCCGACAACGCCTCCTGGACCTCGTGGCTGAAGAGTCAAGACAACCGTCAACGCACCTGAAGCACTCGACATCGGTGGGCATCTGTCCATCGCCTTCCTGGTCACTGGCTAGTGACCCAGACTCTGTCCCCTCTGCTTTCAGGTTCTTCAGAACTCCGATCCACTCTTGGATCCACCCGGACACTTTCCACTTGGTCGCCAGCAGCACTTTGCAGCAGATCGCCATTCAAATCGACGACGAAACCCGACCCCGAAAGGCACCTATGCACCCGGCTTCACTGGGTGAGGTAACACGAGTACTCCGGTGCTCCCGTGGGTAGAGACTCTTCAAAGTCCTAGATCTCAAAGGGTTTGCTCCAAGTCCTCCTTTAAGTGTCCCTTTTCTTTAATTTCCCGATCACGACTTTCTCCATAGAAGCCAACGGCGTATCGCGGTTGTGTATTTACACTGCACGCGTCCCCCGTGGGTCCCCTGTGTCACTACCTTGGGTGGTTCCTTGTGGTCCAAGCACTTCTAGAGGCTCTAGGCCTAGTGTCTAGTTCAGTCGTGGTTCTTATACCACTTTATTGGTATATGGTTTGGTACGCTCCTAGGGCCCAAACGTGTATTTGTGCTATTACTGTGTTTAAATAACTTCTAACTTATGTACTTCGAACTCTAGCCTCATACAGAGACTAGAGGGGTGTGTTTAGCAATAAATACATATATTTTGAATATATACCTGGTGTGGTGCTCTTTCATTTGGTCACTCAAGAGATTATAGACTGGTAAAACACGCTGCTTTACATTCCTTCAAGACTTAGCCTGAAGGCTGCTCTCCATAGCTACCACTAGGATAGCTTTCAATAAGGTTGTCTTTAACCTATCTCCAATAAGGGGTTGTTTGGACTGGTGCAAGGTGCCCACTATAATTAGTGGACAGCATATGCCAGGCCAACTTCTCACATTGGTGTGCAGCGTGTGGGATTCCAGCTTGCTATTGTTTTACCAGATAATCTCAATTGAATTGATCAACTGAAAACCACTAAAGGTACCTAAGGTACATATAATTTAAGCTTAGAATACAGTAAGTTCTACTGAACTTAGAGTTGTGTGTTAAGGGATAGCACAACCCTTTCTACAACTCAAGAGAGTTTAGTAGGCCACACTAGAGTAGGTAGTGCATACACCACACCACACTAGTAATGTCTTTAAGGGTAGGTTCTAAAGAATCCTTGCAGGAAGCCACTGAGCTTCCACCCTCCAAGTATGATACACTCCCATTCTTGGAATTGAGAGCTTTATGTAACTTGAGGAAATTAAGGACAGGCCAAAGTCCCACCACCCAACACCTTAAGGAGTTGTTATAGCTTATGACCTTAGTAAGCCCTTGGGGACTGAAGGGGTAGGAGCAGAGGGTGGGGCAGAAGATGAGGATGGGACCAGGGGTAGAAATACCCCCAGCCCCCCCTCTGAAACTGTCCAGGAGGGTGACAATGGCCCTGACCTGGATAATCCAATCCCTCCTGAGGAAGATGAAGAGGATGATCAGAATGATGCCCTCTTTGTCCCCCCAGGAAGTATTAAGAGTGTGCCCAGAAAGTCTAGATCTCCTTCTCAGGAGTCTAACCACTCTGGCACCTCTATAGGGAGCTCTGTCTCATCTCATAGGAGGGAATCCTCTCATGAGAGGAGAACAAGGCTGATTCAATATGAGGAAGCTCAGCTTGAACTCAGAAGGAAGCAAGTAGCCTTAGACAGGGAGTCCCTAGATCTCTTTAGAGAGAAAAGAAAGTTGGGACTAGAGTCCCATGGTGGCAGCCATGTCCCTAGAGATAGGGAAAGGTCCTATGACCATAGGAACCTGAGCAAGATTGTCCCTCCCTATCAGAATGGGGATGACATCCACAAGTGGATAACTGCTCTAGAGAGGGCCTGTAAGGTACAGAAGGTCCCTCAGGAGCAGTGGGCAGCAATCTTGTGGCTCTCCTTTGCAGACAAAGGTAGAGATAAGCTCCTCACTGTTAGAGAGGAGGATGCTGATAATTACAAGGTCTTGAAGAGTGCTCTTATTGATGGGTTTGGCCTAACCACTGAACAGTACAGGTTGAAGTTCAGAGATACCCAAAAAGCACAGACTCAAGACTGGGTAGACTATGTGGATTGTTCTGTCAAGGCTCTGGAAGGCTGGTTGATGGGCAGTAAGGTGTGTGACTTCTCAGGATTGTACAATCTGATAATGAGGGAGCAGATTCTTAATAACTGTCAAAATCAGCTGTTGCATCAATACCTGGTAGACTCTGATCTGACCTCTCCCCAAGAATTGGGAAAGAAGGCAGACAAAAGGGTCAGAACCAGGGTGAAGCAGAAGGTACAGAACCAAGGTGGGGAAACCAAGAAGCAAGATGCTAAGAACTCTGAAAATGGTGGGGAGAAGGGTAAAGATCAAAAGTCTTCATCAGGGCCCCAAAAATCTTCTTCTGGTGGGGATTCACAGTCTACCAAAGGGAAAGGCCAAAGAAAACCATGGTGCAAGGTCTGTAAGCAAAAGACCCACTGGACCAGTGATTGCACCAAGTCCAAAGACTCAAGTCCAGCACCCACCAATGCCCCTAAGGCACCTGTTCCCCCTAGTACAGTTGGTGGGAGTGCTCCAGCCAAGGGTTTAGTAGGGTTCACCCTGGGTACTGAGTTGGGCTCTGACCTAGTCAGAGAACTGACTCAGGCTGTGTTAGTCTGTGATGGAGGCATGGATGTGACCTCCTCTGTGAGTCCCAGTAAACTGGGCAAGTACAGACAACAGCCTTTAATCAATGGACGAGAGGCTTTGGCATTTAGGGACACAGGGGCAAGTGTCACAATGGTGACACAAGACCTTGTGCATCCTGGGCAAGTTATACTTGGTGAGATGTACCAAGTGACCAATGCTAGCAATGTCAGAACAGACCATACTCTGGCAGTTGTTAACTTCTCCTGGGGAGGGGTAACTGGCCTTAAGAAGGTTGTGGTGAGTGCAGACCTACCAGTCGAATGCTTGCTTGGCAATGACTTAGAGACTTCTGCTTGGGCAGAAGTGGAGCTCAGGACCCATGCAGAAATGCTGGGGATCCCTGCAGATGTGTTTGCTGTGACCAGGTCACAAGCCAAAATGTCTAGCACTGAACAGGCCTTGGATTCTGGAAGAATGGACCAAGTGCCTTCCAAGAGGAGGAGTAGTAGGGTAAAGGCAGTGCCTTCCCCCTGGCTCAGGAGGAAGATCAGTCCCTTGAGGGGGATGATCTCAGTCCTGAAGAAGGAACTGTCCCAGAGGAACTTGAACCTGACCAGGTTGAGTTCTTGGGGACAGGGGGACCTTCTAGGGCAGATCTGAGCCAGGAGCAGCAGAGCTGCCCCTCCCTTGAACCCCTCAGACAGCAAGCTGCTGCTGAGGCTGCTGGGAAAGCTAGTGGTCCCCATACAGTGTATTGGGATGATGGACTCCTGTACTCAGAGAGTAGAGACCCCAAGCCTGGTGCTACCAGGAGGTTGGTTATACCTCTGAAGTTCAGGGGCTTCCTATTGACCCTAGCCCATGATATTCCCTTGGCAGGTCACCTGGGCCAGAACAAGACTTGGGACAGAATTGTCCCTCACTTTCACTGGCCCACATGTCTGAAGACACCAAGGAGTTTTGTCGCTCCTGTGTAACCTGCCAGGCCAGTGGCAAGGCAGGTGGCACTACAAAGGCCCCCTGATACCACTACCTGTGGTGGGGGTGCCCTTTGAAAGGGTAGGGATTGACATTGTTGGTCCCATGGATCCCCAAACAGCATCTGGGCACAGGTTTATCCTGGTGGTAGTGGATCATGCCACCAGGTACCCAGAAGCTATTCCCCTCAGGACCACTACAGCACCTGTGGTGGCAAGGGCCCTCCTGGGAATCTTCTCAAGAGTGTGCTTTCCTAAGGAGGTAGTATCAGACAGGGGTGCTAACTTCATGTCTGGGTACTTAAGAGCAATGTGGAAGGAGTTTGGATTGACTTATAAGTTCACCACACCCTATCACCCACAATGCAATGGTTTAGTTGAGAGATTCAACAAACCCTTGAAGGGCATGATTAAAGGGCTCCCAGAAAAGCTTAGGCGAAGATGGGTCATACTCTTGCCCTGCCTTTTATTCGCATATAGGGAGGTGCCTCAGAAGGGGGTTGGTTACAGCCCTTTTGAACTTCTGTTTGGCCACCCTGTGAGGGGTCCACTGTGCTTGGTGAAGGAAGGATGGGAGTTACCTCTCAAGCCCCCAAAGCAAGATATAGTGGACTATGTACTTGGTCTCCGCTCCAGGATGGCTGAGTATATGAAAAAGGCAACCAAAAACCTTGAGGCTAGCCAGAAACTTCAAAAGGCCTGGCATGACCAAAAGGCTGTTCTGACTGTTTACCAGCCAGGACAGAAGGTGTGGGTGTTGGAGCCAGTGGCCCCAGCAGCTCTCCAAGACAAATGGAGTGGACCCCACACTATTGTTCAGCAGAAGGGTGAGGTTACCTACTTAGTAGACCTAGGAACACCCAGGAGTCCCCACAGGGTTCTCCATGTCAACAGGTTAAAACCATATGTGGACAGGGCAGACATGGGCTTGCTCATGGCTACTGATGAAGGGCAGGAGGAAGAGAGTGACCCACTCCCTGACCTGCTCTCACAGAACCCTGACGATGGGTCAGTAGATGGTGTAGCCTTGGCAGGCAGCCTCACTACCCAGCAACAAACTGATTGCAGGCAAGTTCTCAATCAGTTTAGACATATGCTTTCACTGACACCCAGTCAGACCACCTGGTGCACTCATGAAGTGGACACTGGGGACAGTCTGCCTATTAAAAATAAGATTTATAGGCAACCTGACCATGTCAGGGACTGTATCAGGACTGAAGTCCAGAAAATGTTGGAGTTGGGAGTTATTGAACCCTCAGATAGCCCTTGGGCTAGTCCAGTGGTCCTTGTGCCAAAACCTCACACCAGTGGTGGAAAAAGAGAGATGAGGTTTTGTGTGGACTACAGGGGTCTCAATGCAGTCACTAGGACTGATGCCCATCCAATACCAAGGGCAGATGAGCTCATAGATACTTTGGCCTCAGCCAAATATCTCAGCACATTTGACTTGACAGCTGGCTACTGGCAGATCAGACTAGCTGATACTGCAAAGCCCAAAACACCATTCTCAACCCCTAGTGGGCATTATCAATTTGTGGTAATGCCCTTTGGTCTGAAGAATGCACCTGCCACTTTCCAGAGGTTGGTGAATACAGTTCTCACAGGTCTGGAAGCCTATAGTGCAGCATATCTAGATGATATTGCTGTCTTTAGCTCCACCTGGGAGGATCACCTGGTCCACCTCAGGAATGTTTTACAGGCCCTGAAAAGGCAGGCCTGACTATCAAGGCCACTAAGTGCCAGATAGGGCAGAGTCAGGTTGTGTACCTGGGCCACCTTGTGGGTGGAGGCCAGGTTCAACCTTTGCAGAGCAAGATCTAGACTATCATGGACTGGACTGCTCCCACTACCCAGACTCAGGTGAGAGCCTTCTTAGGCCTGACTGGGTACTATAGGAGATTTGTCAAGGGGTATGGATCAATAGTGACACCCCTGAATGACTTAACTTCTAAGAAAATGCCCAAAAAGGTTCAGTGGACAGTTAGCTGTCAAAAGGCATTTGATGACCTGAAGCAGGCCATGTGCACTGCTCCCATTCTACAGAGTCCTGATTACTCCAAGAAGTTCATTGTTCAAACTGATGCATCTGAATTGGGGGTAGGGGCTGTACTGTCACAATTGAATGAAGAAGGTCAGGATCAGCCAGTAGCTTTCATTAGCAGAAGGCTGACCCCTAGAGAGAAACGTTGGTCAGCCATAGAGAGGAGGCCTTTGCTGTGGTCTGGGCTCTAAAGAAGTTGAGGCCATACTTGTTTGGTACCCACTTCCTGGTTCAGACAGACCATAAGACCCTCTTATGGCTAAAACAAATGAAGGGTGAAAACCCCAAACTGCTTAGGTGGTCCATTTCCCTACAGGGGATGGACTTTACAGTGGAACATAGACCTGTGAGTAACCATGCCAATGCAGATGGACTCTCTAGGTACTTCCACTTAGAACATGAAGACTTAACTGGGCAAGGTTAGTTTAATGTCCCTACGTTTGGGGGGGGGGTTGTGTCGGAGAGTAGGATCTGCTTCACATGGGTACCCCCACTTTTTGCTGATGCTTCACTGTTTTTCGACATTAGTCTGGCTGGGGCCCTGCTAATCAGGACCCCAGCCTAGCTGCTTCCTCTCTAAAATGGTTTCCATGTGCCTTAGGCACATCACTGATTGGAATATGGAGTGCCCTTATAAGTCCCTAGTATATGGTATACTATGTACCAAGGGCATAGGTACCTCAGAGGCCTACCAGGGGCTGCAGCATGTATTATGCCACCCCTGGAAGGCCATCCAAACTGACACCACAGGTCTGCTACTGCAGCCTGTGTAAGGTGGTGCATGCACCCCTTACTGTGATATAGGTTACCTATATCACTACATACTTACACATATATAAACCTATAAGTCACTCCTATAGCAGGCCTTATCAATCCTGAAGGCAGAGTGCTTGGTTCTTATGTGAGAGGGTGCCACTGCATGAGCAGGGCCCCTCTGCAGTGCCCAGAGTCCATTCTCTGATGATGTTTGTAAATGCGGTTAAACCATATACTCTTAAGTGCATTATATCCTTGCGGTAGAATGCTAACTTTGGAATGACTGCATCAAAACATGTCGTGTTTGGTGTCAAACATCTTGGAATACTACCCCCCCGCCAATCCTGGTGGCGGGGGTAGCATTCCACCCTTCTAGAGGGAGAGACATGTACACACTGGTCTACCCGGTAACTTCTTCCTAAAGCCCTGGCATCACAAAATGGACGCTGCTGCCACAGACACAAGTCTGGCCTCCTGCTGCTGGACGAAACTCCGGCAGGGGAGGCCTGGACAATAGGTTTCCTGTTGCAGGGAGGTGTGACCACCTCCCCAGACAGGATAATGTGTATTGGGGCTGGGCGGGAGCACCCTCTGGGTGCTTTGAAGTCCTGCACTGGTGGCACATTTGGTGTCCCTGTGCATACCCCAGTTCAAACCGGATCAGGGGCTTCCAGCCCCTGCTTTGGCGTGAACTGGACAAAGGGAAAGGGGTGTAGCCACCCCTCTGCTCTGACCCACCCATAGGTGGGGCCACAGAGTAGTCCAACCCCTAAACTTGGTATAAGTATAGGAACCCAGTCCTTAGGACTTTAGATTATCCCTGGACGAAACTCTGAAACTGAATCCTGGACCTTCGACGCTCTACTCACGATTAGAGGACAGAAGAATCTCCCTTGAGGTCAAGGAGTGACTCCCCTGCTTGGCAGGCACCAAAGAAGCATCTGTCCGGTTCGCATTTCTGAAGCTCCCGTCGGACGCCGAAGTCATCGCATCACCAGATGTGGATTCTCAGACTTCCCCGAGGCTACCCTGAGTCCCCAGCAAAGCTGAAGCCCGTAGCTATCGTGGATGAATTGAGACCATGACCCCTGGACACCAAGCACATTTGCAAGTGCATCCTCTTCTGGGTCTCCCACGAAGTCGTGCTTTGGGCTCCGAGTAGCCCTAGCCTCCAGCACCAACTGCACTGAAGATCACTGGCCTCCACTCCACGAGTGTCCTGTGAGCCAGATCCACGTGCGACGTCTCGAGGCTCCTTTGCGGTCGCTAGCCCAATGGCTAGTAGCCCTTAACGAAGGCCAATCTTTTTCTTACTTGGCATCCTGGTTGCTCCAGGCCTGCCCTCACTTACCCTCACTGAGTGAGTTCCCCAGACCTTGCTGGTCTGCACCATCGATGATCTTCCTCTGCATCGAGACTCGCCGTTGCCAAGGCTTGTTGGGTCCAATCCGGTCGCCGACACCTCAGCACTCGACAGACATTGTGTACCAGCCCGAATCCTGCTCCTGTTTGCCGACAACGCCTCCTGGACCTCGTGGCTGAAGAGTCAAGACGACCGTCAACGCACCTGAAGCACTCGACATCGGTGGGCATCTGTCCATCGCCTTCCTGGTCACTGGCTAGTGACCCAGACTCTGTCCCCTCTGCTTTCAGGTTCTTCAGAACTCCGATCCACTCTTGGATCCACCCGGACACTTTCCACTTGGTCGCCAGCAGCACTTTGCAGCAGATCGCCATTCAAATCGACGACGAAACCCGACCCCGAAAGGCACCTATGCACCCGGCTTCCCTGGGTGAGGTAACACGAGTACTCCGGTGCTCCCGTGGGTAGAGACTCTTCAAAGTCCTAGATCTCAAAGGGTTTGCTCCAAGTCCTCCTTTAAGTGTCCCTTTTCTTTAATTTCCCGATCACGACTTTCTCCATAGAAGTCAAGGGCGTATCGCGGTTGTGTATTTACACTGCACGCGTCCCCCGTGGGTCCCCTGTGTCACTACCTTGGGTGGTTCCTTGTGGTCCAAGCACTTCTAGAGGCTCTAGGCCTAGTGTCTAGTTCAGTCGTGGTTCTTATACCACTTTATTGGTATATGGTTTGGTACGCCCCTAGGGCCCAAACGTGTATTTGTGCTATTACTGTGTTTAAATAACTTCTAACTTATGTACTTCGAACTCTAGCCTCATAAAGAGACTAGAGGGGTGTGTTTAGCAATAAATACATATATTTTGAATATATACCTGGTGTGGTGCTCTTTCATTTGGTCACTCAAGAGATTATAGACTTGTAAAACAAGCTGCTTTACATTCCTTCAAGACTTAGCCTGAAGGCTGCTCTCCATAGCTACCACTAGGATAGCTTTCAATAAGGTTGTCTTTAACCTATCTCCAATAAGGGGTTGTTTGGACTGGTGCAAGGTGCCCACTATAATTAGTGGACAGCATATGCCAGGCCAACTTCTCACACCTGGTTGCTCCAGGCTTGCCCTCACTTACCCTTGCTGGGTGAGTTCCTCAGACCTTGCTGGTCTGCACAATCGTCAATCTTCAACTTCATCGAGACTTGCCGTTGCCAAGGCTTGTTGGGTCCAATCTGGTTGCCGATGCCTCAGCACTCGACAAACATCGTGTACCAGCCCGAATCCTGCTCCTGGTCGCCGACAACGCCTCCTGGCTGAAGAGTCAAGACGACTGTCAACGTACCTGAAGCACCCGACATCGGTGGGCATCTGCTCATCGCCTTCCTGGTCACTGGCTAGTGACACAGACTCTGTCCCCTCTGCTTTCAGGTTCTTCAGATCTCCGATCCACTCCTGGATCCACACGGACACTTTCCACTTGGTCGCCAGCAGCACTTTGCAGCAGATCGCCATTCAAATCGACGACGAAACCCGACCCCGAAAGGCACCTATGCACCCGGCTTCCCTGGGTGAGGTAACACGAGTACTCCGGTGCTCCCGTGGGTAGAGACTCTAGAAAGACCTAGGGGCATATTAGCAAGACCCACGTTAAAATTATCGCTGTTTTAGCGGCAGGAAACTGCCGCTAAAACGGCGATAATGGGCTTGCTAATATGCGTTATGGAATTCCAATAGAAGCCCAAGTTAGATGTCCTGCACATCTAACCTGGGCTTCTATTGGAATTCTATAACGCATATTAGCAAGCCCATTATCGCCGTTTTAGCGGCAGTTTTCTGCCGCTAAAACGGCGATAATTTTAACGTGGGTCTTGCTAATATGCCCCCTAGTTCTCAAAGGGTTTGCTCCAAGTCCTCCTTTAAGTGTCCCTTTTCTTTAATTTCCTGATCGCGACTTTGCCCATAGAAGTTAACGGCGATTCGCGGCTGTGTATTTACACTGCACGCGTCCCCCGTGGGTCCCCTGTGTCACTACCTTGGGTGGTTCCTTGTGGTCCAAGCACTTCTACAGGCTCTAGGCCTAGTGTCTAGCTCAGTCGTGGTTCTTATACCACTTTATTGGTATATGGTTTGGTACGCCCCTAGGGCCCAACCGTGTATTTGTGCTGTTACTGTGTTTAAATAACTTATAACTTATGTACTTCGAACTCTAGCCTCATAAAGAGACTAGAGGGGTGTGTTTAGCAATAAATACATATATTTTGAATATATACCTGGTGTGGTGCTCTTTCATTTGGTCACTCAAGAGATTATAGACTGGTAAAACAAGCTGCTTTACATTCCTTCAAGACTTAGCCTGAAGGCTGCTCTCCATAGCTACCACTAGGATAGCTTTCAATAAAGGTTGTCTTTAACCTATCTCCAATAAGGGGTTGTTTGGACTGGTGCAAGGTGCCCACTATAATTAGTGGACAGCATATACCAGGCCAACTTCTCACAAACGCTACAGACCGAACTGCTGAACGGAATTACACCAAATTTGGCAAAATGGTAGCCCTTGGTTCAGAAAGCGCCCTTTTATTTAAATGGTGTAAATCCATTCAGTAGTTTCTGAGAAATTCAAAAAATAGAGGTCAAAAAATCAATTTCCCATAGGAAACTTTAGACATGGTTACAGCCAAAACTGCTGTACGGAATTACACCAAATTTGCCAAAAAGGTAGTGCTTGGTTCAGAAAGCGCCCTTTTTTTTAAATGGTGTAAATCCGTTCAGTAGTTTTTGAGATATTAAAGGAAAAATATCTTTATATATCTGGGCGGGACCTAACTACACAAGCACGAGCTTGGCTCTAATTGGCTGCGAACACTTCAATCCAGGAAGCGTTGGCAGCCATCTTGGTGCAATGCTTTTTAGGTCTCGCCTAGCGACGCAGTGCATGCGCTGCTCACTACACAAACACCACTGCACTGCCCTAAACCCTAAAACACTACCCCAGCACGACCCCCTACACTGCCCCAACACCACTTTTCTGCCCTAAACCCTAAAACACTACCCCCAGCACGACCCCCTACACTGCCCGAACACCACTGCCCCAAACCCTGAAACACCAGCCCCAGCACGACCCCCTACACTGCCCTAACACCACTGCACTGCCCTTAACCCTGAAACACCAACCCCAGCAAGACCCCTATGTAGGAAGGTGGAATCTGACTATATGGTTGCCCCCACTTTTTTTCTGGTGTTTTGCTGGTTTATGACTTAGTTGGACTGGGATCCTGCTATTCAGGGCCCCAGTCTATCTGCTTTCTCTGTAAAATGGTTTCCATGTGCCTTAGGCACATCTCTAATTGGAATCTGGAGTGCCCTTATAAGTCCCTAGTATATGGTATACTATGTACCAAGGGCATAGGTACCTCAGAGGCCTACCAGGGGCTGCAGCATGTATTGTGCCACCCCTGGAAGGCCATCCAAAATGACACCACAGGTCTGCTACTGCAGCCTGGGTAAGGTGGTGCATGCACCCCTTACTGTGATATAGGTTACCTATATCACTACATACCTACACACATATAAACCTATAAGTCACTCCTATGGCAGGCCTTGTCAATCCTGAAGGCAGAGTGCATGGTTCCTATGTGAGAGGGTGCCCCTGCATGAGCAGGGCCCCTCTGCAGTGGTCGGAGACCCTTCTCTGATGCTGTTTGTAGTGCAGCCTGACCATATACTCTTAAGTGTATTATAACCTCGCGTTAAAATGCTAACTTTGGGATGGCTGCACCGAAACATGTCGTGTTTGGTGTCAAACATCTTGGAATACTACCCCCCCGCCAATTCTGGCGGCGGGGGTAGCATTCCACCCTTCTAGAGGGAGAGACATGTTAACCCTGGCTTGCCCGGTAACTTCTTTCTAAAGCCCTGGCATCACAAAATGGATGCTGCTGCCACAGACACAAGTCTGGCCTCCTGCTGCTGGACGAAACTCCAGCAGGGGAGGCCTGGACAATAGGTTTCCTGTCGTAGGGAGGTGTGACCACCTCCCCAGACAGGACAATGTGTATTGGGGCTGGGCGGGAGCACTCTTGGGTGCTTTGAAGTCCTGCACTGGGGGCACACTTGGTGTCCCTGTGCATACCCCAGTTCAAACCGGATCAGGGGCTTCCAGCCCCTGCTTTGTCGCGAACTGGATAAAGGGAAAGGGGTGTAGCCACCCCTCTGCCCTGACCCACCCATAGATGGGGCCACAGAGTAAGTCCAACCCCTAAACTTAGTATAAGTATAGGAACCCAGTCCTTAGGACTTTAGATTATCCCTGGACGAAACTCTGACACAGAATCCTGGACCTTCGATGCTCTACTACAAGATTAGAGTACTGAAGAATCTCCCTTGGGGTCAAGGAGTGACTCCCCTGCTTGGCAGGCACCAAAGAAGCAATTGTCCGGTCTGCATCTCTGAAGCTCCCGTCGGACACCGAAGTCTTTGCATCACCAGACTTGGATTTCCAGACTTCCCCGAGGCTGCCCTGAGTCCCCAGCAAAGCTGAGGCCCGTAGCTGTCGTGGGTAACGTGGAACTGTGACCCCTGGACACCGCACGTATTTGCAAGTGCATCCTCTTCTCGGTCTCCCACAAAGTCGTTCTTTGGCCTCCGAGTAGCCCCAGCCTCCAGCACCAACTGCACTGAAGATCACTGGCCTCCACTCCACGAGTGTCCTGTGAGCCAGATCCACATGCACCGTCTTGAGGCTCCTTTGCGGTCACTAGCCCGTTGACTAGTAGCCCTTCACGAAGGCCAATCCTTTTCTTCTTGGGCTCCCTGGTTGCTCCAGGCTTGCCCTCACTTACCTTTGCTGGGTGAGTTCCTCAAACCTTGCTGGTCTGCACAATCGTCAATCTTCAACTTCATCAAGACTTGCCGCTGCCAAGGCTTGTTGGGTCCAATCCGGTCGCCGACACCTCAGCACTCGACAGACATCGTGTTCCAGCCAGAATCCTGCTCCTGGTCACCGACAACGCCTCCTGGACCTCGTGGCTGAAGAGTCAAGATGACCGTCAATGTACCTGAAGCACCCAACATCGGTGGGCATCTGCTCATCGCCTTCCTGGTCACTGGCTAGTGACCCAGACTCTGTCCCCTCTGCTTTCAGGTTCTTCAGATCTCCGATCCACTCCTGGATCCACCCGGACACTTTCCACTTGGTCGCCAGCAGCACTTTGCAGCAGATCGCCATTCAAATCGACGACGAAACCCGACCCCGAAAGGCACCTATGCACCCGGCTTCCCTGGGTGAGGTAACACGAGTACTCGGGTGCTCCCGTGGGTAGAGACTCTAGAAAGACCTAGTTCTCAAAGGGTTTGCTCCAAGTCCTCCTTTAAGTGTCCCTTTTCTTTAAATTCCTGATCGCGACTTTGCCCATAGAAGTTAACGGCGATTCGCGGCTGTGTATTTACACTGCACGCGTCCCCCGTGGGTCCCCTGTGTCACTACCTTGGGTGGTTCCTTGTGGTCCAAGCACTTCTACAGGCTCTAGGCCTAGTGTCTAGCTCAGTCGTGGTTCTTATACCACTTTATTGGTATATGGTTTGGTACGCCCCTAGGGCCCAAACGTGTATTTGTGCTATTACTGTGTTTAAATAACTTATAACTTATGTACTTCGAACTCTAGCCTCATAAAGAGACTAGAGGGGTGTGTTTAGCAATAAAGGCATATATTTTGAATATATACCTGGTGTGGTGCTCTTTCATTTGGTCACTCAAGAGATTATAGACTGGTAAAACAAGCTGCTTTACATTCCTTCAAAACTTAGCCTGAAGGCTGCTCTCCATAGCTACCACTAGGATAGCTTTCAATAAAGGTTGTCTTTAACCTATCTCCAATAAGGGGTTGTTTGGACTGGTGCAAGGTGCCCACTATAATTAGTGGACAGCATATACCAGGCCAACTTCTCACATTGGTGTGCAGCGTGTGGGATTCCAGCTTGCTATTGTTTTACCAGATAATCTCAATTGAATTGATCAACTGAAAACCACTAAAGGTACCTAAGGTACATATAAATTAAGTTTACTATACAGTAATTTCTACTGAACTTAGAGTTGTGTGTTAAGGGATAGCACAACCCTTTCTACCAACTCAAGAGAGTTTAGTAGGCCACACTAGAGTAGGTAGTGCATACACCACACCACACTAGTGATGTCTTCAAAGCCAGGACCTAGAGAGTCCTTGCCAGAAGCCACTGGGCTTCTTCCCTCCAGGTATGATACACTCCCATTCTTGGAATTGAGAGCATTATGCAACTTGAGGAAACTGAAGACAGGCCAAAGCACCACCACCCAACATCTGAGAGAGATGTTAGAAGCTTATGATCTCAGCAAGCCCTTAGGGACTGAAGGGGTAGGAGCAGAGGGTGGGGCAGAAGATGAGGAAGGGGCCAGGGGTAGCAACACCCCTAACCCCCCCTCTAGAACTGACCAGGAGGGTGACAATGACCCTGACCTGGATAACCCAATCCCTCCTGTGGAAGATGAGGAGGATGATCAGGATGATCCCCACTTTGTCCCCCCAGGAAGGATTATGAGTGTGCCTAGAAGGTCTAGATCTCCTTCTCAGGAGTCTAACCACTCTAGCACCTCAATAGGGACCTCTGTCTCCTCTCATAGGAGGGAATCCTCTCATGAGAGGAGAAAGAGGCTGATTCAGTATGAGGAAGCTCAGCTTGAACTCAGAAGACAGCAATTGGCCCTAGACAGGGAGTCCCTAGATCTCTTTAGAGAGAGAAAAAAGATGGGACTAGAGTCCCATGGTGGCAGCAATATCCCTAGAGATAGGGAAAGGTCTTATGACCATAAAAACCTGAGCAAGATTGTCCCTCCCTACCAGAGTGGGGATGACATCCACAAATGGATAACTGCTCTAGAGAGGGCCTGTAAAGTACAGAAGGTCCCTCAGAGGCAGTGGGCAGCAATATTGTGGCTCTCCTTTGCAGACAAAGGTAGATACAAGCTCCTCACTGTAAGAGAAGAGGATGATGATAATTACAAGGTCTTGAAGAGTGCTCTTATTGATGGGTTTTGCCTAACCACTGAACAATACAGGTTAAAGTTCAGAGATGCCCAAAAAGCACAGACTCAAGACTGGGTAGACTATGTGGATTGTTCTGCTAAGGCTCTGGAAGGCTGGTTGATGGGCAGTAAGGTGTGTGACTTCTCAGGATTGTACAATCTGATAATGAGGGAGCAGATTCTTAATAACTGTCAAAATCAGCTGTTGCATCAGTACCTGGTGGACTCTGATCTGACCTCTCCCCAAGAATTGGGAAAGAAGGCAGACAAATGGGTCAGAACCAGGGTGAGGCAGAAGGTACAGAACCAAGGTGGTGACCCTAAGAAGCAAGATTCTAAGAACTCTGATAAGGGTGGGGAGAAGGGTAAAGACCAGAAGTCTTCACAAGGGCCCCAAAAATCTTCTTCAGGTGGGGATTCACAGTCTAATAAAGGGAAAGGCCAAAAGAAACCATGGTGCAAGGTCTGTAAGCAAAAGACCCACTGGACCAGTGATTGCACCAAGTCCAAAGACTCTAATCCAGCCCCCACCAATGCCCCTAAGGCACCTGTTCCCCCTAGTACAGTTACAGTTGGTGGGAGTGCTCCAGCCAAGGGTTTAGTAGGGTTGACCCTGGGTACTGAGTGGGGCTCTGACCTAGTCAGAGAACTCACTCAGGCTGTGTTAGTCTGTGATGGAGGCATGGATGTGACCTCCTCTGTGAGTCCCAGTAATCTGGGCAAGTACAGACAACAGCCTTTAATCAATGGAAAAGAGGCTTTGGCATTTAGGGACACAGGGGCAAGTGTCACAATGGTGACACAAGACCTTGTGGATCCTGGGCAAGTTATACTGGGTGAAATGTACCAAGTGACCAATGCTAGCAATGTCAGAACAGACCATACTCTGGCAGTTGTTAACTTCTCCTGGGGAGGGGTAACTGGCCTTAAGAAGGCTGTGGTAAGTGCAGACCTACCAGTTGAATGCTTGCTTGGCAATGACTTAGAAACTTCAGCTTGGGCAGAAGTGGAGCTCAGGACCCATGCAGAAATGCTGGGCATCCCTGCAGATGTGTTTGCTGTGACCAGGTCACAGGCCAAAATGTCTAAAACTGAACAGGCCTTGGATTCTGGAATAATGGACCAAGTGCCTTCCAAGAGGAGGAGTAGTAGGGTAAAGGCAGGCCTTCCCCCTTGGCTCAGAAGGAAGATCAGTCTCTTGAGGGAGATGATCTCAGTCTTCAGGAAGGAACTGTCCCAGAGGAGCTTGAACCTGACCAGGTTGAGTTCTTGGGGACAGGGGGACCTTCCAGGGCAGATCTGAGCCAGGAGCAGCAGAGCTGCCCCTCTCTTGAACCCCTCGGACAGCAAGCTGCTGCTGAGGCTGCTGGGAAAGCTAGTGGTCCCCATACAGTGTATTGGGATGATGGACTCCTGTACTCACAGTGTAGAGACCCCAAGCCTGGTGCCACCAGGAGGTTGGTTATACCTCTAAAGTTCAGGGGCTTCCTATTGACCCTAGCCCATGATATTCCCTTAGCAGGTCACCTGGGCCAGAACAAGACTTGGGACAGAATTGTCCCTCACTTTCACTGGCCCCACATGTCTGAAGACACCAAGGAGTTTTGTCGCTCCTGTGTAACCTGCCAGGCCAGTGGCAAGGCAGGTGGCACTACAAAGGCCCCCCTGATACCACTACCTGTGGTGGGGGTGCCCTTTGAAAGAGTGGGGATTGATATTGTTGGTCCCATGGATCCCCAAACAGCATCTGGGCACAGGTTTATCCTGGTGGTAGTGGATCATGCCACCAGGTACCCAGAGGCTATTCCCCTTAGGACCACTACAGCACCTGTGGTGGCAAGAGCCCTCCTGGGAGTTTTCTCGAGAGTGGGCTTTCCTAAGGAGGTTGTATCAGACAGGGGTGCTAACTTTATGTCTGGTTACTTAAAATCAATGTGGAAGGAGTGTGGAGTGACTTACAAGTTCACCACACCCTATCACCCACAATGCAATGGTTTAGTTGAGAGATTCAACAAAACCTTGAAGGGCATGATTAAAGGGCTCCCAGAAAAGCTTAGGCGAAGATGGGACATACTCTTGCCCTGCCTTTTATTTGCATACAGGGAGGTGCCTCAAAAGGGGGTTGGCTACAGCCCTTTTGAACTTTTGTTTGGTCACCCTGTCAGGGGTCCATTGTGCTTGGTGAAGGAAGGATGGGAGTTACCTCTCAAGCCCCCAAAGCAAGACATAGTGGACTACGTACTTGGTCTCCGCTCCCGGATGGCTGAGTATATGAAAAAGGCAACTAAAAACCTTGAGGCTAGCCAGGATCTTCAGAAAGCTTGGCATGACCAAAAGTCTGTACTGACTGTTTACCAGCCAGGACAGAAGGTGTGGGTGTTGGAGCCAGTGGCCCCAGCAGCTCTCCAAGACAAATGGAGTGGACCCCACACTATTGTTGAACAGAAGGGTGAGGTTACCTACTTAGTAGACCTAGGAACACCCAGGAGTCCCCACAGGGTTCTCCATGTCAACAGGTTAAAACCATATGTGGACAGGGCAGACATGGGCTTGCTCATGGCTACTGATGAAGGGCAGGAGGAAGAGAGTGACCCACTCCCTGACCTGCTCTCACAGAACCCTGACGATGGGTCAGTAGATGGTGTAGCCTTGGCAGGCAGCCTCACTACCCAGCAGCAAACTGATTGTAGACAGGTACTCAATCAGTTTAGACACATGTTTTCACTGACACCCAGTCAGACCACCTGGTGCACTCATGAAGTGGACACTGGGGACAGTCTGCCTATTAAAAATAAGATTTATAGGCAACCTGACCATGTCAGGGACTGTATCAGGACTGAAGTCCAGAAAATGTTGGATTTGGGAGTTATTGAACCCTCAGATAGCCCTTGGGCTAGTCCAGTGGTCCTTGTGCCAAAACCTCACACCAGTGGTGGAAAAAGAGAGATGAGGTTTTGTGTGGACTACAGGGGTCTCAATGCAGTCACTAGGACTGATGCCCATCCAATACCTAGGGCAGATGAGCTAATAGATACTTTGGCCTCAGCCAAATATCTAAGCACATTTGACCTGACAGCTGGCTACTGGCAGATCAGACTAGCTGATGATGCAAAGCCAAAGACAGCATTCTCAACCCCTAATGGGCATTATCAATTTGTGGTGATGCCCTTTGGTCTGAAGAATGCACCTGCCACTTTTCAGAGGTTGGTGAATACAGTCCTCACAGGTCTGGAAGCCTATAGTGCAGCATATCTAGATGATATTGCTGTCTTTAGCTCCACCTGGGAGGATCACCTGGTCCACCTCAGGAATGTTTTACAGGCCCTGCAAAAGGCAGGCCTGACTATCAAGGCTACCAAGTGCCAGATAGGGCAGAGTCAGGTTGTGTACCTGGGCCACCTTGTGGGTGGAGGCCAGGTTCAACCACTGCAGAGCAAGATTCAGACCATCATGGACTGGACTGCTCCAACTACCCAGACTCAGGTGAGAGCCTTTTTAGGCCTAACTGGGTACTATAGGAGATTTGTCAAGTGGTATGGATCAATAGTGACACCCCTGAATGACTTAACTTCTAAGAAAATGCCCAAGAAAGTTCAGTGGACAGCTAACTGTCAAAAGGCATTTGATGACCTGAAGCAGGCCATGTGCACTGCTCCCATTCTACAGAGTCCTGATTACTCCAAGAAGTTCATTGTTCAAACTGATGCATCTGAATTGGGGGTAGGGGCTGTACTGTCACAATTGAATGAAGAAGGTCAGGATCAGCCAGTAGCTTTCATTAGCAGAAGGCTGACCCCTAGAGAGAAACGTTGGTCAGCCATTGAGAGGGAGGCCTTTGCTGTGGTCTGGGCTCTGAAGAAGTTGAGGCCATACTTGTTTGGTACTCACTTCCTTGTTCAAACAGACCATAAGCCCCTCTTATGGCTAAAACAAATGAAGGGTGAAAACCCCAAACTGCTTAGGTGGTCCATTTCCCTACAGGGATGGACTTCACAGTGGAACATAGACCTGGGAGTAACCATGCCAATGCAGATGGACTCTCTAGGTACTTCCACTTAGAACATGAAGACTCAACTGGTCAAGGTTAGTTTATTGTCCCTACGTTGGGGGGGGGTTGTGTAGGAGAGTAGGATCTGCTTCACATGGGTACCCCCACTTTTTGCTGATGCTTCACTGTTTTTCGACCTTAGTCTGGCTGGGGCCCTGCTAATCAGAACCCCAGCCTAGCTGCTTCCTCTTTAAAATGGTTTCCATGTGCCTTAGGCACATCTCTGATTGGAATCTGGAGTGCCCTTATAAGTCCCTAGTATATGGTATACTATGTACCCAGGGCATAGGTACCTCAGAGGCCTGCCAGGGGCTGCAGCATGTATTAAGCCACCCCTGGAAGGCCATCCAAACTGACACCACAGGTCTGCTACTGCAGCCTGGGTAAGGTGGTGCATGCACCCCTTACTGTGATATAGGCTACCTATATCACTACATACCTACACACATATAAACCTATAAGTCACTCCTATGGCAGGCCTTGTCAATCCTGAAGGCAGAGTGCATGGTTCCTATGTGAGAGGGTGCCCCTGCATGAGCAGGGCCCCTCTGCAGCGGTCGGAGACCCTTCTCTGATGCTGTTTGTAGTGCAGCCTGACCATATACTCTTAAGTGCATTATAACCTTGCGTTAAAATGCTAACTTTGGGATGGCTGCACCAAAACATGTCGTGTTTGGTGTCAAACATCTTGGAATACTACCCCCCGCCAGTTCTGGTGGCGGGGGTAGCATTCCACCCTTCTAGAGGGAGAGACATGTTAACCCTGGCTTGCCCGGTAACTTCTTTCTAAAGCCCTGGCATCACAAAATGGATGCTGCTGCCACAGACACAAGTCTGGCCTCCTGCTGCTGGACGAAACTCCGGCAGGGGAGGCCTGGACAATAGGTTTCCTGTCGTAGGGAGGTGTGACCACCTCCCCAGACAGGACAATGTGTATTGGGGCTGGGCGGGAGCACTCTTGGGTGCTTTGAAGTCCTGCACTGGGGGCACACTTGGTGTCCCTGTGCATACCCCAGTTCAAACCGGATCAGGGGCTTCCAGCCCCTGCTTTGGCGCGAGCTGGACAAAGGGAAAGGAGTGTAGCCACCCCTCTGCCCTGACCCACCCATAGGTGGGGCCACAGAGTAAGTCCAACCCCTAAACTTAGTATAAGTATAGGAACCCAGTCCTTAGGACTTTAGATTATCCCTGGACGAAACTCTGACACAGAATCCTGGACCTTCGACTCTCTACTACAAGATTAGTGGACTGAAGAATCTCCCTTGGGGTCAAGGAGTGACTCCCCTGCTTGGCAGGCACCAAAGAAGCAATTGTCCGGTCTGCATCTCTGAAGCTCACGTTGGACGCCGAAGTCTTTGCATCACCAGAGGTGGATTTCCAGACTTCCCCGAGGCTGCCCTGAGTCCCCAGCAAAGCTGAGGCCCGTAGCTGTCGTGAGTAACATGAAACCGTGACCCCTGGACACCGCACGTATTTGCAAGTGCATCCTCTTCTGGGTCTCCCACGAAGTCGTGCTTTAGGCTCCGAGTAGCCCCAGCCTCCAGCACCAACTGCACCGAAGATCACTGGCCTCCACTCCACGAGTGTCCTGTGAGCCAGATCCACGTGCACCGTCTCGAGGCTCCTTTGCGGTCGCTAGCCCGTTGGCTAGTAGCCCTTCACAAAGGCCAATGCTTTTCTTCTTGGGCTCCCTGGTTGCTCCAGGCTTACCCTCACTTACCCTTGCTGGGTGAGTTCCTCAGACCTTGCTGGTCTGCACAATCGTCAATATTCAACTTCATCAAGACTTGCTGTTGCCAAGGATTGTTGGGTCCAATCCGGACGCCGAGGCCTCAGCACTCGACAGACATTGTGTATCAGCCAGAATCCTGCTCCTGGTCACCGACAACGCCTCCTGGACCTCGTGGCTGAAGAGTCAAGACGACCGTCAACGTACCTGAAGCACCCGACATCGGTGGGCATCTGCTCATCGCCTTCCTGGTCACTGGCTAGTGACCCAGACTCTGTCCCCTCTGCTTTCAGGTTCTTCAGATCTCCGATCCACTCCTGGATCCACCCGGACACTTTCCACTTGGTCGCCAGCATCACTTTGCAGCAGATCGCCATTCAAATCGACGACGAAACCCGACCCCGAAAGGCACCTATGCACCCGGCTTCCCTGGGTGAGGTAACACGAGTACTCCGGTGCTCCCGTGGGTAGAGACTCTAGAAAGACCTAGTTCTCAAAGGGTTTGCTCCAAGTCCTCCTTTAAGTGTCCCTTTTCTTTAATTTCCTGATCGCGACTTTACCCATAGAAGTTAACGGCGATTCGCAGCTGTGTATTTACACTGCACGCGTCCCCCGTGGGTCCCCTGTGTCACTACCTTGGGTGGTTCCTTGTGGTCCAAGCACTTCTACAGGCTCTAGGCCTAGTGTCTAGCTCAGTCGTGGTTCTTATACCACTTTATTGGTATATGGTTTGGTACGCCCCTAGGGCCCAAACGTGTATTTGTGCTATTACTGTGTTTAAATTACTTATAACTTATGTACTTCGAACTCTAGCCTCATAAAGAGACTAGAGGGGTGTGTTTAGCAATAAATACATATATTTTGAATATATACCTGATGTGGTGCTCTTTCATTTGGTCACTCAAGAGATTATAGACTGGTAAAACAAGCTGCTTTACATTCCTTCAAGACTTAGCCTGAAGGCTGCTCTCCATAGCTACCACTAGGATAGCTTTCAATAAAGGTTGTCTTTAACCTATCTCCAATAAGGGGTTGTTTGGACTGGTGCAAGGTGCCCACTATAATTAGTGGACAGCATATACCAGGCCAACTTCTCACAAGCACGACCCCCTACACTGCCCGAACACCACTGCACTGCCCTAAACCCTGAAACACCAGCCCCAGCACGACCCCCTACACTGCCCGAACACCACTGCACTGCCCTAAACCCTGAAACACCAGCCCCAGCATGACCCCCTACACTGCCCAAACACCACTGCACTGCCCTAAACCCTGAAACACCAGCCCCAGCACGACCCCCTACACTGCCCGAACACCACTGCCCTGCCCTAAACCCTGAAACACCAGTCCCAGCAGGACCCCCTACACTGCCCGAACACCACTGCACTGCCCTAAACCCTGAAACACCATTTCCAGCAAGACCCCTACACTGCACGAACACCACTGCACTGCCCTAAACCCTGAAACACCACCCCCAGCAAGACCCCCTACACTGCCCGAACACCACTGCACTAAACCCTGAAACACCACCCCCAGCAAGACCCCCTACACTGCCCAAACACAACTGCACTGCCCTAAACCTTGAAACACCACCCCCTGCATGACCCCCTACACTGCCCGAACACCACTGCACTGCCCTAAACCCTGAAACACCACCCCCTACACGACCCCCTACACTGCCCGAACACCACTGCACTGCCCTAAACCCTGAAACACCACCCCCTGCACGACCCCCTACACTGCCCGAACACCACTGCACTGCCCTAAACCCTGAAACACTACCACCAGCACGACCCCCTACACTGCCCGAACACCACTGCACTGCCCTATACCCTGAAACACCAGCCCCAGCACTACCCCCTACACTGCCCAAACACCTCTGCACTGCCCTAAACCCTGAAACACCAGCCCCAGCACGACCCCCTACACTGGCCGAACACTACTGCACTGCCCTAAACCCTGAAACACCAGCCCCAGCACGACCCCCTACACTGCCCGAACACCACTGCACTGCGCAAAACCCTGAAACACCAGCCCCAGCACGACCCCCTACACTGCCCGAACACCACGGCACTGCCCTAAACCCTGAAACACCAGCCCCAGCACAACCCCCTACTCTGCCCGAACACCACTGTACTGCCCTAAACCCTGAAACACCACCCCCAGCATGACCCCCTACACTGCCTGAACACCACTGCACTGCCCTAAACCCTGAAACACCACCCTCTGCAGGACCCTCTACACTGCCCGAACACCACTGCACTGCCCTAAACCCTGAAACACCAGCCCCTGCACGACCCCTACACTGCCCAAACACCACTGCACTGCCCTAAACCCTGAAACACCACCCCCAGCACGACCCCCTACACTGCCCGAACACCACTGCACTGCCCTAAACCCTGAAACACCAGCCCCAGCAAGACCCCCTACACTGCCTGAACACCACTGCACTGCCCTAAACCCTGAAACACCAGCCCCAGCAAGACCCCCTACACTGCCCGAACACCACTGCAATGCCCTAAACCCTGAAACACCAGCCCCAGCAAGATCCCCTACACTGCCCGAACACAACTGCACTGCCCTAAACCCTGAAACACTTGCCCCAGCACGACCCCCTACACTGCCCGAACACCACTGCACTGCCCTAAACCCTGAAACACCAGCCCCAGCAAGACCCCCTACACTGTCCGAACACCACTGCACTGCCCTAAACCCTGAAACACCACCCCCAGCAAGACCCCCTACACTGCCCGGACACCACTGCACTGCCCTAAACCCTGAAACACCACCCCCAGCAAAACCCCCTACACTGCCCGAACACCACTGCCCTAAACCCTGAAACACCACCACCAGCAAGACCCCCTACACTGCCCGAACACCACTGCACTGCCCGAAACCCTGAAACACCACAACCCTGCATGACCCCCTACACTGCCCGAACACCACTGCACTGCCCTAAACCACGAAACACCAACCCCAGCACGACCCCCTACACTGCCTGAACACCACTGCACAGCCCTAAACCCTGAAACACCACCCCCAGCACAACCCCCTACACTGCCCAAACACCACTGCCCTAAACCCTGAAATACCACCGCCTGCACGACCCCCTACACTTCCCGAACACCAATGCACTGACCTAAACCCTGAAACACCACCCCCTGCACGACCCCCTACACTGCCCGAACACCACTTCACTGCCCTAAACCCTGAAACACCACCCCCTGCACGACCCCCTGCACTGCCCGAACACCACTGCACTGCCTTAAACCCTGAAACACCACCCCTAGCACGACCCCCTACACTGGCCGAACACCACTGCACTGCCCTAAACCCTAAAACACCTCCCCCAGCACGACCCCCTACACTGCCCGAACACCACTGCACTACCCTAAACCCTAAAACACTCCCCCCAGCACGACCCCCTACACTACACAAACACCACTACACTGCCCTAAACCATAAAACACCCCCCAGCACGACCCCCTACACTACCCGAGCACCACTGCACTGCCCTAAACCCTAAAACACTCCCCCAGCACGACCCCCTATGCTATCCGAACACCACTGCACTGCCCTAAACCCTAAAACACTCCCCCAGCATGACCCCCTACACTACCCAAACACCACTGCACTGCCCTATACCCTAAAACACTCCCCCCAGCATGACCCCCTACACTACCCAAACACCAATGCACTACCCTAAACCCTAAAACACTACCCCCCGCACGACCCCCTACACTACCCAAACACCAATGCACTTCCCTAAACCCTAAAACACTACCCCCCGCACAACCCCCTACACTACCCAAAGACCACTGCACTACCCTAAACCCTAAAACTCTACCCCCCGCACAACCCCCTACACTACCCAAAGACCACTGCACTACCCTAAACCCTAAAACACGACCCCCTACACTACACGAACACCGCTGCACTACCCTAAACCCGAAAACACTACCCCCAGCATGACCCCCTACACTACACAAACACCACTGCACTACCCTAAACCCTAAAACACTACCCCCTACACTACACAAACACCACTGCACTACCCTAAACCCTAAAATACTACCCCCAGCATGACCCCCTACACTACCCAAACACCACTGCACTACCCTAAACCCTAAAGCACTACCCCCAGCAGTACCCCCTACACTACCCAAACACCACTACACTACCCTAAACACTAAAACACTAACCCCAGCAGTACCCCCTACACTACCCAAACACCATTGCACTACCCTAAACCCTAAAACACTACCCCAGCAGTACCACCTACACTACCCAAACACCATTGCACTACCCTAAACCCTAAAACTTTACCCCCAGCACGACCCCCTACACTACCCAAACACCACTGCACTACCCTAAACACTAACACACTCCCCCCAGCACGACTCCCTACACTACCCAAACACCACTGCACTACCCTAAACCCTAAATCTACCCCCAGCACGACCCCCTACACTACCTAAACACCACTGCACTACCCTAAACCCTAAATCTACCCTCAGCACGACCCCCTACACTACCCAAACACCACTGCACTACCCTAAACCCTAAATCACTACCCCCAGCACGACCCCTTACACTACAAGAACACCACTGCACTACCCTAAACCCTAAAACACTACCCCAGCACGACCCCCTACACTACCCAATCACCACTTCACTACCCTAAACCCTAAAACACTACCCCCAGCACGTCCCCCTACACTACCCAAACACCACTGCACTACCCTAAACCCTAAAACACTACCCCCAGCACAACCCCCTATACTACACAAACACCACTGCACTGCCCTAAACCCTAAAACACTACCCCCAGCACGACCCCCTACACTACACAAACACCACTGCACTACCCTAAACCTTAAATCTACCCCAAGCATGACCCCCTACACTACACAAACATCACTGCACTACCCTAAACAGTAAAACATACCACCAGCACGACCCAATACACTACACAAACACCACTGCACTACCCTAAATCCTAAAACACTACCCCCAGCACAACCCCCTACACTACACAAACACCACTGCACTACCCTAAACCCTAAAACACTACCCTCAGCATGACCCCCTACACTACCCAAACACCACTGCACTACCCTAAATCCTAGAAAAGTAACCACCACCCCATGCCAAATCCCCCTTACCTCTCACTCCTCGTGGTTCCTCTCTCCTCGTGGTTCCTGCTTCATGTCGTCTCTGAGGGGCGGTGCACGTTGTTGTGAAGAAACGGAACAGCCTCTGTTTCCTTACAACGTCGTGGATCGTCTACATTTTTTTAGAACTCATGGTCATTTACCATACATACCTTTACAACAAAATCTGTTGTAAAGGCATGCGTGGTAAATGACCATGCGTTCTAAAAAAATGCGTAGTAATGACTTCACGATGTACAACGCATGCGTGGTAATGCCTGCGTTGTAATGGTATCGCAAAGTAAAAAAGTCGTTGTAACGGCTGTTTACCGATCGAAGCTGGCCCCTGTTCTTCAGTGAGTCGTTTATTTGATAAATTAGGAGGAAGGAATGTGTTTTTTTTACCAAAAAGTGCATTCCCGGCTGTTGTATTGTAAAAGTGTCCGCGTGGCCTGGTTTCACTTCCGGTGAGAGAGTGGAAGAGTCTGTTTGGATCTAAAGGGGTTATGCTGTTGGACGGGGCCGGCGCGACATGTCATCAGAAAACACAGCTAATGGAAAGCGTTGTCCCCGAAGTGTGGAGCAGTGCCATGAGAGGTCAACGAGTGTGCATCCCACCGCACTATGACCGTACTGCGTGACCCATGTGCCGCCTCCAGTGTACGGAAGGCAGAAGCGGCATCCATCGCAGGTCCTCTTGAAGACCGTTGTAGCACTAGTTCTACATTTTGGAACTAGGGCATTTTAACCTTGTTGTTCCTGCCAGATACAAAGAGAAGATCCTGTGTTATTCAGTGCCCTCGTTACCTTTTCTGTGGGTAGTGGTGCTTGTCACTTCGCTGCCCCGCTGGTGCACACAACTGGGCTCCCCACCTCGTGTGGCATCTGCAAGGCCTCTCCCCTCGGATCACTGGTTTCAGTTTCTGGAGTGGCAACATAAACAGTTGCTCCCAAAGGACTAGCCTGAACACTTAGGTGAATATCCCCTGCGCCAGCATTCCGCGGAAATTCTTTCCTAGCTCTCCCACGTCGACGACGATGTCATAATAGCACGGCTCCGCTCGCGACACCGTATGACGTCATAGGAGCCATAAGAGGACCTTGTCGGCGTGCTGACGTCAGTGCCACCCATTTTTTACGTGCCACCGAGGTAAACAGGTGGACCGACACATTTTCACATGTATACATAGTATACTAAATAAATATATATATATATATATACAAATGCATAACCAATAAAGGCATAAAGAAATAGCAACAGATCAAGCATTTCTCACTATTAAAACATAAGCATGATTAAGACATATTAAAAACATTCATGCCAAACAGTAAAAGCATCTTTTTGGTAGAAACAGGTGGACAACGGGGAGGTGGGTGGGACAGTGAGGAATCCACAGGCAGATACTGTATCTACCAGAAAAAGCGTTACCGAAGGTAAGTAACTTCTGATGGATACTTCTGCCTGTTGATTACTCACCTTTTGAATAGAATCCTCAAGCCGTACCTCACCCGGAGGAGGGTGTCCACCTGACTAGACCAAAAAATCTTACAAAACAGATCGAGCAAAATGGCCATCCCTCCTATCCTCCGAATCCAATAATAATCGAATAATTGTTAGTCCAAATTATATTGAAAATACTTTAAAAATACTTTTATTAATAAATTTAGACAAACACTTAAAGGAAAACTTTTATTTATAATTAAATTAAAGTTATTTCATACTTTACAAATTACGCCGAAGTCGCGACCCCAGCGCGACTTTTCAAAATGGCTACCGGAATGCGCGCAGCCATCGTGTTGGGTGCGCGAAGGGTGCGTGACTTCTGTATAATATTTTAAAAAAAAAAAAGAATGAATATAGTTTTCCTAACTAAAAAGTATTCACAATTTTTTTTAATATATATATGTATATATATATGGTCCAGTAGAAGGCTGGGAGCCGAAACGCGTAGACCGTCCTCTACCGTTCATGTTTGCACCGTGGTTTAAATAAAGCAACACTGAAACTAATTGCCGGTTGTGGTGCAGTGATCCTTCGTTGAAAAACCCTGAAAATTGTCGGGAGGTAACCTTGGAGGAATTGTATTCATATATATATATATAAAATAAAAAAAAACATAGGATTGAGGTACATTAGACTTACAAATTTTCATTTAAAAAACCTTTGAAATTCACTGGAAAAACCATAGGTTTCAGGCAGGTTATAGTTAGAAATTAGCATTTAAAAAACCATAGAAATTTTGTACAAGTGAAATGTCCAACTAACTATAACGTTCCTGAAACCTATGGTTTTTTCAGTGAATTTCAAAGGTTTTTTAAATGCTAATTTCTAACTATAACGTCCCTGAAACCTATGGTTTTTTCAGTGAATTTCAAAGGTTTATTAAATGCTAATTTCTAACTATAACGTCCCTGAAACCTATGGTTTTTTCAGTGAATTTCTAAGGTTTTTGAAGTGCTAATTTCTACCTATAACGTGCCTGAAACCTATGGTTTTTTCAGTGAATTTCAAACGTTTTTTTAAATGCTAATTTCTAATTATAATGTTCGTTAAACCTATGGTTTTTTCAGTGATTTTAAATTATCATTCCATTCTCAACCTAGTGAAAACAGCCTATATCGCCAGTTTTCCAACAATAGCTTCTGCAAAAAAATTCGCACAAATGAGAGCGACAACTAACGCTAATAATATGCAGAGAAGGCGTTCCCGTGCAAAAATAACACGAAAACACCACTTCCCGATATTTTCAACGAGCAGCCAAATCTGGGGTGCGATCCAAAAACAGGCGATAAGCTGCGTTAGCAGTAGGAATTTATCATCTGCCTTTTACTGGTGTAAAGCAGGACGACTACCTACAGTGTGAAAGGGAGCCCAGCCCATAACCACATCTGAAGACCAACACATGTCATAGAGCTACTGACCATGCAGCTCCGACACCAAAGAAGGCCACAACACCCACTGCCACCCCCTCAGGACCTCCCCCCGGACCACCCCCCTCCCTACTACCACCGAGGCAGCGCAGAACAGGACAGCGGACCTTCCAAAAATGGCATGGTCCCTCAGCCACACAATAGCTGAATCTTGGGAGATGTGGCAACCAAGTATGTGTGAAGGACGCAAGTCACCCATCAATAAAAATGCACACAATACCAAGTGTAGTGGTGATGTGGTAGACAGACCTCACTATGCAGAGCACAAACCTCTCCATGTGGACATATACTGCTGGTGCTTGTAGTGTTGTGGACAATAGACGCAACCATGTTACCTCAGGCAGTGGGGAAGATCTCGGTCATGTAGCTGTGTTGTCCCCCCCTGGAAGCGGAAGCGGAGTGGGCTGGTCCAACGTATGCCACTCCAGCATAGGAGTATGAATAAATAGGCTGGGGCTCTGAGCGTGGTTCACTTGTGGGAAGGCCAAAGCATCTGCCAGGGCAGCAGCCCTTACCCTGCCACGAGGCCTCCGCCGTGACCGCTGGCCTCCTCAACACAGGCCCCCTGCGAACCCAGCAGCAGAGCACCACAGACTTATGTCTGTACAGACTACTGCCTTCGATCTACACTGCGGACAGCAGGGCTCACAATTCAGATCAAGTCGCGATTGCAGATGACGCAGTCCAGTAGACAAGAGTAACCTTGGGAGGTGAACTACGTTACGCTCGCAGAGTTTGCGTAGGTCCGGTAACTTCGCAATTCGCGTAGAACGCGTAGTTACCGAATACTACGCAATCTGCAACGTAGCGTAGTTGTTTTTCTTCTTTGTGCGCTCAAATGCGTTCTCGCGCGCGTGGTAACGACTTACCGGGATTCTGCGTTCGCCGACGAGATTTCCTATCCGTTCGCGTGCGCCACGAGATTTGGAATACGGCCGCACGATCCCGCGAGAGTGTGCGAACGCGAACACGTCATTCGGACGCGCCATCTGACTTCCGGCGGCAGTGTTGGTAAGATCGCGATTCCGAACACGCAGAAATTGCAATCTGGCAAAGAATATCTCTCGAGCATCATAAAACCTTCTCGAAAATGATCATTTGGCTCAAAAAAACTCCTCAGATTGTGATTTGGCTGTAGTTTTTTGTGCAAGGAGTACTTTTTCTTTTTTTACTTTTTTTTTCAAGAGGAAGGAAGTGCCCCTGAGTCTCCAACTTCCTGTTCCTGTCCAGCAGGCTCCACCCAGTGCTTTGTCCATGTGCTGTTCACTTTCATTTGGATTTGGAGCTGGAAGGATCACTTTTTGTGTCTGTCTGTTGCATCATATCATTGGATTGGATTTGAGGACTTTTGGATTTGAGATTTTACAAGTAAGTTGGAGAATTGGTGTACTTGTTTGTTTGATTGGGGCTTGTTTGTACCTACATTTTTTGGGGATTTTCATCGTTTTTAAAATTTATTGTTGTGGGTGGCCTGTAGTTTCAGTAGGGTCCTAGTTGTTTTACTTTGATTGTAATTTCAGCCAGTAGGCCCAGAGGTACCCATGGGTGCATGTTTCTGTGGTGTCTGTTGAATGTAAACATCATGTAGGGCATGGATGGCATTGGATTGAATTGCTAAATGTGGTTTTTGGGGTGTATTTCACTTTTTGGGTGTGTGTTAAATAAATACCTTTGTTGGATGTGTGTGTGTGCTTGTTGTGTAATTTTCCAACCTTTCGTAGCCCTGTGGATTTTCGTTTTTGCATTTTTGTATTAAAGCTGTGTTGTTTAGCAGGCCTTCTTTGTCTGGTCATATATAGGCCTGCTTGAGGTCATTGTTTTTCATGGCCTGTTGTGACTGTGAGTGACCATGTGGCTTGGGGCCATTTTGTGGTGGTAGTTTAGTAGTGTGCTGCTTTTTCCATATAGGCCTGCATGTCTTTTCTTTGTTCATACTACCAAGGAAAGGGGGGCCAGAGCTTTAAAGGTGCAGCACCAAACGTCACTGCCTGTCAGGCCTCTTAGATCAGCACTATATCTCTGTGCAATGGATCTGGGATGTGACCCACATACATCCCAAATAGGTGGTTATGAACCACCACTATCAACAGCTAAAGATTGACCCTGCACCCGAGAAGGATGAGTATTCTTTTATAAAAGTGTCCTAGTACATCACGTTTAAACAATGGAAACATATATTGAAAACAAACTAGCTTCCCAGAAAAAAGTAAAAACTCATGTATCTTGATTGCAGTCAGAATGAATCTTTTATTGAAAATCACTCGTTCTTTTAAAAGCACCACACAATTGCTTGCCAACGCGTTTCATCCCTCTTGGGACTTCTTCAGGGCTTAAAGCAATTACAAAACACTATTTACAATATATATACAATAAAAACATACAATACAGGTCAAGTGTACAGTTCATTATAGTTCATTATTGGACTAGCATTATATTGCTATTAGTCACCATCATCATTAGACATGGCTCTCATCCTATTGCGATCAGAATTACTGGGAAGCTATTCAGAATCTCACATAGTATTTACATCTCAGTTTTTTTCACCATTGGAGGGAACATAGCAAATAAGTACAAAATCTATTATCGTAGATCCTACATCATCTTCGAAACTAACATCCTCATCTTGTACGTCGCATATATTCATTGTGCTATATTTACAAAATTAAGTTCAATCATCATTAATCACTAATTCATAGCCAGAATCAGGCATATATATATTGTCCACATATGTGTTAAATGTTTACACTATCATCCATACCTTAATCAAAGTCTGTATCTGCTGTTGATGTTGAAAGTAACTTTAAGCCAACCTTAACAGAAGCGTCTGTGAAACTGTATATCTATAAATAAACATAATTTGTATATCGCTATAAGTACATGTTTTGAACATTAATTTGCTTTTGGCCTGCTGTTTTTACATAATTGAGCTGTTACCAGAACACAGAATGTAACATAAATATTGTCATTTATAGAACAAGCACAATTAAATGAATATATCATTTATAAGGCCAGCACAATTATCACTGTCACTGCCAAAACAAAACACCAATATTATCAAATCACAGTACAATTCAACACTAATCTTTAACCTTAAAAAATGACCTGCACCAAAATTGTGCAATTACTTATGTGGGTACAAGGTCTCACCTATACCTAAATCAATATCATTGGCAACTCATACAATTATCATACGTTAAAAGATAAAGAAACCCGTATTAACGTCATATTTCGTGTCTAGATTGGTGCAATTTTTGTCATGGTGTATTCTAAGTCCTTGCCTGTCACACTTCATTTTATGTAAGTGATAATGTGTAAAAACACTTACTGATCTTAAAGTTTGCATTGTCGGTATTATATCATTATATACCGCTAGGCATCAAAAGATAATTCATATACTACGATGATTTGGAGGTAGCCGATGTTTCAAAGTGAAAGCCTACTGTAAAGACATGGAAAAAGAAGGTTGTAAGGACGCCTCTTGTGCATATACGTAGTGTTATTATGTTATGAAAGCAACTCATAAGTGCCTGATACCTTATAATTTCGATTCCATAATTGGAAGTGGGAGTCCAGATCTTTTTCGTATGTCCCCTATTATTATAGCAAGAGATAATAATAATACATGTCAGAAAGTGATGAAATAAGCGTGTCGCACAAGGGCTTAAGTTATCTCTTAAAAGAGCCCCCAAACTTCTGGCTATTGGCGGTCAAAACGCAAACATGTAGAGATGGCAGCTGAAATATATAATGCATTAGGACACTTACTGGTAGAAATTCCGCGTTATCAATACTGAATCTGTGTGCCCCGTGACCTTTGACAAGTAGTGATGTCATACGGTGACTCGGTATGTTCGAGTATTTCCAACGAATTAATGCTGTAAAAACACGAGAGCCAACATTGAGCCTCTGTTGATGTGTGCTCAGTCCTCAAACTAATTCTGATGTGCCATAAGTTAACATATATAAGTCACAAGGCGAACAGTCATGTGCATAGAGATAGTTAAAATAATCCTGTTAGTGCTGATTTTTATACTGTCCTGCACCTAACATGTAAATTAAACAAACGATAACATTATCACTGTTATATCTAACAGGATTAATATCTCATTGGCACAAATAGTCCATTCGAGGTCACAGCATTGTATGTTGCAGTTATCGATTTTCAACCACTAACGGCCATGCAGTAGCGTTCTATAATATTCAAAGATCCCGACCAGAGACTGATAAAAGTGCCGATTAAACATAACATAGCCCGGTTGCTCTTGGATTCAGGCATCTTATGGAGACTAGTTCCCTAACTTAACGAGTCCCTGCTATATGTAACACACTCACAGTCACGTAAAGAAACATTCTATGTTATTCAACGGTCCCAACCAGAAACTGATTGAAGGGCCGACTAAACATAACATAGCTCGGTTGCTCTTAGATTCAGGCATCATATAAAGGCTAGTTCCCTAACTTAGCGAGTCCCCGCTATATATAGCACACCCAAAGTCACATAAAGAAACATAACGTATATATGGCGCACCTCAGTACTCACGATAAAGTGTCGAGCCTTCTGTGTAGATGCGGACATCTGGTTCCTCCAAAATGTAGGGAACCGAACATTTTTGCTTTGCGCATTTTATACTACCTTCTGATTACTCACACCTGTTAACCTCCAATTGTGCCTTATGGTCACATGACCCGCACCTAACGCTGAGCGCCATCTTGAAGTGCGCATATTAACCGCACTTGTAGTGTATATGGCCTAAAAATATACGTATTCCGACAGACAGTGCGGTATCCAAAGTTCTTATATAGTTGCCTTGTCATTCCCATGAGTATTAGCAAATAGTTCTGTGTTCACAATTAATCACATACAATTTTGAAGTAACATGTAATACTCGGCCACATCGTCAGTATTTAGACGAAAATGCGGGCGCCATATTGCAGACTGTGTTATTGCCATATTAACAATTTGATCTGCCCGGAAATTGTTTTCCAAGACATGAAGAATGCAAAGATTAGTTCTCTGACATCAATTAATCATAACCACATTAATTATAATCGCACGCTAGTCACGTTTAAATCTTGTTCGTAATGTCTGTTTTTGGTGAAAATAACCCTTGATAATTATATACTAGCCATTTCTTTAAAAAATGTACCCGTTTTGAATAGGCATACCATTCGTGAGGATTAATAATAACGGATCCCGTGTCTTGTCTAT
Organism: Calotriton arnoldi; assembly: GCA_963921515.1. Classification (NCBI taxonomy): domain Eukaryota; kingdom Metazoa; phylum Chordata; class Amphibia; order Caudata; family Salamandridae; genus Calotriton; species Calotriton arnoldi. Next base: position 291,583 of record CAWUFW010015930.1, read on the forward strand.
TGTATGATTTACGGTACTGTATTGAAGTCAATTCCGGCAGTACACTGTTTTAATGGCATCACTAACATTGCTATCATGGAGCAAGACACAGCACCCAACAACGTCACCCTACACCCATCTCACCCTTCAAGGAAATCCAAGAAGTCTAAAAAGAGCCAACCAACACCACCGCTTAGCACCTTCAAACCCGACTAGTATCGTCTTAACAATTTCACTGGCAAACAATTTCCGGGCGGATCAAATTGTTAATATGGCAATAATACAGTCTGCAATATGGCGCCCGCTTTTTCGTCTAAATACTGACGATGTGGCCGAGTATTACATGTTACTTCAAAATTTTATGCGATTAATTGTGAACACAGAACTATTTACTAATACTCATGGGAATGACAAGGCGACTATGTAAGAGCTTTGGATACCGCACTGTCTGTTGGAATATGTATATTTTTAGGCCATATACACTACAAGTGCGGTTAATATGCACACTTCAAGATGGCGCTCAGCGTTAGGTGCGGGTCATGTGACCGTAAGGCACAATTGGAGGTTAACAGGTGTGAGTAATCAGAAGGTAGTATAAAATGCGCAAAGCAAAAATGTTCGGTTCCCTACATTTTGGAGGAACCAGATGTCCGCGTCTACACAGAAGGCTCGACACTTTATCGTGAGTACTGAGGTGCGCCATATATACGTTATGTTTCTTTATGTGACTTTGGGTGTGCTATATATAGCGGGGACTCTCTAAGTTAGGGAACTAGTCTTCATATGATGCCTGAATCTAAGAGAAACCGAGCTATGTTATGTTTAGTCGGCCCTTCAATCAGTTTCTGGTCGGGACCGTTGAATAACATAGAATGTTTCTTTACATGACTGTGGGTGTGTTACATATAGCAGGGAATCGTTAAGTTAGGGAACCAGTCTCCATAAGATGCCTGAATCCAAGAGCAACCGGGCTATGTTATGTTTAATCGGCACTTTTATCAGTCTCTGGTCGGGATCGTTGAATATTATAGAACGCTACTGCATGGCCGTTAGCGGTTGAAAATCGATAACGGCAACATACAATGCTGTGACCTCGAATGGACTATTTGTGCCAATGAGATATTAATCCTGTTAGATATAACAGTGATAATGTTATTGTTTGTTTAATTTACATGTTAGGTGCAGGACAGTATAAAAATCAGCACTAACAGGATTATTTTAACTATCTCTATGCACATGACTGTTCGCCTTGTGACTTATATATGTTAACTTACGGCACATCAGAATTAGTTTGAGGACTGAGCACACATCAACAGAGGCTCAATGTTGGCTCTCGTGTTTTTACAGCATTAATTCGTTGGAAATACTCGAACATACCGAGTCACCGTATGACATCGCTACTTGTCAAAGGTCACGGGGCACACAGATTCAGTATTGATAACGCAGAATTTCTACCAGTAAGTGTCCTAATGTGTTATATATTTCAGCTGCCATCTCTACATGTTTGCGTTTTGACCGCCAATAGCCAGAAGTTTGGGGGCTCTTTTAAGAGATAACTTAAGCCCTTGTGCGACACACTTATTTCATCACTTTCTGACATGTATTATTATTATCTCTAGCTTTTATAATAGGGGACATACGAAAAAGATCTGGACTCCCACTTCCAATTATGGAATCGAAATTATAAGGTATCAGGCACTTATGAATTGCTTTCATAACATAATAACACTACGTATATGCACAAGAGGCGTCATTACAACCTTCTTTTTCCATGTCTTTACAGTAAGCTTTCACTTTGAAACATCGGCTACCTCCAAATCATCGTAATATATGAATTATCTTTTGATGCCTAGCGGTATATAATGATATAATACCGACAACGCAAACTTTAAGATCAGTAAGTGTTTTTACACATTATCACTTACATAAAATGAAGTGTGACAGGCAAGGACTTAGAATACACCATGACAAAAAGTGCACCAATTTAGACACGAAATGTGACGTTAATACGGGTTTCTTTATCTTTTAACGTATGATAATTGTATGAGCTGCCAATGATATTGATTTAGGTATAGGTGAGACCTTGTACCCACATAAGTAATTGCACAATTTTGGTGCAGGTCATTTTTTAAGGTTAAAGATTAGTGTTGAATTGTACTGTGATTTGATAATATTGGTGTTTTGTTTTGGCAGTGACAGTGATAATTGTGCTGGCCTTATAAATGATATATTCATTTAATTGTGCTTGTTCTATAAATGACAATATTTATGTTACATTCTGTGTTCTAGTAACAGCTCAATTATATAAAAACAGCAGGCCAAAAGCAAATTAATGTTCAAAACATGTACTTATAGCGATATACAAATTATGTTTATTTATAGATATACAGTTTCACCGACGCTGCTGTTAAGGTTGGCTTAAAGTTACTTTCAACATCAACAGCAGATACAGACTTTGATTAAGGTATGGATGATAGTGTAAACATTTAACACATATGTGGACAATATATATATGCCTGATTCTGGCTATGAATTAGGGATTAATGATGATTGAACTTAATTTTGTAAATATAGCACAATGAATATATGCGACGTACAAGATGATGATGTTAGTTTCGAAGATGATGTAGGATCTACGATAATAGATTTTGTACTTATTTGCTATGTTCCCTCCCCTGGTGAAAAAACTGAGATGTAAATACTATGTGAGATTCTGAATAGCTTCCCAGTGATTCTGATTGCAATAGGATGATAGCCATGTCTAATAATGATGGTGACTAATAGCAATATAATGCTAGTCCAATAATGAACTATAATGAATTGTACACTTGACCTGTATTGTATGTTTTTATTGTGTATATATTGTAAATAGTGTTTTGTAATTGCTTTTAACCCTGAAGAAGTCCCAAGAGGGATGAAACGCGTTGGGAAGCAATTGTGTGGTGCTTTTAAAAGAACGAGTGATTTTCAATAAAAGATTCATTCTGACTGCAATCAAGATACATGAGTTTTTACTTTTTTCTGGGAAGCTAGTTTGTTTTCAATATATTTTTCCATTGTTTAAACGTGATGTACTAGGACACTTTTATAAAAGAATACTCATCCTTCTCGGGTGCAGGGTCAATCTTTAGCTGTCTTTTCTTTGTTCCCCTTGGCTAATGCTTCTTGTTGTTGTGGCCTGGCCATGTGGGTGGCGGCCATTTTGTGAAGGCAGGCAGTGTGCTTTTGCCAAAGGCTTGAATTGTCTGTCTTCCATTTCTTTTTGTTGTGGGTGGTTAGCGGCCATTTTGTGGAGCCATCCAGGCAGTGTGCTTTTGCCATAGGCCTGCATTCATTGTCTGTCTTCACTTTCTTGTTATTGTGGGTGGCCTGGCCATGTGGGTGGCAGCCATTTTGTGGAGCAAGGCAGTGTGCTTGCCTTTGCCATAGGCTTCCAAGCTTGTGGCCTAGTCTGCCAGTAGGCCCAGAGGTAGTCATCATGGGTGCATAAAAACTGTTTCTGTGTTGTCTCTATTGAATTTTAACATCATTTATGGCATGGATGGCATTGGATTGAATTGCAAAATGTGGTTTTTGGGGTGGTATTTCAGTTTTTTGGTGTGTGTTAAATAAATAGGCCTTTTCAGCCAGTAGGTAACCCTGGGCGTTCAGCTCGCGGAGTTTTGGCAACTCGCACTGCGCGACAACGCGGACTTACACTTTTTTTCTTCTTCGCGCGCTCAATATGCGTTTTCGCACGCGCGATAACGACTTTTTGTAAAGATCGCGATGCCGAACTCGCAGAATTTGCAATCTGGCGAAGAATATCTCTCTCGAGCAGCATAAAACCTTCTCGAAAATGATGATTTTGTTCATTTTGCTCAAAAATCTCCTCAGGTTGTCATTTGGCTGTAGTTTTTTGAGCAAGGAGTCATTTTTCTTTTTTTTACAATTTTTTTAAAGAGGAAGGAAGTTTCCCAGAGTCTCCAACTTCCTGGTCCTGTCCTTTGTCTTCACTTTCTTGTTATTGTGGGTGGCCTGGGCATGTGGTGGCGGCCATTTTGTGGAGCAAGGCAGTGTGCTTGCTTTTGCCATAGGCTTCCAAGCTTGTGGCCTAGTCTGCCAGTAGGCCCAGAGGTAGTCATCATGGGTGCATAAAAACTGTTTCTGTGTTGTCTCTGTTGAATTTTAACATCATTTATGGCATGGATGGCATTGAATTGAATTGCAAAATGTGGTTTTTGGGGTGGTATTTCAGTTTTTTGGTGTGTGTTAAATAAATAGGCCTTTTCAGCCAGTAGGTAACCCTGGGCATTCAGCTCGCGGAGTTTTGGCAACACCGCACTGCGCGACAACGCGGACTTACACTTTTTTTCTTCTTCGCGCGCTCAATATGCGTTTTCGCGTGCGCGATAATGACTTTTTGTAAAGATTGCGATGCCGAAAAACGCAGAATTTGCAATTTGGCGAAGAATATCTCTCGAGCAGCATAAAACCTTCTCAAAAATGATGATTTTGTTCATTTTGCTCATAAAAACTCCTCAGGTTGTCATTTGGCTGTAGTTTTTTGAGCAAGGAGTCATTTTTCTTTTTTTTACAATTTTTTTAAAGAGGAAGGAAATTCCCCAGAGTCTCAAACTTCCTGGTCCTGTCCTTTGTCTTCACTTTCTTGTTATTGTGGGTGGCCTGGGCATGTGGGTGGCGGCCATTTTGTGAAGCCAGGCATTGTGCTTTTGCCATAGGCCTGCATTGTCTGTCTTGTCTTCCTTTTCTTGTTGTTTTGGGTGACCTGGCCATGTGTTGATGGCCATTTTGTGGATCAAGGCAGTGTGCTTGCTTTTGCCATAGGCTTCCAAGCTTGTGGCCTAGTCTGCCAGTAGGCCCAGAGGTAGTCATCATGGGTGCATAAAAACTGTTTCTGCGTTGTCTCTGTTGAATTTTAACATCATTTATGGCATGGATGGCATTGGATTGAATTGCAAAATGTGGTTTTTTGGGTGGTATTTCAGTTTTTTGGTGTGTGTTAAATAAATGCCTTTCTTGCATGTGTATGTGTTGTTGTTGTGTAACTTTCCAACCTTTTTAGCCATGTGGATTTTCATTTTTGCATTAAAGCTGTGTTGTTTATCAGGCATCCTTTGTCTGGCCATATAGGCCTGCTTGAGTTCATTGTTTTCCGTGCCTTGTGCCTGTGAGTGACCATGTGGCTGGGGGCCATTTTGTGGTGGTAGTTAGTAGTGTGCTGTTTTTGCCACATAGGCCTGCGTGTCTTTCCATTGTTCCTCTTGGCTTACTGCTTCCAAATCTATCCCCATTGCCAGCTGCAGCTCCCTGATGCTGCATCCATCCCACGTGATGCACAAATTAAGGCTAAACAGGCTCCACTACATTTGTATTTTTGCTTTTGTTCTTTGCTATTCTGATTCTTCCTGAGTGTACACAGTGCACCAGGAAAACCCTTGTTGTCAAAGTCTCATAAATGGCTACACTGTTGTTGTTCACTGAGTTACTAAAATGTAATAATTGTGACCACCACACACTAAGTTATATATTTTATATTAAATTTGTTTGATTGTACTATTAGTAATTTAAGCACAACAAATTCCACATTTGACTGATGTTCTTCTGGCTTTTTTGCTTTTAGGTGCACAAAAGACTGAGGAGGAGGTGTGCCATCATTGCCTGTTGTACTGCCAGACAGACGTCCTGCTGCTGTACACGACGTGACATGTGACCTGACCAGACATCTCTGCAACTTGTGCAACTGAGTGCTGCTGACATCTGAAGAAGATGGGCCCAAAGAAAGCAGGTACCAGGTCCTCCAGTACCAAGAAAGTTGCTATTGAGAAGATGGAACAGAAGAAGGAAGTGACACTTAAGTCTGGTGTGCCGCCCAATACCTTTTTTGGGAACCAAAAAATTACGCCTGCAGCAGCGGTGTCCGGGGGGCAAGCTGGGGGCAGCACCTCCGCATCAGTGGGCCCAACTCACCAACCCAGGCCCAAGCACATGAGTGTGGAAGAGGTAGCCAGCCTAATGGTGGAAACCAGTGATGCTGAGCCTGAGATAAACTTATCGTTATCTCAAAGTAGTACCCAATCAACGCAGGAGGAAACACAGCAGATAAGTGGTCAACAACAGCCGCAACCACCGCCCGCAATAGTAGTTGTTCCTCCCGAAGTATGGGCAGTTCAGGAAATTGAGCCTCATGCAGAGGAAGAAGAAGAGGAAGCCACTCATTCAGAAGATCCATTGTCTTACAAATCCCCAGCAAGGAAAAGGAGGGTTAGTCCATCAAGTTCTTCTTTGCCAAGCACCCCTTCTGATGATCAAGATGCCACTTGGAAGCCACAAACTGAGTCTGAGAGGGAGACACGTCCGAAGACCAGGCTAGGGAAAAGGAAGGTTCCAGAAAGCCTTACACTTATGGAGGTCGATGTAGAACAGCAGGATGATGATGAGCCAGTCATCACGAACATCACTCCTGGCCCCGAGGAGATGGAGACCAACATTATTACCCTATCCAAAATCGCTGCGAGGGATGTAGCACGCATACCTCCAACACAGGTAACACCAACACGACCTACAGCTTCCATATTTGCATTAGCAAAGGCCCGGCAGCGACCTACATCCAGCACAACCACCACCTCAGTAGAAGTAGGTAGTGGTACTGCACAGAGTCAAATTCAACGCACACCCTCCAGTTCATCCGGCATTGGAAGTGGCACCTCCAGCAGGAGACAAAAGTTAAGCTCCCCAGTTTGGGACTTCTTTACGGTTAGCGAAAAGGAGGAGAACATTGCTATATGCTCCATTTGTAATACCTCTGTTAGTCGGGTTAAGCTTGGTACAAACTATGGTACCGGAGGCCAAATAACCCATCTGAAAAAACACCACTTGATCGACTGGGAGGACCACCTTCCCGGCATAAAAACTGCAACCATTGGTGTTGGTGGGGATAAAGGAGTAGAAGATCCGATCACGGTGGAAGAGGAAGGACAGGGAGAAATTCTCTCTGGTAGTGGTACACAAAGTAGCCCTGTACCCAGCAGTGCAGTGGTATCGCCCACATCCTCAGCAACATCTCAGTGGCACAAGACTAGTAGGAGTCAGCCTGAGACAGCAAGGAGTACCGCAATGAAAAAAAGTGCGTCGTTGAGCCTAACAGAAAGGAAAACCATGCAGCCTACCATTATCAGCATGTTTAGGGCGGAGGGGCAGTACGAACGCAACCACCCAATAGCACGTTTGTACAATGCGAAGCTGGCTAAAATGTTAGCACTGGACCTTCTCCCTTTTTCTTTTGTTGAAGGGGTGGGTTTTCTGGAATTTGTGACAGCCATCTGCCCAAAATGGCAGGTTCCCAGCTGCTACTATTTCGCCAGAGTTGCTGTTCCAGCACTACATCACGACGTGCTGGAATTGCTTGGAAAAGCCTTGAAGCAGAGTGCTGTTCAGAGTATCCACCTGACAACAGACATGTGGACCAGTTGCCAAGCCACTGATTACATGTGCATCACTGCACACTGGATCTCTTTTGTGGGGGTTAGAGAAAAGATATCTGCTGGTGTTGACGCTGCTGAGATTTTTCATGCCACTCGCAAACATGCAACTGTAGCCATGTTTGCCATGGAGAAATCTCATACTGCTGCAAACATTTTGGATGAGTTTAACAGCAAGGTCTTTGAGTGGCTGCGCCCAAGAGGGCTTAACATTGGTTTTGTTGGCACGGACAATGGCAGTAATGTAGTTAGGGCCATGAAAGATGGTGGCTATTTCAGGGTCCCGTGTTTGGCACACTGCATTAACATTGTTGTTCAAGACTTTCTGAAAAATTAATACAAAGTCAGCAACTTACTGGCCACCTGCAGAAGAATATGCACACATTTCAGCCATTCTTTTAAAGCCCGGAAGCAGCTGAGGGTCATACAACGTGAGCATAAAATGCCAGTCAAAGCACTCATCCAGGAGGTGCCAACACGTTGGAACTCAACTTATTACATGCTTGATCATCTGTTTGAGCAGTACATACCACTCAATGCTTATGTCATGCAAAGATTAGGGGATCCTACTGTGAGAGGCATGACCGTTGAGATGGCCCAATGGGACCTCGTTAATTGCCTGACAGAGATGCTACTTCCTTTTGAGGTCTTCACACGTGAAGTCAGCAGGGAGGACTGTACTATGGGCCAAGCTATCCCATTGTTGCACATGCTAGAGCAACAGCTGAAGGGGATGTCTGAAACGTACGCAGGTGTGGATGACAAACAAGATGCATATTATTTGGCGCACTCCTTAGCCGTTCGCTTATCTGAAAATACAAGGATTCAAAATAACATTGTGTCACATCAACATTACATTACTGCCACAATTTTGGATCCACGGTACAAAGTATTTCTGAACAGTAAGGCAGTAATTCCTTTTTCGGAAGTGGATGTTGCCAAGTAAAAAACTTTGATAGCTAAGGAAGCCACTAAGTTCAAAAACGAACGGCTGGTACTTACAGGCCCTCCACCCCAGGTCAGAACAAGTACTACAGGTCATCCAGAGTCCAGTTCTACTTCAGAGCCTGAGGTCAGTGCATTTGCCTCCCAGCAGTCACCAACAACACCACTAACATCAACAACAGCAAGAACATGATCATCAGCCAGAGTACAATCGGCAACTGATTGGTTTCTGCGGCATGGGTATGGTAAGTCCAGTGCTGATGCACAGGCAAAGAAGGCCAAGCAAATCGGAGCTCCCCTGAGCATTGAGCTTACGGTCCAGGCCTATCTGGATGACACAACAGAGGTCTTCATGGATCGAAACCCATTGGTGGTATGGGAAAAGAAGCCAATGGACAGTGCTCAGCAGGCTGGCGATAAAGTATCTGGCTTCCCCTGTCGCAAGTGTCTCTTCTGAGCGTGTTTTCAGTGCTGGTGGTGCCATTGTAACTGTGAAAAGGACCAGTCTCTCGCCCAAAAGCGTGGAGAGGTTAACCATGATCAAAATGAATCAGCACTTTATACCACCAGAGTACAAAATACCTGAATCACAGCAGGAAGAGGAGAGCGACTTAGGTGATGGAAGTACTGTGTTAGATGACCTATTTCTGATCGAACCACCAGAGTTTGAGGACGAGCTCCTCTTCCCTGACAACTAGGCTTTCAAATTGTTACTTTCTTCCTTCCTTTATTTGTGTGTGTCTCTGTCTTTCTGGTTCGAATCACAACAAATCCATCACCACCGTCTTCTCTTTTTATTTCCATATTGGAGTTACACCTCTGTGCATTTAACTGTCCACTCCTCAGAGTCCTGCTCCATCTTCCTGACTCACCCTAAATACATTTCCCTCAAGCCAGACATTGGATGGAGAATAGTACAAGACATATTGCCTCTAACAGTCCCTCCAGAAGAAGTGGAACATGACTCTAGCTATCCTCCTTTTGTTTCCGAGCCGAAACTCATCACTGTCAGAAGGCTACCGTCTCGGCAGGCATCAAAAGCTCATCAATGTCAGAACAGAAGGTACTTGGCAGAGAAAGACAAGACTCTTCGAAGAAACTTGCTGACATGTCACATTTCTGCAAACTCAATTTGACCAATGACCGCTACCCAGGCCGCGGCCCATCTCACAGCGCTGACCATGTGAACCAACTTCAACTGCGACAAAGTGCCACAGATGAATAAGAAAACCGAAACAGCGACTAACACTCAAAATGAATGTGGATTGTGGAGTAATAATGAGGCCACTGCCTCTGTAAAAAACACACACCTGTCAGAACTAGGCATCTGACAGCCAAAGAGTAGAGCAAGACAGGTAATGATGGCATGCGTTGGATGCAGACTCAGAGTGATTGCTGTTTTTTGTGTTGATGACGTTGTGCATGAAGTCTAACTGTACTAGTAATTAATCTACCAACTAAAAGTGACTCAAGTGACAGTCAATGTTTCTCTTCTTGTTGTTTAATAACCAAATTGTACTCCTACTACTGCAGCCCAATATCCGCTGCATTTTTTAATATGTAATATGGACTTACTCGGAGTCGTACACTACAGACTGAGTTGGAGTTGGACAACACGTACAACACCATGATGATGACCATACTATCTTCGCAGTCAGTCAGTTGGATCGGAGATGATTGATGGAATAACTCGGGGCATTTCCAATCAAGTGGCATAAAAGGTAAATAAGTCAACAACCACAGAAGACCTACATGTCTGTGTAGTGGTGGAGTCGAGTAGTCACGACGCGTGTAGTAGTGGAGGTATGACTGACAGCCATGTGTTGATTTAGTTACTTACTTTGGAAAATGCTATGTTGCTGTATGTGTCCTCCTGTTACTGTTTCTGGTTAATGCCTTAAACAGACTTGTTGTTTAATAACAAAATTGTACTTCTACTGCAGGGCGATCCATTGGATATTTGAATATGGACTCTGGACTCACTCGGTACACTACAGACTGAGTTGGACACCATGATCATAATGACCACATACTATACTCTTCGCAGTCAGTCAGTACTTAGGATCGGAGATGATTGATGGAATAACTGCATTTCATGACGTGGCATAAAAGGTAAACACAAGTCAACAAGAACCACAGCAGACCTACTTGTCCGTGTAGTGGTGGAGTCGAGTGTAGTGGTATCTATGACTGACAGCGGTGCATTGATTTAGTCACTTAATTTTGAAAATGCTAGGTTGCTGTATATGTGCTTTGTCTGGCTCTGTCAAAATTTAAGCTAAATGGAGGTTTGGTCACGGCCCGGTGCCGTGGGCCTGCTCTGTCCTGTTGTTGTTGTAGCTTAAATAAATGCTGTAAACAGAGTAGACATGATGTATCCATGCCGCCTCAGTCTGAAAGTGTTCTCTTCTCTTGTTGCACTCCACCGTAATTGATGCATTTTTTCTACTCATTGATTTTTCAATATCCTTTTTGTTTTTCCATTTACAGTACTTACAGGCCCGGCTTTTACCCTGTGCTATACTTGGAAAAACAACGCACACTTACCTTGCCAATGAATCTACATCTGCCAGGCAGGCAGTGGCGTCACCCAAGAGTGATGGACGGAGCATCCATGGAAGGGAGGACCAAGAGGAATGCCGAGATTCAACTCCCCATTTTGATCAGGCTAACACAGTAACAGTATCAACTTTCATCATCTTTTAAATAATTTGATTCATTTTTTGTCTTCAATCATTACTACAGTGTGTTGTTGTTATTATTAATTATGTTTGCTCTCTGCTTATAATTCATCCCTACAGCTATTTTAAAATTTTCTTTGCTATCTTTAAAAGTAAGCCCGGTACAACAAAACAGAACACAAACTGTATGTAATCCGGGTCTCTATGAGGGCAGACAGGCAAGGCAAATTGCATAATATTAATATACTGATGCCATGTACTGTCTAATTGTCTAGTAGTAGTTAGTAAGTACTACTTATCATTAACCATCAAGTAGTTATCATCAACATGCATGCATTTCCTTTTTCTCCCTTAACAGATTTATGGATATGGTAGTCTACAAAGATTGTGTTTTGTTGTTTGTCCATGCGTACTGTTTTTCTTTGTCAAACCTTTCCCCAAACCCCCCTTCCCAACCATTCATAAAACCCTAACCCTCTTCCCCCGGGCTGTGTGATTTATTGAGGTGTGACTAAATTAAATGTACACCAATAATTGATCACATGCTTGCTGGGGCGGATGTGGCGAAAGCAACACTAATTCAATTTCAAGGCAGGGCGAGGATCTTCTTCTGCTTGCCCACCCATGATCAGTATATTTGCGAGGTAACTTTTTTACCAAAGGAACCTAATCCATCATCATTAATTGCCGGCATCGATTGGATTTGTCATCCTATTACACACAGCACTAAAGGTTACGCTTGTGTCGAGTGTAGGCCTAGTTGAGTGACTCGACACAACTACAGTTTGGAACTTGTTGTACTAGGCTATCCCGCCACCATTATGTTTTATTTACTTCGCTCTACTACTCCTCCCAGAGTCTCTCTCAGGCGACAGACTGTCTCATTTTCTTTTTTGGTAAATGCTACTGCCAGTGTCTACTACTACCACCACAACCATGGCATCTCCATTCTCTTCGGAAACCAAACCTTCATCTTCATGCAGCCATCGCTGTGCCTAACTTAAACATCAATCACAGGTAAGAAAAGATGTTTTGGCCATGGGAGGTATAATAATGGACTAGGAGGAGAGACTGACAGTACTAGTAGGACAAGTCACTCAGGGAGGGGTACCGCATCTATCTGTTTGTGTGTTACAAAATCGGCAGAATATTTAAATCAAACACTGGCTGCGGCCCTGCAGCGGCAAGGAAGGAAACCATGTGACGTAAAACAGTAACCCCCCACAAAACATTAACAACGTATGCTATGTTTAAGTATAAAAACGAGAAAGTCCAACGGTAACCAATGTCCATAATAAAGCCCAACACCCAATTCCCACCCACCAAAAAAAGGATTAAAAAAGGGGCAATCAAACAGGGTCTTCTTTAGCGGCGGGCTCTTCGGTTGTCCCTCTCCAGGACCTTGACCCTCTTCTTAAGCTTCTTAAGCTCCTCTACCTCCTCCTCCAGTCGCGCATTTCGGAGGAGCATACGGCGCGCATATGCCCTGCAGTTGCATCCACAGGGGGGGCAGCAGTGATGGATGTTTTTGATGGTGTGCGGCGGTGGGCAGCTGCCTAACCACGGCGCTGTGCCACTGGAGGGGCCTGGCTGGGGACCGGGGCATTGGAGGAGGCTGCAGCTGCTGCCGCCTCCTCCTCCTCCTCCGCCAGAACCACCAGCCGCCGGTACTCTTTACAGATGGCCTCCAGCTTCCGGCACCGGGCCATGGCTGCCAACTCCTTCCTGGTTGGTTTTGGAGGAGCTATATCAAGAAAGAAAAAAAGACTATTACCAATACTATTAGCAAAACAGTAACACAAAATTAATTCAACACATAGTGGCATAGTAGCACTAGCAAGCACAGTACATAACATTTGTGGTATGTATCTGTCCTCCCACTTCCTCGGCCTCTAACATTTGTGGGAGTTTCAGGCATTATATTAGCACTATGGATGGACTCGAGTACACAGTACACCAGTCTTCTTCTCTCTAGTTTAGAGAAATTACATAACCTTGTTGTAGCCGGCATGCCAGCTCAGTCAGCTTGTGCCCAAGACAAACATACTCGAGTCATGACGCAGACTCACGTTAGTTTCATTTACTACTGTCTGCAGGTGGGGAAGCTCGTATTTTTCTATTACGGGTGGCACTGGCCATACTCTCTCTGTTACATCAAGGGCAATTGCTCAATTTCACTTTCACCCTGCCCTGACTACTACAAAAAGGCAGATTATATAGCTGATCCAATGATCATTGCTTATATATGGGATGACATGAGGTACTTTGTTTGGATTGATTGTGTAACCAACAGATAGGCCACCCCCCATGGCAGGCTGGCTGACACACTCGAAAATAAATTAACATGGGTAGGGAGTGGTCCTCGGAGTCGGAGGAAGGCGCTTGATCCATCCATTCAAAGTAAACGTCTATCATTCTTCTTAATCTCTCAACAAACCTTAGTTTGTTTCACCAACAGCCACCCATGTGTCCTTCCTGCTTGCCTTTGCTTTGAGTTTGACCCAAACACCGCTGACGATTCTTGCTATCCCATCCACCCATACGGTGCCGCCCACCCAGGCAGGCATCTTTTCTTTCACCTTCCACCCATCCTTCAACAACCCATGCATCTGATTCCTATCAGCCACCGACCTATGCATGCTTCCAACGTATGTATCCTTCTCTGCCAGTCATATTACATCTCGTCCGTCCTTCCTCCTTCCACCCTTCTTTCCCTTTCTGTTCAACACATCCATCAAGGTCATCTGATCTGACTTTTAGTCTTCTCCATAAAACTTTCACAGCTGAGTTGGAGTCAGATAGAAGAGGCCATTGGTTACTCAACTCACACTGCTAATGCTATTGCTAATGCTAAGTAAAGGGTGTCTTCTTCAACCGTTGTCTAATGTTCACTACAACTTCATACTTACTAAGTCTCAACAGTACAGTGAGTGTACACCCTTGTCAATAAGTAAGGAATATAACTTACCACCGCCCGCCACTGCTGCTGGTTCACCCCCTGTAGCTCCTGCAGGTGCCGAATCTCTTGCTTCCTCCGAAATGGCCGCATCGCCATCGCCGCTGGCCCCGGCACTGGTGGTGGTCAGTAGTACGCCTAGAAAAAACATTACACATTTTTAGATGCCATATATACACCTCCCCCTATTTATTCTTTTTCACTAGCAAGATTGGAAAAAAAAGCTAATACATACATATACAACATACATCACTAGTCCAAATCGGGTACTAGAGTAGCGTAGACACTAGTAGTGTTATGGTCCCTAGGGTCATTCTAGTCTACTCCACTCTTTGCAAAGTTAGCTTGAGACATGCAACCATTTTAGCTTCATGTCTTTTGCGCACGTGACGTTACCTCGCAGTTTGTTGTGTAAGACGCCTTTGAGGCCACATGAGCTCATACAGCTACTGTCTGAGCGTTGCGTACAAGAGGTCGAAAACAAGCCACTTTTTTATGGAGTTCTGGTCAGTCCGTATTGCTTAGCCATAACATGCTACATTTTTTGGCATGACTGAGAAATGCTTGCATTATACTATCTAACGTGCACCATTTTTCTCATAATAGGCGGAAGATTTCCTTCTACGAACCAGAGCTTTGCAGAGCTTATGATGTAACCAGTACTTCTACGTTCTAAGGTGAGGGGTCCCCCAGAATTCACACAGAGATCTTTTGTCTTCGATGGACTTGTAACAATGTTTATTGTTTTAATCTTATGCATTTTGCTGTTGGAGCTGGCTTGTATAGTATACTGAATTGAATTGTAGAACAACGTACAGAGCTTGTTAGTTGAAAATAAACCTTTTGAACTTACACATAGACTCTGTGGTATTTGGTGTGTGGTGGACTTACACGAGTGAGTGAGCAAAAGGGTGTTATTATGTTCTGGGTTGTCTAATCATTGAGTATCTTCGGGGGGGTTCGGGGACCTAATGAGAGACTATAGCTAGTCGGTCAGGGGATTGTGGGTTCTGACTGAGGTGTGAGGAAGGTCCAACCTCCCATCACCAACATCCTATTTTCTTGTGCATAGTTCTGTATGTGGCTGTGCAGAATCCCCACAACAGTAGTAGTATGTACTATATCCTATCAAAAATAGTCAAATATCTGGTTGGGTATTTTGTTGGTGGGAATTGTCGAAAAGCCTCAAGATTAAGAAGACTAGAAGAGGACAACCCAAAGGACTGGACTCAGTGGCTAGAGCTATTGGTGAATCTGAGTTTTATTTAAAACCTTTTAAATAAAGAGTGGCCAACTGGGCAAGCTTAGCTACAGACAGACTAATAGTAGTAGTACAGAGAGTCATAGCAGAGGCAGTTAGAGGCAGGGATAACAAGAATTTAGAAACAGTGTAGATCGAAGAAGATTTGGAAAAAAATAGAATTAGGAAACAGAAATAATAGTTCGGAAAAAATAAGGTGCAGTAAAAGTTAGGGAAATTTAATTATTAATATTAACCACTGGAGGACTTACTGGGGCCAGCAGCAGAGCCCTCAGTAGAGGAGCGGTCCTGGCCCTGGGAGGCATCTTGATCTTCTTGTCCCGCCAACTCTGACCCCGCCGTCTTGCCCCTGGGTGCTGATCATGTAAGATATAATACAGAAAGAGACAAACATTAATGATTGGTGTACTGTGAAACAAATAAAATATTTAAAAAAATGCTCAGAAACATTTCAGGAAACAACAATTGCAATAAAATTGACCTATCTAATCAGATCGACTAGTAGTATTATTGCGGGATTCACGGACCGTCTACTTATTATTTATGAACACTAATCCAGTGTTCCATTCTGATTCCAGAATACTAACTAAGCCTAAGTAGTACCACCTGACCTAGCCCACATATTCCAGTCGGGCCAATTGTTCACTAAGTCTGCATTTCAATTTTAGCCCTCAAAAATGCATAGATGGAGGACACATGCATAAATTTGTGCATACACCAAATTGTTGGTTGGTTGCGTCTGATGTTCAGCTAGTGACACTGCTAAGCCTTACCACTCACTAAACAAACTACAAAAGGTTCTACTAAGGACTGGGGTAAGCAGCACTCAGTGACAGAGGATTAGTCACGCAGACCTCTAAAAAATTACCAACTAATACTAACTAAACCTATCAATCCATCCACCACTATCTCTTCTTAGTGACAGGAGGACAAAGGAAGGACTAGAGTCTCTCTAGCAATAGCATTACCTAACTTAAGTTCTCTAAGTAAACTCTTACATAATCAGCCCAAGCGAGCGCAAAGTTGCAAACAAGTAAGAGTAGCGTCGCCGCCGAGCACCTGTGTCCTACAATCACAGAAGATTTTGAAACTTAATTTACCTGCAATGTAAGCAGCAGTATTCTTGCTATTCGGAAAAAAATTATACACAATACTTATACTACTAGTATATTAGCTACTCACCAAGCCCCACGACCTCGACACCTAGCAGGTCCAGCAGGTCCTGCTCCCGGTCCAAGATGTCTGACCACCGGTGGGCCAGCTGGTTATGGGTGCGCCGGACCCCTGATTGATGAAACACTGCCCAGCGCACCTTTGCCCACCGGCGGTGACGTTCCTGGGTCGGGTACCCGGAGGCAGGCCTGCCGCCTGCTGCCAAGGTCAAGGGGAGGTGGCGCTGCACAAAAAAACAAGGGTGGCCACCTCCACCTCTCCAAAAAGCTCCCGGGCCTGCACCCCTGCAGGGCGCAGTCTGCTGCAAGGCAGGCGGCGGCTCTTGGGCGCAGGCCCCTTGCCCTTGGAGCGCCCATCAGTACCCTTAGGCATGGTTCTGGGGTGAAAAGAAAATTTAGAAGGGAAAAATAAAGTTAGGGGAAGAAGTAGGAGCTTAAAGAAGGAAGTAATATAGAACAGTAGAAAAGTGAAAAAAACGCAGTAAAAGTAGAAATAAAATGCAAAATATAGACTTAGGGACAGAGAGGGATAGATAATAAATAAAAAAGATCAGAAAAACAGTGTAAAAACCTAAGGATTGCAAAGATAGAGGGAGGATAGTAAAGCAGGCCCCAGAACCATAGCATAGAGTGAAAAAACAAGATGGCCACGCCCATCGCGACCGCGTGGGTAAGTTTGAGCGATATTTCCCCGCGCGCACGCAAAAAGCATCGCGAACACGTAAGACGTGTTCCCGAACATGAAATGCGCATCGCGAACACGCTATACGCGACCCGGAACCGGAAATAAGGCATCGCGAACGGGCGGGACAAGTGAAAAACAAGATGGTCGCGCCCATAGGCGACCGCATGGGTAAGTTCGCGAGATACTATCCCCCGAGCACGCAAACAGACTCCCGAACATGCCATACGCGTTCGCGAGCAAGAAAAACGCATCGCGAACGGGCGGGACATGCAACTACTCGCGCTCGCGCAGGTACGCGTAGATCGCGTAGCGCTTTTGTAATTCGCGTAGCCTCGCGTAGCGGGACTACGCAAACTACGCCCAGGGTTAGGCAAGAGACATTGATCCCAGTGCGGCCCGTCCGGACCACGCATCATCGCAGACTGCGCACACACTGAGTGCTTCAGGTGCCACTAACTCAGTGCACCACAAGTCAACGCCACGTGGACTTATTAAGGCAGAATTCATTAGGCAAAAGACATTGCTACCAGTGCGGCCCGCCCGGACCACGCATCATCGCAGGCTCCACACACGCTGGTTGCTTCAGGTGACGCTAACTGTACAGCTCAACTCAACGCCATGTGGCTGTGGGCCCTTGCTGACCGCTGCCTCCGGCCTACACTGCAGTCATCAGGGCTCACATTTAAAATTGACTCTTGATTCATTAATTGCAGAGTCCAGCAGGCAACTAAGTATTATGTCCCTAAAACCTACATAATATCCTTTTAGTATCCTTGCTTCAAGAACTTGTTTTATATCAGTTATAGCTTTAGTACAATGACCAAATTCATCTTGCAAGTCCAAAGGAACACTGAATGGCAGTCTACACTGCGGACAGCAGAGCTCACAATTTGAATTCAGTCTTGATTTATTAATTGCATACAGAATTGTACTCTATGTCCTCGAATTTTGTCAAGAGGAAGTGACAAAAAGCATTCCTTGATGTCTGTGCTGACTACTGCCTACGATCTACACTGCAGTCAGCAGGGCTCACAATTCAGATCGAGTTGCGATTGCAGATAACGCAGTCCAGTAGGCAAGAGACATTGCATCATCGCTGGCTGTGCACATGCTGAGCGCCACACCTACCACTAACTCTATGCAGCTCAAGTCAACGCCATGTGGCTGTGGACTCTTCCTGACCACTGCCTCCGGCCTACACTGCGGTCAGCAGGGCTCACAATTCAGATCGAGTCGCGATTGCAGATGACGCAGTCCAGTAGGCAACAGACATTGCATGATCGCTGGCTGCGCACACGCTGAGCGCCACACCTACCACTAACTCTATGCAGCTCAAGTCAATGCCATGGGTGTCTGGGCTCTTCCTGACCACTACCTCCGGCCTACACTGCGGTCAGCAGGGCTCACAATTCAGATCGAGTCGCGATTGCAGATGATGCAGTCCAGCAGGCAAGAGACATTGCATCATCGCTGGCTGCGCACACACTGAGCGCCACACCTACCACTAACTGTATGCAGCTCAAGTCAATGCCACGTGGCTGTAGGCCCTTCCTGACCGCTGCCTCCGGCCTACACTGTGCTCAGCAATTCAAATTCAGTCTTCATTCATTAATTTCAGAGTCCAGTAGGCAACTAACTATAACGTCCCTGAAACCTACATATTTCGACAGTGTATCCATAAATGTTTCATCTTTTGTTCCATACACCTACACTGCGGTTAGCAGAGCTCACAATTTAAATTGAGACATGATTTATTTATTGCAGAGAGAATTGTACTCTATGTCCTCGAATTTTGTAAACAGGAAGTGACTAAAAGCATTCTTCGATGTCTGTGCTGACTACTGCCTTCGGATCGCAGGGCTCACAATTCACATCGAGTCGCGATTGCAGATGACTCAGTCCAGTAGGCAACAGACATTGCTCCCAGTGCGGCTCGCCCGCACCAAGCATCATCGCTGGCTGCGCACACGCTGAATGCTTCTGATGCCCCTATCTCAGTGCAGCACAACTCATGGACCCTTTAGGATACAATGTTTTGTGTATAATTTCACATCTGCTGCCCCTACCTCAGTGTACCACAAGTCATGGACCCTTTACGATACAATCTTATGTGTATTATTTCACATCTGTTGCCCCTACCTTAGTGCAGCACAAACCATTGACCCTTTATGATTGAATCTGTGTGTCTGATCCAATGATTACTGTTGTACTTGTTGCCAGCACCAACCATTCCCGGAAGGCTGGCTTACACTCACCCCACATGCATCCAGCACAGACGTCACTGGACATGTGACCCTGGTAATAAAAATGAGTCGAGCGCACGTGCCCGTAACCCAGTTCCACTATCTATCTGTGTCCGTGTGTTCATTATGTATGCAAGATGTAGCCCCTGGGCCCTACCACATTACATTGTGCTGTGGACAGCGTATGCAACCTTGTTACCTCTGGCAGTGGGGAAAAACTTCGGTTATGTAACTTTCTCTCGGTCATTGTACAAGTACGTACGTAGAGACTGGATCATTAGAGTACTGCAAGGAGAGTGTATAGTGAATTTATAAGTGCTTGGGTGTTAGAAATGGGGGTCTCTAGTTGGCAGTGGCTTGCCACTGTCCAAGTAGGGACCCTTCTTCCTAAGTCAGGGTAAGAGGGTCACACCCTTTGATAACCCATGCTCAACCCTGTGGTAACGTAGCACGAGCAGCTAGGCTTATCTCAGAGGCAGTGTGTGAAGCATCTATGACCATACACAGTAACACAGTGAGGAACACTACAAAGGGACACCACACAAGTAGTTATCAAAAATAAGTATCTTTATATATAGACTTAGCACAAGACCAATAACGATAAAAAGCCACAATACTGTCAAATCGGATCACTCTTGAAATGCTGCAAAAAAAGTTCAAAGTGCGTAAAGAGGAGCTCAGTTCAAAGCAGTGGTCTCTGTGACCCTGTTACTTACAAAGTACCTGGATTTCGTAGCAAAGGCAACAAATTGTCGAAAAGAAGCTATAGCGATGAATCGCCGCACGCGAGGCCGGCGATGCGATAAATCCTTGCCGCGGGGAGGATGATGCGCCGATCTGCTGATGCATGTGGAGACGATGGGACAAGCTTCTGCACGCTAGACTGTTGGTGCGATGACTCCTTGCCGCGAGGGAGGAGGCGAGGCGACGGTCCTGTTGCGTGCGCGATCGGGTTGCGATGCGAAGAAGTGGCGCTCCGCGAGGGAGCGACGATCCTGATGCGATGCGAATGGCGGACACCCGCCGTCCGCGCTGCGATGTCGTGAAGTGATGATCTCGGTGCGATGACCTCTGGAGTTAACGAGCACCTGTCGGCCCGCAACGTGTGATGAGTCGATCTTTGGTGGCAAGCACTCGCCGGCAGCAGCGCAATGATTTTCTGGGCGCTTTCGGCTGCGGCGGGTCGCAGACGTGCGTTAGCGACGATTTCAGCACTCTCTTCTCCATAGTAGAACTAGAGGCCCTTGAACTCACAGGAGCCTCACCTGCAGATAGAAATCCTCGCTGGGAGGAATCAGGAGGCTGGTGGTGAAGTCTGATGTGCCTGAGACTTCAACAGGAGGCCCTTGGGTGATTGCTTTAGCAAGATTAATAAAAGTTCTATCAAAGTCCTTTTCCCTCTTCTTCCAAGTCCAATGGTAACCCCTGCAGGCCAATTCAAGAAACAGCACACAAGCACAAGGATAGTCACCTCCTGCAGATTCCTTCAGTTACACGGACAGAGGTTCGTCTTGATGTCCAGGAGCAACACACTGTAGGGGTTTTTAGCACAGATATTTATACCCCAAAAGTCTTTGTTCTCAGAAGCTACAAGTCACTGAGCTCAGCCAGAACCAGTTCTGCTCAGTCCTGGAGCACTTTGTTTACCAGGCTGCATCCTTCCTTTCAGAAAGAGGGGGTCTGCCATCAGACGCACAGTAGGAGGTGGAGCCAGCATTCACCTTGCCAGGCACAGCCCTATTCAGGTCAAGGAGCTACCCCTCCCCATACTCCAACTACAGATCTCTCTATTCAACCCAGGTCTGACTCAGCCTGCCCTGCCCTTCCAAAACCAGACAGCCAATACACATAACAGCAGAGCACACTGGAAGGCTTGGGCAAGAAAATATCTACTTTCTAAAAGTGGTATTTTCAAACACAGAATATAAAAATAAACTTCACTAAAAGATGTATTTTACTATTCTGAGCTCAGGCATACTAAATTCGTTTTTCTACCATGTTCCTGGGGTCAGTTAGGACTATAGAATGAAATAGTCAAACTTGCCCATTCTGGCCTATGGGGAACAGGTAGCCTTACAGTAGTGAAAACAAATTTGGGTGTAAGTCACTACCAGGACATGCTACACACACCAAGGCATGTCCTACCATACACATACAATGCACCCTACCATAGGGGCGACTTACATGATGCTAAGGGAAGGTGCAGGGGCTGGGAAGTGGGTGCACTTCACAGCCAAGATGGCAGTTCTGGACTGCACACAGACTCTGCAGTGGCAGGTCTGAGACACAATTTATAAGCTGCTTCTGTGGGTGGCGCAAACCGGCGCTGCAGGCCCACCAGCAGCATTTGGTTTACCAGCCCTGGGCACACACAGGCCACGCTACTAGGGACTAACAGGTAAACCAAATAAGCCAATCATGGATATACCAATTCACATGTCATATTTACACAGGGAGCATTCGCGCTGCGGCACCGAAGGGCAGTGGCACAGCACCCAGAGCATCTAACACCAGCAAAAACCGGGGGGACAACAGCGGAAAATAGAAGGGAGACCCACGCCAATGGTGCCAGGTCTAACACGTGTCCCCTCCAGCTGAAATGTGGGGAGAACTACCCATCCCCTTGGAAGTTCTCATCACTAAGGCGGAAAAATCTGGACAGACCATCAGCATTGGCGTGTTCTGTACCAGGGCGGTGTTCCACCGTGAAGTCCATACCCTGTAGGGAAATGGACCACCTCAACAACTTACGATTCTCACCCCTCATCTGCATCAACCATCTGAGGTGCCTGTGGTCTGTCTGAACCCGGAAGTGAGTCCCAAACAGGTATGGTCTCAGCTTCTTCAGTGCCCAGACCACAGCAAATGCCTCACGCTCAATTGCACTCCACCTCTGTTCCCGTGGAAGTAACCTCCTACTGATGAAGGCTACAGGTTGGTCTAGTCCCTCCTCATTTATCTGTGACAGAACGGCCCCCACCCCATGCTCTGAAGCGTCTGTCTGGACAACAAATTCCTTAGCAAAGTTGGGCGCCTGGAGTACGGGTGCTGTACACATGGCAGTCTTGAGGGCATCAAAGGCTTTCTGACAGGTGTCAGTCCAGTTCACAATCTTTGGCTGCATCTTGGAAGTCAGCTCAGTCAAGGGTGCAACAATGTTGCCATACCCCTTGACAATCCTCCTGTAGTAACCCGTGAGTCCTAAGAAGGCCCTCACCTGGGTCTGGGTCCTTGGGGGCTCCCAAGCCAGGATGGTTTGAATCTTGGGCTGCAGGGGTGCCACCTGGCCACTGATCCAGCGCGATATTAGCAAACAGCATTCATACACAAAACACTCACTTGGGCCCATACATTCATACTACGCTAATACTTACGCTGGGGTATCAGTTGTACTCTTTATCAAAAATCCCTGCTACCAATTACCTTCTGATTGAAGAGTAATGACTTACCAATGGATCCTTTGCTAATTGGGAAGTTTAAAATGAGTGACATTCATTACAATACATAATCCTGAAATAACCACTGAGTCAGGAAGTTTTAAAATGTTTATCTAAAGATTTTAACAGAGTAAAATACAGAACCACTCGGTAGTTGATCGCAATACCCAAGATTAAGCATAGAAATGATTAATGCTAATCAATGACGGTGTTTAAGGAAAAGGAGAGAATAGAGACAGCAGCGCAACTAAATGTTGCATTATATTTACCTAAGTGCGAGAACCAAACCCCTTAGCCAAGGAGTTGGAAAGAATAGGATCCAGGAAGGATGAAGAGCAAAGACTTCCTCCAGGATCAGGACAGGACCGGTGACCTCTCTATAATGACGCCTGCGCCGTTCCCCTCTCTGGTACTCGGCTTCTCCTCGATTTTCCCGTGTCTCCCTTCTAATGGACTCCACCGCCCCCTCCTCAGGACCTCTTCAGGACAGGGATTCAGTCAGCAACCGATCAGCATGGCAGTCTGGAGCTCGAAGCGCTAACTATTTAGCTAATTCTATATCTATTGTACCCTTCTACGCCCATGTACCTCCCCTTAATGTTGCCAAAATATGGGACCACTACTTCTGATTGGACAGGGACAGGGGGTGGATTCTCGCACCATATCGATTTGGCCTAAATTGAAAAGCCTATTGTCTTTAAATTCCCGCCCCTTCAAATTAATACATTAGCTTTATTTCCCACCCGTCTCACGACAAATGTAAAACATTTTTCATATACATTGTATCAATATGCAACAGGAAAAGGCAAGAGTACAGCATCTTCGGCCATCGGGTCGTGGCCTTGGACGACGTCCAGGTTGACTTCATTTGGCAGGCACACAGGACACATGCGCAGAACCACTTGTCTCTCGAGTTTCAGGTCACCAACCCAGGCCCAAGTTTACGAACTAATAAAAGTGCAAGAAGAAAATATTAAAATCACAGAGTAAAATGTTTCACTGTATGCCCACTTTTTCTACTCTATTCCCATTTAATTATAAATTCTCTCCCGCATTAGTTGCGTTAAGAAACTACAATTTAGTAATGACATGAGAGCAAGCTGAAGCATGTGAAAACATCAAGCAGCCATTTTAATGCATACTGCGCAGAAGCAGAGATTTCCCACCAAGCAAAGAAAGACGTCACACCATGTGATCTGGTTATGACATGCGCACTGAGTTTTCCCGCGCATAGCGGCCATTTTGGATTACAGACAAGCGTTATTCATTAGTAAAACACATAGGCAAGCTTCCTTCCCTTTCGTGTCGTGAATGCAAAGGTTAGTATTAACAATACAAGTTTTAATAAATTAATACTGTGAGGAGGATTGATTACAAGCAAGTTTCGTTTATGAAACCTTGCTCCATCAATCCCCTCTCTGATGGCGTTTCTGAGCCATCAAAACACTACCCTCAATCAGATGCCAACTTCTAGCAAATTACTTCATTCTCATTTTTACACTTTCCATTCTTACAATCTCCTTTTAAATTCTTATATAATTCACTTCTCCATTCTTCAAGTTCGATTTCATCTACCTTTCGTTTCTTTCCTCTTCCTGTCACCTTATATGTTCCATTCCTTTTACAGCATTTGCACCATATTGTTATTGACAGTACTATTATTGCTATCCCTACTAAGGGTATTAATATTTGACCTATAAGTCCTTTCCCTACATTAGCAAGCCAGGTTCCAATTGACGAGATACTATTTGTCAATCTTTCCCATACACTATCAACTTCCAGTGGTTTAAGTTTATTCTCAAGTTTTGTTATATTCTGTATATATGTTCCAATTTCTGCACTCTTATCAGGAATATAAGTGCAACAATGTTTCGTCTTCAATAATTTACAGACTCCGCCCTCTTTTGCCAATATAATATCAAGAGCAAGTCGATTTTGCATCACCATAGATCTAATCGCAACCATCTCCGCATTAATCATTAGAAACCCTCCAGCAGTATCCGTTGATAAACGATCAACCACTGTAGACAATTTACATATTTTCCTTGAGTTCAGAATTATTCCCACTGAAGGTATCAATGCACCAAATATATCCCCTACTATTTCAGAAAAACTAGCTCTTTTACTACGTGTTAGTTCACTAGTATTTTCATTGCTCCCAGTGTTTCTTTTTACGTGGTATATCTTTGGAAATACTATTCCAAAATAACAACTTCCATACCACCGTGCAGGAAGCCTAAAGTAAGCCTTATTCCCACACACATAATAGATTCCAGGAAAAACTGAATCTGTTCCTCCTTTGATTCCCCAACCTCCAATAATTAAGAAATTGTGTTCACATTCACTGGTACCGATGAAAACATTGTTATAGTCAGTCTTTAAACTATGAAGACAAATTTTTCCTATCTTTACGAAATCCAGAGCCATAGCAGCTTGAGCCTTGCCAGGTGTATAACTACCCTCTTATCAGCCCAAGGTGGCAGATGAGCCTTATGCTCAGAAGCTTTCTTTTTAAAATCTTGTCTTCTATCTTCTACTAAATTCAAAAATATCTTTTCTTCTTCAAGTAAAGAACATGTTAGATTGTGTCTATGTGCATGTGTTATGTCTATTGATTTCATTGTTAAGAAAAATTCTCCCATAAACTGTGCGTCTTGACTACTAAGCACTGGGTTCATACTCTTTCGAATCGGAACCTCAGAAAATATCAAGTCTAGGTTTGAATAATAATACTGAAGTCTCCCTGTTCTATAGAATAAACTAGACAAAACACTACATGATATGCCATATGTCAGTGGTAAATGGTGATATGTTAGACCTTCTGCTACTGATTCAGGTAACTTCATACAGACATAACAAGTACTAACTTCCATGGTATCTACATATTGAAATAATAACTTTGTGAAAACATTTAAACTAGTGTCGTTATCGGCTACCTTATGGTGAAACTCAGGTTCGTTTTCTACCATTAGTTCTACTCTGTTACCCTTCATGTTAGCTGTCCTTCCTCTAGTTTCGTTGTTAATCTTCTTATCCGTTATCATAAGGTAAGGGATTGCTACGATCAGAACTAACCAAACTATAAGCACCACTACTAGACTACATATGCATACTGCACAGCATCTCCTACAACATTTCTGTTTTGGTCTCCCAGCAACTCCATCGTCAGGCATTTTTCGACAAGGAAGATTGCTCTTCTTATCTTTTCTTCTTTTCTTTAGATTATTCTTTTGCTTAGTCAGGGTGGTCTTGTTTCTTTTTCGTACGTCAGTTCTGCACTTGTTCCTTCGTCACCACTGTCACTTGACTCTGAGCTTTCAAAATCTTCAAGAATGATATAAGTCCAATCAGAACCCTTGAATTTGTTATTCACAAGTTTCAGTCTTTTACTTCTTTTTTTCTCAGGTCTGCTTTCTTGTTCTGTTTGGCTTGTTACTTGATCTGGATCTTCACTTCTGGTTCTTATGTGGTATTTCACTCTTTTAACGACACTGGGCCATTGATCACCTTTTCTTGTTTTCTTTGTTTGCACTGTCTCTTTGTTTTCACTTTCTAAGATTCTTTTATCTTCAATTTCTAGTTCAGGCTTGTTTTCTACAATTAGTGTTTCTTTTATTTGTTCTTTTTCAGGTCTGATTTGTTTCTTTTCAACAGCTTTTCTGTGTATTTCTAATAGGTGACCTTGTTCGTCGTTTATTTCTTCTTTTTCGGTATTTTCCAGACCTTCTTCTTCTGTGTATTCTTCCTGTTCTAACTGGTTCTGATCAGGGCTTATTGCACTGTGTACTTCTGCAGCCTGACCGGATTCTTCTAGACCTGTCTGTCCCTGTTCAATATTTATTTGTTCTTCATTAATCTCAGTCCAGTTTTCTGTCCCTATCTGGTCCTGCTCAGGTGCTCTTAGTGTCTCTTCTTCTTGCTCCTGAACTGCTTCTTCTACACCTATCTGATCTTCTTCTTCTTCTTCCCTACTTTCTTGAGCTTCTTTCTCTTCACCTATTTGAACTTCTTCAAACTCTTCCTCTTTTTCTTGAACTGCCTTTTCTTCGCCCTTTTGATCTTCTTCGATCTCTTCCAATTTTGTTTGGCTTCTGGTTCAATCAATCAATCAATCAATCAATCAATCAGGGGTTTGTTAAAGCACGACTACTCACCCGTAAGGGTCTCAAGGCGCTAGGGGTGGGGGGGTGCAGGTTCCATCCATCAAGGAGGGGGTCTGTCGAAGAGCCAGGTTTTGAGGTTTCTTGCAAAGATGGAGAGCGATGTTGTCTGTCTGAGGTGGAGCGGAAGGGCGTTCCATGCTTTGGCCGCGAGGAAGGAGAAGGAGCGGCCTCCCGATCTGGTCTTTCTGGTGCGGGGGACGACGGCATAGGAGAGCTGGGCTGATCGTAGGGTCCATTGGGGTGCGTGGAATTTGAGTCGGCTGTTCAGGTATGCTGGTCCGGTGCCGTGGAGGGCCTTGTGTGCGTGGGTGAGCATCTTGAAGGTGATTCTCGCCTCGACAGGGAGCCAGTGGAGTGTGCGCAGGTGCTGGGAGATGTGGCAGTGTTTTGGCAGGTTGAGGACCAGTCTTGCGGCGGCATTCTGGATGTTCTGTAGCTTGCGGGTGAGGTTTTTGTTTATTCCGGCGTAGAGTGCGTTGCCGTAGTCGAGTCTGCTGGTGACCAGGGCGTCAGTGACGGTCTTTCGGTGTTCGAGGGGGATCCATTTG
The DNA here is from genome assembly GCA_963921515.1 of Calotriton arnoldi. Classification (NCBI taxonomy): domain Eukaryota; kingdom Metazoa; phylum Chordata; class Amphibia; order Caudata; family Salamandridae; genus Calotriton; species Calotriton arnoldi. Next base: position 319,134 of record CAWUFW010015930.1, read on the forward strand.
AAGGTCTTACGAAGGAGGCGGAGGGTGTGGAAGCAGGAAGACGAGACAGAGTTGATCTGGCGGTCCATTTTGAGCTCGGAGTCCAGGATGATTCCCAGGTTGCGTGCGTGGTCCGTGGGGGTTGGCGGGTTTCCGAGGGCGGGGGGCCACCAGGTGTCGCTCCAGGCATCAGGGTTTGGGCCCATGATGAGTACTTCTGTTTTGTTGGTGTTTAGTTGTAGGCAGCTGTTTTTCATCCATTTGGCGACGGCTTCCATGCCTTCTCGAAAGTTGCGTCTGGCGGTGTTCGGCTCGTTGGATAGGGAGAGGATGAGCGGGGTTTCGTCTGCGTATGACACGATGTTGAGTCCATAGGTTCTGACGATGGGGGCGAGTGGAGCCATTTAGACGTTGAAGAGCGTCGGGCTGAGGGAAGAGCCCTGGGGGACACCGCAGGTGGTAGGTGTGGGGTCCGAGAGGAAAGGGGGGAGTCTGACCCGCTGCGTCCTGCCGGAGAGGAAGGAGCGGATCCAGTCGAGGGCCTTGTCCTGGATTCCTGCGTCGTGGAGTCTGCGTATTAGGGTGCGGTGGGAGACTGTGTCGAACGCCGCTGATAGGTCGAGGAGGATGAGGGCTACTGTTTCTCCTTTGTCCAGTAGGGTACGGATGTCATCTGTTGCGGCGAGGAGGGCGGTTTCCGTACTGTGGTTTTTTCTGAAGCCGGATTGGGAGGAGTCGAGGATGTTGTGGTTCTGTGATAAACTTCAGGAATCTCTACCACCGGTATCCAATCCTGACTTGTGCTCGGTTGTTCGTCTTCAGCTTCTTTTGAATCTCGAACCTGAGATCCTTCAGCTGGGCAACCTTCAGCTTCTTCAGTGATTGGTGTTGTCTGAGGATTCTCTTCCTCGGGATCTGGTACTCTCTTGGTGTGGCTTACATGAATCCAATTAGGAAATCCTGCACACTTCACTGCTGTATTCATAGTCAGTATGACTTGACACGGTCTGACCCATCTAGGTGATAGACACGTTTCTCTGGTGTGATTCTTCACTACCACCCAGTCACCAGGATTCAGATCATGTTCTTGTTCAGGCTGCCTGGAAACTGCGTCTTCTCCAACCTGATGAGAGACAGAACGCACTAGGTCAGCCAATCCTTTGCAATAGTCCAGAACCATATCATCAGATATATTCACCAGTTTGTTTGTGGGAACATGTGTTTGTCTCATTGCTCTTCCCATCATTATTTCATGTGGGCTCAATCCTGTTGTTCTGTCAGGTATGCTTCTGAGTCCCATTAAAACGAGTGGCAATGCATCTGGCCACTCTAATGATGTTGATGCACACATTTTTCCCAATCTCGACTTTATAGTGCCATTCAGTTGTTCATCCACTCCAGAAGCTTCTGGACGATATGCACAGTGCAGTTTCTGTTTGATCTGGAATGCTTCACAGATTATTTGGATCACTTCGCTGTTAAAATGTTTTCCTCTATCTGATTCCAAAGTTACTGGAAAACCAAACCTTGGAATAAGCTCCTGTAGTAACAGTTTTGCAACTGTAATGCTGTCATTTCTTCTAGTAGGGTAAGCCTCCACCCACTTTGAAAACAGGCACACTATGACTAGTACATATTTCAGCCCTCTGCATGGTGGTAACTGTATGAAATCAAACTGAAGTCTCATAAATGGACCCTCTGCCTTTCCAATTTTTCCAAATCCAATTACTGTCTTCCTCCCCGGGTTATGCATCTGGCAAGTTAGACATCTCTGGCAAAGACTCTCTGCAACGGCCCTGAATTTGGGATTGTACCAATTTTGTCTGAACAGCCTAATCATTGCATCTCTCCCTATGTGTGTGTCTCCATGATACATCCTAGCCATTTGTGAAAGTAAACAGTCTGGCATGACTGGTCTACCATCAGCACTGATCCACACTTCATCATCTCCTCTTTGGGAACAACCCACTTTGATCCACAAATTCTTTTCACTTTCATCAACCTCATCTTGCAATTTCTTGACGTAATTCCAAGTTTCAGGTGGCATATACAGCATAAGTTGGCAGCTGATTCCCATTCTTTCCACCCTCTTATTGACTGACATTCTGGTTTTGGCACAATGTTGAGCCACCAGATCTGCATATCTGTTGCCGACTACCACCCAGTTATCTCCTGACTGGTGTGCGGCACATTTCACTACAGCCAATTCTTTTGGTGATTGTATTGCTTCCAGCAATTCCCTTACAAATTGTCCATTTTTAATAGGGGATCCTGAAGAAGTCATGAAATCCCTCTGCATCCATAGTTGGCCAAAATCATGCACAACCCCGTAACCATATTGGCTATCTGTAAATATGGTTACTCTCTGATTCCTCCCAATTTTGCATGCTTTTATCAACGCAATCAATTCAGCTACTTGTGCAGATTTGACTCCTGGTAAATAGGATGCTTCAACTATTCCAGTTAATTCACATACTGCATAGGCAGCAGTTAGTTTGCCATCTTCATGTCTTTGACATGAACCATCAACAAATAGCTCCCTGTCTGGCTTTTTAAGAGGCTGTTCCTCTATATCTGGGCATGGTTTTGTGCATAATTCCGTAATTTGTATACAATCATGTTCATCTTCTTCATCATCTTTAATTCTCTCATGGTATGGGTCTGGCAGTAAGGTTGCTGGATTTATTATAGTACACCTTACCATGGTCACATTTTCAGCACCCATTATTATTCTTTCATATTTAGTCAGCCGACTAGGAGTAAGATGCTGAGTTCGGGTTCTTGTCAACAGAATGACAACTGCATGTGGAACATACACTTTTACAGGGTGTCCCATCACAATTGATTCACTTTGTTCAATGCTCAAACAAGTAGCTGCCACTGATTTTAGGCATCCTGGCAACGCGGCTGCTACTGGGTCTAATGTAGCAGAGAAATATGCTATAGGACGTCTGTCTAATCCATGTCTCTGAGTTAGGACAGAAAGTGTACAATTTTCTCTCTCATGGCAGAACAATGCAAATTCTCTTTTATAGTCGGGCATGCCTAGGGCAGGTGCTGAGCATAGGGCATTCCTCAATTTTACAAAGGCTTCTACACTTTCATCCTCCCATTCAACAGGATCTTTTGCTTTCTTTTTTGTCATGTTAATTAATGGTTTAGCTAACATGGAAAATCCTGGTATCCATTGTCGACAGTAACCTACTATTCCTAGGAACATTCTCACTTGTCTTTGGGTTACAGGCATTTGCATTTCCTTTATTAGTTTTACTCTTCCAGAGGTTACTCTTCTTTTTCCCCTCTCAATTTGGTGTCCCAGATATTTAACAGCTGTTGTACAGAACTGCAATTTTTCAGGTGAGACTTTATGCCCTTCCTCGGCCAAATGATTTAATAGTGCTATGGAATCAACAACACAGTCCTCTCTGGTATTCGATGCCACCAATAAGTCGTCGATATATTGGACTAAGACTGAGCTTCCTGGCATCACTAGTTTTTCAAGGCACTTTTTCAGTATCTGGTTAAAAATAGAAGGACTTTCTGTGTACCCCTGAGGAACACGATTCCACACATAGACCTTGTTCTCAAATTTAAATGAGAAAAGATACTGGCTGTCTGGATGCAATGGTATTGAAAACAACGCTTGACACAAATCAATTACTGTGAACCATCCTGCACTCCAAGGGATTTGATATAGAATTACTGCAGGATTTGGCACTATAGGACAACATGGTTCCACAATCTTATTTATTTTTCTTAAATCCTGAACGATCCTATATTTTCCACTAGGTTTCTTTAAACCCATTATAGGCGAATTACATGGGCTACTCATTACTTCTTTTAGGATGTTTTGTTTTACCATTCGATTAATTTCTTCAATGACTCCTGCTTTTACTTCTGCACTCATTTTGTACTGTTTGGTATTTGGGAAAATCGCACCTTCCTTTACAGTAATTTTAACTGGGTCTATTTTAGCCATAAGTCCTACTTCTTTTCCTGTGAAATCCCATACTACGGGGTTTACTGTACCTTTTAATTCTTCTGGCAACTCATCTTTTGTTATTAACGAAAACATCTCATCTACTTCTGTCCCTTGTTTTGCAATCATAATTTTATATACATGGTCTTCGTCTGGTGTCTGAACTGCCACACCATCCGGTGTGCAAAAAATTGTACAATTCATCTTGCATAGCAAATCTCTACCTAATAAGTTTACTGGGCTAGAATCACACACTACAAATTGATGCATTTCTCTGAAGCTTCCTATTTTAACTTCCATTGGTTCGGTAAGAGGTGTTCTAATTCTTTGATTAGCCACCCCTACTACCTGGATATCTTCACCAGAGAGAGGAAGGTCTGGAATGTCTGCTGTTCTCACAGTAGACCGGGTAGCACCAGTGTCCAAAAGGAAAGTAATATCATTACCTTTCACATTCCCTTCAACATATGGACCTGACTGATCTACCTGTAAGGATGCGCCAAGTACGCACTCCTTCTCCCCCTCTCCTAGGCACCGTCATGAACTGAATTGACAGAAATCGTCCTGTAAAAGAAACTGTGATGTTATATAATCATTCTTACCACTTCCTCCTTGATATCCGATGTCTGTACCGTGCTTTGCTCTGCTTACATTACCCTGAATAGGTGCAGGTGGCAATTGACTCTGAGGATTTATACCCTGCTGTGAGTCATTCTGAGTCTGTGGATTTAAATTTTGATTTGGGCCATTATTATTCCGAATCTTTTTACATTCGTCCTTCCAATGCCCCAATTTTCCGCATCCATGACAAGGAAATTTCTTTTTACTCTACTCATTCGTCCTCTCACTTTTCCACCATTCCCAGTATCACCACTCGTTCCAGAATCCTTTCCTTGATTTTCACTCGGATTTTCCAAATTGATTCCCTGTTTTTCGGCCATTTTTACCTGAGCCCACATTACCTTTTCCTGCAATTTCTTATGCCTATCCTCAATATCGTCTCCACAATATTTTGCATATTTCAAGATTTCATCAATCGGCTTTCCTTGCCAACACAGCATATGCTGTTTAATCATCTGACACATTTCTGGCTTCAAACCGAAAACAAATCGATACACAAACTGACTCATGTTCTTGTCTCCAATGTCCTCAAATCCACTATACTGTTTAAATACCTGCAATAAACGCTCATAGTAGGAATGTACTGATTCATTCGCTTCTTGGGTAGTCCGGTCTATTTTCACCCAATCTGTTTCTTTCGGTGGTATCTTCCCTTTCAGGTAAGTTATCACCTGCTGGTACTTTTTCATTACATCATTTGACGGGGCACCTGTCTTTGGGTCTCTAGGATACTCGCCATTCGGCCAATCCACCGTAATCTTACAATCTGTCCATAAATCGGCAGGTACCACTATGTCAAACAAACCATCCAGATCTTTCAACAATACCTTTGACACCTTCACAAACCTTTCAACCTGCTTGTACCATTCAATTGGTTTTTCTCTCAATTTTGGAAAATCATTCGTAAATGATAAAATATCCTGTCTGCTCCATGGGACATGTACATATCCTCCTCCCGCAATTTCTCTCATTGGGTACATTTGGTCTGCTTTCTCTGTTTCTTTCATCACATATTCAGATGCTGTTCTACTTGTCCGTACTTCTTCCTTTTTCTTGGCCCACCTAGTTCTCCATTTATCTAGGTCTCCCCATTTTGTAAAACTATCATTAATTCCCTTACTTGTAATTTTCTTCCAGAGGTATTCATGTTTTCTAAATCTTTGTCTGAAAATTCTGCTCTATAGGGTTTCTGCAACACTTTTGATCTCCCTATTTCAATTCCCATTTGTAGCGCTAAATTGGATAATTTCTCATGGAATAATCTTACATTTCTTGTGATACTTCTGCACATGAACAATAATTCTTCATCATCATAGGTATTCAAGTGATCTAGTCCTACATTTCCTGCTATTATTTCTTCTAATTCGACTTTCAATTTATGAATGTCTATTATTTTTGGAGGTGTGCACTGTTTATCTGATTCTTGTGCCCACCTTTCTAAGTCTTCAGGGGTGACTATTGTGGCACTTTTCGCTCCTGATGAAGTTACTAGACTTATATCTTTTGAACACCCAGGTGTAGTTCTCTCGAATGGGTAAATCCATCAATGATATTGTGGATTCGCTGTCACTAAAGTGATCTTCAACCATTACTACTGCTTCAGGTTTTGTAGTGTTTACAGGAGTAGGTGCAAGTATCGGTGGAGGACAGTTTCCCTGAGTACCATATAATGGAACTACTGGTCCAATTGTTACAGGTATGGTTAATGAATCAGGATGTACCTTTATCTGGGTTATTTTCTGTATTAATTCTGCTCTGGTCTTTTCTAGGGCTTTCTTTTCTTTATAATGAAGTATTCTACTAGGGGTGAATTCATGCATTACCTGTGCTACTAATGGAGTTTTTAACGGTGGTGCACTTGGGGTGCATCCACTTGTCCCTTCCTGATAAGGTGGGGGATTCCTTAACATTTCTTCCATAAATTCATCTTCAGAATCCTCATTTCTCATTAAATGTTTTGTCTTTTCTGTGCACTTGCCTCCTAATTTCTCCTCTGCTGTTAACAATGGATATAGTCCTTCTGTAATCATTGCCCTTCTCCATTGTTTCATCTGACCGTCCCTAGACTCATGTAAGTATCTGGGGAAAAATCCTGGATAACCCCTATTACTCCGAGATTGGTCACGCTCAAATGCCTCGGTTTCCCATTCCTCTAAAGCTTCGTACTGAGTTAATCTAGGTCTGGGTTCTAGGTCATTCATCCTCAATCTCAAATTTTGAAGAATTCTTCCATTGAAGGTACCATTCTTGGGAAATGCTAGTATTCCATCATTTTTGGTATATTCTATCCAATTCTCCATCCAAACACAAGTTTGATAACCTCTCTCCATCATCATGAATGAAGCGGGTGTTTTAGCTGGTGGAATGATAATTCCTTCTCTAGTTTTGATTGGTTTGTCCTTTTTAAAATAATTCTTAATCTTTTGTAAAAATTACATTTTTCTCTTTTCTCAGTACATTTTGGGTAAATATCGATGTATAAAATTATATTCTGCAAAGCCTAAATATCTCCTGTCCGGACGAGTTCTTGTTAAAGTCGGATCGCGTTTTAACATGCAATCCTTTCACCACTAAGAATTTCGCTTTTATAATTTCAACCAATCAAATGTCTGCTAACTTTTATTTCTGAACCAATCCTTGCGCGGCTGTTTGGTGACGTTTGTCTGTCAACCCCTCCTTTACAATCTGCGCTTTTCTGTCCCTCGCTGATTCAACCAATCCCAGCGCGGCACCTGTGACGTCAGTACTGCTCCTGACTACTGACCCCTCCTTTACAAGAGTCTCTCCACACCCGCTGATTTAACCAATCCCAGCGAGGCGTTTTGTGACGTCAGCTCCCTCTCCGGCAACTGACCCTCCCTTTACAAAAATCTTACGCAAACCTTATTTTCTCTATAATTCTTAATTAAAATTCAGTAACAACATAAAACATTCGCTACCGTGCCAGTTTCTCAAAATTCGAAAAGATAGTTTCTCTCACACCTAGTAAAACCTTTCCGTTTACTAAGACATATACTACGAGTAAAACCCTTCCGTTTACTCTTCAAACAAGCTTACGAAATACTTGTTACTTCTTCAATGTTACCCTTTCTAGGTGATATAACATCAAATTTTCACCAGCGTACTCCTTTGCTATTACTTACACGCATAGAGTCCCTAACAAGTACTGATAGCCCTGCTTAACTTTTCAGTACTATTTCTGCCTGACAGATAACCTCACTACAGTATGGCTTCCACTTGCCACCCGCTATTCTTTTTACCCTGGGGTATTCTGGACAACATAAAACAAAACTCTAAAATAAGCGGATGTTAGTTCATAAAAATACAAAAAATTCTCATTACCCAATTAACAAAGAGTAACCATCCTCTGGCTACCAGAAAACTGATCCAGCGCGATATTAGCAAACAGCATTCATACACAAAACACTCACTTGGGCCCATACATTCATACTACACTAATACTTACGCTGGGGTATCAGTTGTACTCTTTATCAAAAATCCCTGCTACCAATTACCTTCTGATTGAAGAGTAATGACTTACCAATGGATCCTTTGCTAATTGGGAAGTTTAAAATGAGTGACATTCATTACAATACATAATCCTGAAATAACCACTGAGTCAGGAAGTTTTAAAATGTTTATCTAAAGATTTTAGCAGAGTAAAATACAGAACCACACGGTACTTGATCGCAATACCGAAGATTAAGCATAGAAATGATTAATGCTAATCAATGACGGTGTTTAAGGAAAAGGAGAGAATAGAGACAGCAGCGCAACTAAATGTTGCATTATATTTACCTAAGTGCGAGAACCAAACCCCTTAGCCAAGGAGTTGGAAAGAATAGGACCCAGGAAGGATGAAGAGCAAAGACTTCCTCCAGGATCAGGACAGGACCGGTGACCTCTCTATAACGACGCCTGCGCCATTCCCCTCTCTGGTACTCGGCTTCTCCTCGATTTTCCCGTGTCTCCCTTCTAATGGACTCCGCCGCCCCCTCCTCAGGACCTCTTCAGGACAGGGATTCAGTCAGCAACCGATCAGCATGGCAGTCTGGAGCTCGAAGCGCTAACTAATTAGCTAATTCTATATCTATTATACACTTCTACGCCCATGTACCTCCCCTTAATGTTGCCAAAATATGGGACCACTACTTCTGATTGGACAGGGACAGGGGGTGGATTCTCACACCATATCGATTTGGCCTAAATTGAAAAGCCTATTGTCTTTAAATTCCCGCCCCTTCAAATTAATACATTAGCTTTATTTCCCACCCGTCTCACGACAAATGTAAAACATTTTTCATATACATTGTATCAATATGCAACAGGAAAAGGCAAGAGTACAGCATCTTCGGCCATCGGGTCGTGGCCTTGGACGACGTCCAGGTTGACTTCATTTGGCAGGCACACAGGACACATGCGCAGAACCACTTGTCTCTCGAGTTTCATGTCACCAACCCAGGCCCAAGTTTACGAACTAATAAAAGTGCAAGAAGAAAATATTAAAATCACAGAATAAAATGTTTCACTGTATGCCCACTTTTTCTACTCTATTCCCATTTAATTATAAATTCTCTCCCGCATTAGTTGCGTTAAGAAACGACAATTTAGTAATGACATGAGAGCAAGCTGAAGCATGTGAAAACATCAAGCAGCCATTTTAATGCATACTGCGCAGAAGCAGAGATTTCCCACCAAGCAAAGAAAGACGTCACACCATGTGATCTGGTTATGACATGCGCACTGAGTTTTCCCGCACATAGCGGCCATTTTGGATTACAGACAAGCGTTATTCATTAGTAAAACACATAGGCAAGCTTCCTTCCCTTTCGTGTTGTGAATGCAAAGGTTAATATTAACAATACAAGTTTTAATAAATTAATACTGTGAGGAGGATTGAATACAAGCAAGTTTCGTTTATGAAACCTTGCTCCATCACCACTTCCAACCTGGTGTCCCAAGTACACCACAGAACCCTGCCCAATCTGGCACTTACTGGCCTTGATTGTAAGGCCTGCTCTGCGCAGTGCCATCAACACTTCCCAGAGGTGGCGCAAGTGGTCCTCCCAGGAGGAACTAAACACTGCAATGTCATCCAGGTAGGCGGCACTGAAATACTCCAGCCCAAACAACACCTGGTTGACAAACCTCTGAAAGGTGGCAGGGGCATTCTTCATCCCAAAGGGCATCACACGGAACTGGTAGTGCCCATCTGGTGTGGAGAATGCTGACCTCTCCTTTGCCCCATCAGTTAAGACGATCTGCCAGTACCCAGACGTCAGATCAAACGTGCTGAGGTACCGGGCAGCCCCTAACCGATCTATGAGCTCATCAGCTCTGGGGATGGGGTGCGCGTCGGTCTTCGTGACTGAATTGAGACCTTGGTAGTCCACACAGAACCTAAGTTCAGGGGTGGCACCAGGCATCGCAGCTTTTGGTACCAAGACCACGGGGCTGGACCAGGGGCTGCTAGAGGACTCAATTACCCCTAGGGCAAACATTTTGGAGACCTCCTCCTTAATGTAAGCCCTGACCCTGTCAGTCACTCTGTAAGCCTTGTGCTTGACAGGAGGACTGTCCCCGGTGTCTACCTCATGGACGCACCAATCAGTGACACCAGGCACCCGGGAGAACAAATCAGAAAATTGCCCCAACAGTTGGTGACAATCTCTCTGCTGCTCAGGGGTCAGTGTGGTGGAGAGGATCACACCCTCCACTGACCCATCCTTCTCTCCTGCACACAGGAGGTCAGGAAGAGGCTCACTCTCCTCCTCCATCCCAGCATCTGTGGCAAGAAGCATGCCCACTTCAGACCTCTCAAAGTGGGGCTTCAGGCGGTTCACATGCAGGACCCGCAAGGGGTTCCTGGGAGATTGGAAGTCCACCAAGTAGGTAACTGGACTTTTGCGCTCCACCACCTCAAATGGACCAGTCCACTTATCTTGGAGCGCACAAGGCTCTACTGGGGCCAGTACCCAAACCTTCTGACCAGGTTGAAACTCGACCAGAGTGGCATTCTGGTTGTGCCAACGTTTCATTTCCTCCTGGCTGGCTTCCAGATTTGCTTCAGCAATTTTTCTGAAACGCCGAGTCTGGTTCCTGAAGGCCAACATGTAGCTAAATACATCTTGGGGAGTTTTCCTGGGATATTGCTCCCAGCCTTCTTTGACCAGACTCAGAGGTCCTCTTACTGGATGGCCATAGAGCAGTTCAAAGGGACTGAACCCTAAGGACTTCTGTGGCACCTCACGGTAGGCAAACAACAGGCATGGCAAGAGGACGTCCCACTTACGCCTCAGGGGCTCTTCTAGGCCCATGATCATGCCCTTCAAGGTCCAGTTGAACCTTTCAACCAGACCATTACCTTGGGGGTGGTAAGGAGTGGTGAACTTATAAGTTACCCCACACTCCTTCCACAGAGACTTCATGTACTGGGAGATGAAGTTGGTCCCCCTGTCAGACACCACCTCTCTGGGGAACCCCACACGGGAGAAAATACCCATTAGTGCACGTCCCACCACGGGGGCCGTCACTGTCCTGAGCGGGATGGCTTCGGGGTACCGGGTGGCATGGTCCACCAAGACCAGGATGAACCTGTTGCCCATGGCTGTCTTGGGGTCCAGAGGCCCCACAATGTCAATGCCCACTCGCTCGAATGGGGTACTAACAACTGGAAAGGGCTGGAGTGGGGCCTTGATCTTCCCTCCAATCTTCCCACTTGCCTGGCAAGTCTCACATGTCCTGCAATAAGTGTCTGAGCTCTTGCGCATCTGGGGCCAATAAAAGTGGGTGGCCAGCCTCTCAAAGGTCTTGGTCTGCCCCAGATGTCCTGCCAATGGAATGTCATGAGCCAACCCCAGTAGGAAGGCTCTGAAGCACTCGGGTACCACCAGCACATGGGCTGACCCCGGCTCAGCAGCCTAAGGCTCGCTATACAGGAGACTGTTCTCCCAATAAATCAGATGTAAACCAGACATGTCACCTGTTGCCTGGGCTGCAGCCTGTCGCCGCATACCCTCAAGAGAGGGGCACATTTTTGCTGCTCACAAAATTCCTCCCTGGTGGGTCCCCCTTCCTGCTGCCAATGGGTCAGCTCAGGCAGGTCCCCCAGTTCGGTGATCTGCTCCCCAGTAGGCTCCAGGGCATCCCTCTCAGGGTCTGCTCCCTCCTGGGCCGTGGGAACCAAGGGGGCTGGCTTCCCGCACCCCCTGCCCCTTCTCTCTAAGGCAGGGATCTGGGCCATACTCTCAGGCTCCAGGTTCTTCTCAACACCCTCCTTGGCTGCCATGGACCGAGTGGTAGCACACGCCAACTCAGGCAGACCCAACATCTCTAAGTGAGATCTCCTCTCCACCGTAGCCCACAGGGAGTTCTCTAAATCATTGCCCAACAGACAGTCTACAGGCATGGCGGGCCTCACAGCCACCTGAAGAGTTCCTGAAACCCCCCCCACTCAAAGGGACCCTGAGCCACCTCACATTGGCTCTCTGAGTTGTCTGTGGACACTATTGGGTAAAATGCATGGGGGACAACCTGCTCTTTGGACACCAACCGGGAGCTGACAGCAGTTACATTGGCTCCTGTGTCTATTAGAGCCTCCACTCTATGGCCATTGATGGTCACCCACTGCCTGTACTTTTTAGTGTTATCAGGCAGTGCAGGCTTAGGGGCCATCTCAAAGTCTCCTAATGAGACAAGGGTCAACTCTACAGGATCCCACCCACCTTGGGCACCCATCTCCTCCCCTCCCAGGGCTACACTAGCAAGCTGGCGGGGTGGTGCACTAGTATCCCTCTGAGGACACTGGGGATCTTAGTATCGGTGGCCCACTTGGCCACACTTATAACAAGTAAGGGGCCCCCTCTGAACAGGCCTACCTGTCGGGGGCACTGGCTTCTTCTCTTGGGGAGGCTGGGACACCACTGCTTGGTTCCCTTGGGAATTACTTTGGTGCCCTCTTTGGAACTCCCTCGGTTTACCCCTGTCCCCCCCACTTCTCTGCTGGGGACCCTGCCCACCTTTGGCGAAGTCTCCCACTGGACTCTTGCGAACCCGGGTGCTCATCCAGCAGTCCGCCTCCTCAGCAAGCTTCCTAGGGTTAGTCAGCTTGCAATCAATCAGTGTGAGAAGTTGGCCTGGTATATGCTGTTCACTAATAAAAGTGGACACCTTGCACCAGGGCAAACCGACTCTTATGGTAGATAGGTTAAAGACAACCTTATTGAAAGCTATCCTAGTGGTAGCTATGGAGAGCAGCCTTCAGGCTAAGTCTTGAAGGAATGTAAAGCAGCTTGTTTTACCAGTCTATAATCTCTTGAGTGACCAAATGAAAGAGCACCACACCAGGTATATATTCAAAATATATGTATTTATTACTAAACACACCCCTCTAGTCTCTTTATGAGGCTAGAGTTCGAAGTACATAAGTTATAAGATCTTAAATCACAGTAATAGCACAAATACACGTTTGGGCCCTAGGGGCGTACCAAACCATATACCAATAAAATGGTATGCGAACCACGACTGAACTAGACACTAGGCCTAGAGCCTCTATAAGTGCTTGGACCACAAGGAACCACCCAAGGTAGTGACACAGGGGACCCACGGGAGACGCGTGCAGTGTAAATACACAACCGCGATACGCCGTTAACTTCTATGGAGAAAGTCGGGATCGGGAAAATAGAGAAAAGGGACACTTAAAAGAGGACTAGGACAAAACCCTTTGAGATCTAGGACTTTGAAGAGTCTCTAACCACGGGAGCACCGGAGTACTCGTGTTACCTCACCCAGGGAAGCCGGGTGCATAGGTGCCTTTCGGGGTCGGGTTTCGTCGTCGATTCGAATGGCGATCTGCTGCAAAGTGCTGCTGGCGGCCAAGAGAAAAGTGTCCGGGTGGATCCAAGAGTGGATCGGAGTTCTGGTGAACCTGAAAGCAGAGGGGACAGAGTCTGGGTCACTAGCCAGTGACCAGGAAGGCGATGGACAGATGCCCACCGATGTCGAGTGCTTCAGGTGCGTTGACGGTCGTCTTGACTCTTCAGCCACGAGGTCCGGGAGGCGTTGTCGGCAACCAGGAGCAGGATTCTGGCTGGTACACAATGTCTGTCGAGTGCTGAGGTGTCGGCGACCGGATTGGACCCAACAAGCCTTGGCAACGGCAAGTCTCGATTAAGATGTAGATCGTCGATGGTGCAGACCAGCAAGGTCTGTAGAACTCACCCAGCAAGGGTAAGTGAGGGCAGGCCTGGAGCAACTAGGATGCCAAGTAAGGAAAGGATTGGCCTTCGTTAAGGGCTACTAGCCAACGGGCTAGCGACCGCAAAGGAGCCTCGTGATGCCGCACGTGGAGCTGGCTTACAGGACACTCGTGGAGTGGGGGCCAGTGATCTTCGGTGCAGGTGGTGCTGGAGGCTAGGGCTACTCGGAGCCCAAAGCACGACTTCTTGGGAGACCCAGAAGATGATGCACTTGCAAATGTGCTTGGTGTCCAGGGGTCACGGTCTCAAGTCACCCACGATAGCCACGGGCCTCAGCTTTGCTGGGGACTCAGGGTAGCCTCGGGAAGTCTGAGAATCCACCTCTGGTGATGCGATGACTTCAGCGTCCGACGGGAGCTTCAGAAATGCGAACCGGACAGATGCTTCTTTGGTGCCTGCCAAGCAGGGAGTCACTCCTTGACCCCAAGGGAGATTCTTCAGTCCTCTAATCTTGTCGTAGAGCGTCGAAGGTCCAGGATTCGGTTTCAGAGTTTCGTCCAGGTATAATCTAATCTTGCTGTGGCAAGGGTTCCCCATTTTAACCAGTAAAACAGGGAGGGACTAACTCTATGACCCCACCTATGGGAGGGTCAAGGGAGGGGTGGCTACACCCACTTCCCTTTGTCCAGTTTCACGCCAGAGCAGGGGCAGGTAGCCCCTGAGCTGGTTTGAACTGGCATATGCACAGAGGAGCCTTTTGCTCCCCCAGTGCAGGACTTCAAAGCACTCTAAAAGTGCACCCACCCAGCCCCAATACACATTATCCTGTCTGGGGAGGTGGTCACACCTCCCTGCAACAGGAAACCTATTGTCCAGGCCTCCCTGCCGGAGTTTCGTCCAGCAGCAGGAGGCCAGACTTGTGTCTGTGGCAGCAGCATCCATTTTGTGATGCCAGGGCTTCAGAAAGAAGTTACCGGGTAAGCCAGAGTTAACATGTCTTTCCCTCTAGACGGGTGGAATGCAACCCCTGCCGCCAGGATTTGACACCAAACACGACATGTTTAGGTGCAGCCATTCCAAAGTTAGCATTTTACCGCGAGGATATAATGCGCTTAAGAGTATATGGTCAGGCTGCACTACAAACAGCATCAGAGATGGTCTCCGAACGCTGCAGAGGGGCCCTGCTCATGCAGGGGCACCCTCTCACATAGGAACCATGCACTCTGCCTTTAGGATTGATAAGGCCTGCCTTAGGAGTGACTTATAGGTTTATATGTGTGTATGTATTTAGTGATATAGGTAACCTATATCACAGTAAGGGGTGCATGCACCACTTTACCCAGGCTGCAGTAGCAGACCTGTGGTGTCAGTTTGGATGGCCTTCCAGGGGTGGCACAATACGTGCTGCAGCCCCTGGTAGGCCTCTGAGGTACCTATGCCCTTGGTACATAGTATACCATATACTAGGGACTTATAAGGGCACTCCAGATTCCAATCAGAGATGTGCCTAAGGCACATGGAAACCATTTTACAGAGAAAGCAGATAGACTGGGGCCCTGGATAGCAGGATCCCAGTCCAACTAAGTCATAAACCAGCAAAACACCATAAAAAAAGTGGGGGCAACCATATAGTCAGATTCCACCTTCCTACAATTAGGTGCTGGCGTAGCTCAGGAAAACAGTTACTAGATAAATGCTCCCATGCAATC